>CM035107.1:80955218-81405218 GCA_020205505.1 Panax japonicus
CCCGTAGTGCATGAATAATTCAATGATGTGGATTATTTATTAAGCTGAGTCTCAACGATAAAATTGATGATAAACTTTTTAAATCATAGAAGATAGTAGATATCATGCTCTACTTGACTCTTCTAATGGATTGTTTGTTCCGCTGCAGTTAAACTTGATGTTTATTGTATTTTATCAGTTTAACACTGTTGAAGGCTAACGATAATTTATTGTGTATTATCATAGTCATAATATTTCTTACTGAGCTAGTTGAGCTCACCCTTTTGTTTTTATTGTTCTCTTCAGGAAATTAAAACGTAGCCGGACTAGTCGGAGAACAGAGTGATGGTCCGAGATGGTGGCTATAGTAGTCCTCACTATTCTATGAAATAGTTTGATAATAAATGTAATGAGAACTCCTTTTGAGTTTGGATATTGTCTAGAAGACAATTTTCGTGTAAAAACTCTCTGCTACGTTTTTGTCGTATTGAATAAAAGAAGTTTGTATTTAAATTCTGTACAATGTATTTGGCGTTTCAAAATTGGTGATGTATGCCTATTTTGGGGACGTCACAATATATTTCAATTTTTAGACTAATTAATCAAGAAAACAAAAAAAAGGAGAAATGCATGACCAATTAGAGAAGTTAATTAAGTTATTGTGATTCACGATTATTAGACCATTATACCATAGAAAATGCTAGATTATTCTCAATCTGTGTGCCCATACGAGTAAAATTCGCCGGGTAGAGCAATTAGAGTTAGGAAAAAGGCCTCTGAAACAAATTCATCAACTCATTCATGAAGAAAATGAGTAAACTATTTAGAAAAAGGAAAACATTCACATTTCAGCACAAACAGATCATAATAGAGAACCAGAGAAATTAAAATATTTCCATCCACATTTTTATTATTATAATTTTCTACTTATCACTATCTCCTAAACTCATACATTTATAAATTTATTTAATTTATCATCAACAATCGATTATACATTATTAGTTAAATAATATTTTCTTTAAAAGAATATTAGTATGATATAATATAAAAAATATAAATAATACAATAATTTTGTAACAAGTCCCGTACTTTTGTAATATTTAAATTACGTTGTTGAGATATTTTACATAAATTCTACATCGAATAGTTCATATGGGATTGTTGGAAGCGTAAATGGACTCACAAATTATAAATAAAACACCACTCTATATATTAATAATACTTGGTTACAAAAACTTTCCTCACAATTAAAATAATTATGAGTTTCAGAAAAAAAAAATTAATTTTAAAAAATATATTATTATGTTTTTAAAAAATTAATTTTAAAAATATATTATTAATAATTATGAGTTTCAGAACAAGTTCTTTAACCTCGCGCGAATCACAAATGACATGTATACTGATTTATTATGTTAATTATTAAGATAAGAATTAAATATGAATTAGTACTCTAAACTATAGATCATATTACACTTCGGTGATTCACCTTTTAATTTTGTCAATTAGATGATTAAACTATCAATTTTTTTTAATTGCAACAAATTGAACATGTCACGTCAGAAATTGCTGACGTAGCTAATTGTGTGGGCCTTAAAAAGCTGATGTGACAAAAAAAATAATTTTTTAATCATTAAATAAATAAATTTATTTAAATAAGGGGCAAAATGGTCAAAACCTAATTTAATATTTCAAATTAAAATAAACCAAACATTAAACAAATGATATCACGATCGATCAAGAGTCCAAGGCCCAAATCGAATCCACAATTCTCTAGCCTTAACCCTAATGCTGATTACTCATTTGTCACTTCCCTTGAGAAATTCCTTGCTTCCAGCTCCAAATATCAGAGATCTCGTGAAGATACAGTAATGATTGACTTCGAATTGAAAAAAAGCTCCGACATTTACAGTGAAAGAAAATGGGGGATCTGTATATAATTTGGTGATTGAGGCCTATGGTGGGTTGGCCTTTTTGTCGAACAATACTCGGGCGACGAGAATGGGCGCGGTGGTGTCGTTGCAGTTGTTGTGTGGGTGTTCGAGTGGATTGTGGAATTATTTGATGAGTTATGTGATGAGAGATGGGGATAGGGTTTGTCTCTCTCTCTCTCTATATCCTGTTCATCATTTTTGCCGTCAAAAAGAGTCGAATAAACGGACTTGAACCTTGTTCATCATTTAGTTTTAATGTTTAATAATTCAGGATTTAAGCTTGATTTTAGGTTTGCTTATATTTATTGATGATTTGACATATTTACCCTTGATGTTTAGAAAATATAATTAAAATAATATTTTTTTAATTACACATAGGCTTTAGTTTGCTTAGTCAACGTGCCACGTCATCACTTTATGACGTGACAACTTAAATTGGACCGAAGTGAAAAAAATTAATAGTTTAATCATCTAATTGACAAAATTGAAAAGTGAATCACTGAAGTAGAATATGGTCTATAGTTTAGGGTAGTAAATCATATTTAAGCCTTAAGATAATTATTTGAATATAAGGTAATTTTTAAGAAGATAGTTGTAGTTATCAAATATTTATTTAAATAATAAAATTTTGAATTGTATATATCGTTGGTTCTTTCAATCAATTATTAAGTTAATTATTTGAATGAATTGTAAATTTATTTTTTTATGATTTTGAAAAAAATAACTATTTTAATTTTATTTAAGGGTGTAATGGAATTCAATATTAATGTTTATATTGATAAAATTTGCTTAAAATTTTAATCCAAGTAGAACTATGAAACTCTAGTCTTAATAAATTTTGGTTATGATAATTAAGTAATGATGAATCCACTCTAAGTTTTCAATTACATTATCATGTTATAAAAATATTCACATACATTATTTATATAATTATTTGATAAAATTTTAATTTTTAATGAATTTGATTTAGTTATGATTTTAATCGTCGACATATACATGTCAAACATTTTCAAACTTGTTTTTTTCAAACAAAACTCGTATAAAATGAGAACACCACAAGACAAGAACACAAAGGGACAAATAAAAATCCCGACGTCGACAGGTGACGACTCTGCTGGGAACTCCAATAAGAGGGCTTAAGCCGCTATTTAAACTTTTACCTAAGTACACGCCTCTATTGTTGAAAATGAATTTGACAAAATAAATATTAAAGCATTTTGAGGCTTAATTTAATGTGGTCGCCGACCGTCGCTATAGGCTATAGCGACGGTCGCCGACCGTCGCTGTAGAAACCGTCGCTAAAACCTATAGCGATGATCTTTTGGCCTGTAGCGACGATCGGCAACCGTCGCTATAAGTCATGTCAAAATCGTGTTTAGATGTCTATAGCGACGCTCAGCGACCGTCGCTATAAGCCTGTGCATTATAGAACACTATAACTACGGTTGATGACCGTCGCTATAGCCTTTTTATAGGCCTGTGCATTATAGAACACTATAACTACGGTCGATGACCGTCGCTATAGCCTTTTTATATTTAAAAATAATTAATTAATTATGCAAATTTATTCAACAAACACAAATATAATATAAAAAATATTATATACATCATTTAAAATCTCCATGGCTCTTCTCTTCATACATATAAATTAAATACTATGCTAGGAAACTTACAAATACTTAACAGCCACAACCTACTTCTATAAATGTGGTACATGACTCTTCTCTTCATAAATATAAATTATCAATCTCCATTGTTTTTATTAATGCCCAGATACACCAGCAGGCAACAAGTCTAACTGTTGCAACCCAAATCTTTCCCCAACCATTGCCAAGACTGTTAACTCCTCATTTGAAGAAGATGATCTGGTCGCAACATTACAGTAAACACCATTTGATAGCTTCTTCCCTAGTTTTTCTGCACCACATAACAGACTATAAAATGACACTATCTTCCCTAGCTTTTCTGCACCACATAACAGACTATAGAATGATATTATCTTTACGGATCAAAGGAGGAAGGTCACATATATTAACAGAATTGCATCCATATCGCAAACAGTTTACAAGCCAAAAGACAATGTATGATGAGATTTCATTGATAGAAAGTAGACTTCTCAGAAAACTTAAATGAACTGATAAATCAATTGACTTAGCTCAATGTCATAAAACTAAACTCACAAGAAATCCTTTGTATTCAAATGGTCATGAAAAACATATTTAACTACCTCGTGAGATCCAACAAATGAACTGATAACTGCACTATGGTTTTGCAGCTGCACTTTCATTCAAGGTTTTGCAGAAAACTTCAAATGTTGATGTGGTGAAAGCAACTGCAAAAAGCACACTAACAAAAAGGTTAAATGTTTCAATACACCAGCCACAACCATACCAAGAAGAAGAAGAAACTAACACTAACAAGCACAACCAAACAATTTATCTTTGCTTTTATTTTTTTGAAAAATGAAATATGCAGCAGATACTAGAGATTAGAGGCCATACCTATGGTACATCCATAAGAATACCAGAAGCTGCTACAGTCAGTCAACAAGCACGTGATACCAGAAGCTCTTATTTTCCCAGCATGAGAAATAAAGGGCAAAAAAAAAAGATGGGGAGGGAGGGAGAGGCTGACATTAGTCTACCGAAAGCCTTTGTTTACTTGCAAGACGATATCCTCAAAATAAAAAGGCTTCAGCACAAAAAAATACACATCTCAGTAGAATAAAAGAAATACAAACAAAATAATTATAATCAAGCAAAATGTCGGAGCAAGCCTCTTAAAACTATATTTTTTTAAAATAAAAAAAAGTACAAAAAGAGAATTCTACAGACCAATTAAAGCAAAATGCCATCGAATGAAAATCCAACACAAAGAAAAGGAACATATTAATTATAACCAGAGGAAAAACAAAAAAAATAATTAGAAGAACCTACCTGGTGATTAAATAGCATCAGAAAACTGTAAAGAGCAATCAATTGACAAATAACTTAAAATGATCTTTTTATAAAATAAGATGTTGGGCCAATTGCTTTGAATGTCGACACTGTAAGGATATATATACATCAAATTCACACCTGATAAATCAACTTTAAGGATTATGCCTTGCACCTGTAAAGAAGGGGATGATGACATACACGAACGATGTTTCTAGATGCAAAAGTAACAGGAAGATGAGCTTACTCTTTCTTGGTACATAATCATTACAAAGCAACATATCTAAACTTGAGCTACAAATATGGTGGACAAAGGTAGGATTATTCTTGCTAACTGACATGTATGCAAATTTTCTAATAGATCACAAAACTAAAAATTGATTAGGAAAATCAAGCTCCAAGTAGTTATTGTTGTTCGTAACTTTTGTAGAAAGTGAAATTTGAATCTTTAAAGTACTATTTATTATTTTACTGTTGACAATTGAATGGATTTTTAAGGTATTTTTAATCCATTTTAAAACTAAAAATGGATTTTTAAGGTATTTTTAATCCATTTTTAAGCTTGCACTGTAAATCAATTGAATGATTTTAATAAATCATTGATAAATTATATTATAATAAAAATCAATTGAATTAAAAAAAGAAAGAAGAAAATACAACTAATTCCTAAAATTTTGAGACAACTTCATGCAGTCAAATTCCCTGTTAGATGCACACCAAATATCATAAAACAAATTACTCAGACCATAATCTCAGCAGAACCGACAACATTTAGCTCCATGTAAAAATTGGACAAGAAAATAGTTCTCAAAATAAATTGCCAAGAAGATATGGATATAATTCATGTTTACATGTGCATGTAGTGTCCATTCAAAAATATCCTGATGTAGAGGAGAGGATGGTACAGAAACCAGATTTACCTCTTCTACTCACCTCCACTGTAATAAAGAAGCATTTTCAATAGAAACTGGCCATCACCCTGTCAAAACCATGTTTTTCCCTTCTCTAATTTCCTGTTTCTCAGTATCAAATTGTAAATTGCTTGTTGGACTCAATAAACTAACACTCTTAACATATACTGTAAGACACAGAAAATTTTTTAAATAAAAAGGAATTTCCTTTATTTATTTATTTATTATTTTGAAATAGTAAGGGTGAATTTGATTAATGTGGTTAGTTATGGGTAAAATGCGCAAATATTTATAAAATATTCATTGTTGTCGGGGAATATTCGTTTGGTCGTGGAATATTCTTGCTGTCAGGGAATATTCGTACGACGGCGCAGTCTTTTGTGGGCCCCATAACGGAAAGCGATTGGATGAAGAAAACGACAAGTATAAGTTGTTTATAAAAAAAATGGCGTAGTTGTTACCGTTAATACTGTTGGAATACCCGGTGGTTAAAACACAGTAATACGCGTTGTTGCACAGTAGCACACGGTATTGCACCAATTATTGATTCTTACGTAAGAAGACACTACTCAATAATTTTTACAGTAATTACTGTTCAGTATTTTATGTTATTGATTCAATAATTACTGCATTGATATTTTATATCCCTGTTGTTTCAATAATTGTCACTACACAATATTTTTCATTATCGAAACAATAATTCATATTATCTGAATAATATTATTAGATAACATTATTGGCAATGACTAGAAAGTTCTGTCTAAGGAGAGGTTTGGTCACCTAATTGCGCGCCAGTAAGAAGAAATTCTTATTGGAAAGCCCCCTCTTTCCTGGGAACGGCCTGGTTGCCAGTACTGTGATTCTGTAATATTATTTGTGAATAATTAATTATTGATTTATATGATGAGGAAAATATTGAATTTATGTGGATATAGATGGAGAAAATTTTTAATGTGACAATTGTTGAAAATTAATATTTTATCTTTTTCTGATAAAATAATTTATTTAAATAATATATTAACGATGATATTTTTATAATAAATGTGGGATATATGAGTATATGAGGAGGAAGAGTATTTTTGTGGCATTAAATGTTTAACACATATTTTGTGTGTTGGTGGACACAATTATTGACTGAAATTTAATTATAGTCTGTAAAATCGTCCGTTTATGGATTTCGGTCAATTTTTGTTTTGAATTTGGAAAAACTTTCTTCTTCAAAGTTGTAGAGAATTGAATTTCCTATAAATATTCGCGAGATTCGAATTTTCTGGCAAAAAGGGCTATTTATTATGAATTATTGAAGTTCCGAAGCTCCGAAATAATTGATTTTTGGAAGTTTTAATTATTTTAAATAATAAAAACGTTTTTTATTTATTTTTCTAGAAGGGAGCACGTGTTCAATGGCTGAAAATCAGATTCAAGGGTTGGCGTAGATGATTATATATATATATATATATATATATATATATATATATATATTAATATTATATTAAATTTTCTGCTTTGGTGTTCTAAGCAATTTCCTATAAATAGGTGCTTAGGTTAGAATTGAAAATCACACCAGAAACTGAAGTTTTCTCTCTCTATATTATCGAGCGTTTTCTTGTGAGTATTTTGAGTATACTTTGAGTATTGCTATACGGTGCAAGTTCAAGTCATAGTCTATATCCGATGTTTTAACTAGAAATGCTGTCTTTAGAGGTAAGGGATGTTATTTTCTTCTCAAATGATATTATTTCTTCAATATCATTATGCTGAAATGTTGGTTGGAAATTTTTATCAAATTTGGAACTTTTTCATGTCGGGGTTACTATTCATGAGTTACTATTCACGAGTTACTATTTACGAGTTACTATTCACGAAACGTAAAGATGTTTTTTGTGAAATTTCTATCTTTTGGTGTCGGAGTTACTATTCACGTATACGACAATATTCACGTATACGGCACTATTCACGAATACGACACTATTCACCGAAAAAATGAAATTTCTTCTTTTTGTCCAAAATATCTATTCTGGATACTAGCTTTGATTGGATCTATGTTTTGATCATTCTTGAATTTTACTTCAGTATGATTATTTATGAAGTATTTTTGAACTCAGATTGTTTAAAGTACGAATCCTTAATACTTGTTATTTTGTTTCACTGGATTCGTTTCCTTTAAAATATTTTTCATCATCCTCAGTCCTAAATGATGGTGTTACTGAATATCTTTGGCCTGTAGTGCAAAGATGGTTGATTTTGTTATAAATATCTTTGGCCCATAGTGCAAAGATGTACAGGTGTTGAGATGAACATGAACAATTGATGAATATCTTTGGCCCGTAGTGCAAAGATGAACAGGTGTTTAGATGAACATGACCAACTGATGAATATCTTTGGCCTGTAGTGCAAAGATGAATATTTGATTTGATTTGAGATATATATTGATTGATGTTACAGGGATAAAATATTGATGATGGACTTTTAAATTCATAGATGTTAGTAGATTTCATTCTCTACTTAACTCTTCTAATGAATTGTTGTTTCCGCTGCAGTTGTTGATCTAAAACTTGTTGTCTATTGTATTCTATCAGATTTTTCCCCTGTTGAAGACTAAGGATAATTTGTTGTACATTATCTTAGTCATAATATTCTTTACTGGGCTAGTTGAGCTCACCCTTTTCCTTGTTGTTCCATTTTTCTTCTCAGGAGGCGAGAATGTAGCGAGTACTAGTCGGGGTATGGAATGAAGGTTCTAGAGAGAGTTGTTTAGTAGTCCTCACCATTTTTTGTAAAATTATGTATCAATAATTATGATGGGGATTTATTTGCATGTGGATATTGTCTAGATGATAATGTTTGTATTCAAACTCACAGCTTATGGGTGGTAAAAGTTGTAGTTGTTTCTGTACCATGTGTATTTGGCGACTCAGAATGGGTTGGATGGAATGGACCTATTTTGGGGGTGTCACATATACCAAATATTAAAGAGTACCTCAGGTGTAAGAAACACCACAACTAATGCATATATCAGCTACGATAGAATGTTATGAACAAAAATTATATATGAAATTTTTATCTCAGGTGTAAGAAACACAACCACAACTAATGCATATATCAGCTGCGATAGAATGTCATGAACCAAAATTTATGGGCGAACCGAACCTTTCTGCTCTTTTTCTTTTTTTCTTCAATGACAAGTGCCCATCTTTCAAACTGTTCACAATACAGACCAAAATTTACACCATGTATAACAACGAAACGTAATTTTATTGCAACGACCAATATTGAGATGGACATGTGCTCACCAATCTACACCATCACAATACAGACCAAAATTTATATTGCAACGAAACGTAAAATCATACACTGTATTATAGGGAATAACAACCTTGTAGTGTATATTAACCAACCTTGTCCTTGAATTTGTTTCTTGAATAGCATTCTGACTCCATGATCCAGCCACTGACATGTTGTTAATGTACTCCTCTAGTTTATCCTTCAGAGGGAGCTCAAGAAACAAGTGGTTTGTATCACGAATGCATGGCGTGTTCTGACAAACCTGTATACAAAGTATGGTTAAATGATTTGAAATACATATGAAGTTGGAAAATAAGAAAAAATTTATACCACTAATGAATTTCAGTTTTGACTGTGTGGAAAGCAAACTAAAAATGGCTGATCTCTCAGCAAAACTCCTTGTATCCGAGCTTCAATGTATTTTGTATGGCATCTGAATATGAATTCAGGGCCTTGCACTCACCAACATACGAGTATACCGTCCAAACTTGTGCAATGGCCTATTCAAAAATTATGAGATATTAGAAGCTGATACAGTAAATTGTATACGCCTTTAAGATAATCATTTCTTACCAAAGACATGAAAATTTTAAAATTATCGCTGTATAAATTCTCCAGGTCATGCTAAATTTGGTTGCCAATTAGTCTAACACCTAGGTCATAAATTGCAATTAGCATCAATGTGTAGTATTAAATCAAATGCCAATCATGAAATTTTATCTAATGGCAGACTATAATTAGGAAACAGGGGGGAAAAGCAACAATATCATTGTCAACAACATGGGAAGAGACACAATTGTATTTATTTTTCCCTCTTAATGCAACACAGTTTATCAACAACACTAATTTAACAGTTTAAGTCCAGAAAGTAGGGGGAAAATGCAAAATGGGAAGAGAGAGAAAAGTGAAGAAGACGACACTAAATCATTGTCATACCTTCTCACTTATGGCATCTTGAACAAGAAGAGTGTCTGTAGAGACACTAAAAACAATATCACCAGTACCCCTAAAATGCAAAATCCTACTTTTTAAGCCAGCAAAAATCAAACCAAGAACACCAAGGGTGTTTCCAAATTTCCTGCCGATGTGGCCGCCCGAATTGAGGACCCGGTTGGTTCGGAGCTTGAGGGTTTCACCGGGCTCGGCTGCTCTGAGGCCCTCCAGAGACCCTTTACGGTCGCCGGTAACGGCGCCGGCTAAATAGCCGGATCCGGTGTAGTACTGGAGGTTTTCGCTCCATGAACGGCGCTGGACGGCAGCTTCTTCGTCGAAGAGGTATTCGGCGGAAGTGGGGAGTTCTTAGAGGGTACGGATTGGGACTTGGAGATCTTGGTAAGGGTGGTAACGGCGTGTTGCTGGCTTTTTCTCCGATGAATTCGCCATTTTTAAATTATCTGATTATATATTTATATGTATATATAGAGAGAGAAAGACGGGTTTTGGAGGTTTTGAGATTGATGAGAGAAATCAAACAAAAGGGGTTTGATAAGGTTAATCGATCGTTTGTTTTTGTGAGTTTTTTCTTAAAAAAATATTTATACCGAGGGCCAGACGATGACTGTCGCTATATATACCCTATAGCGAGGGTTCCGTCCCGACCGACGCTATAGATCATCGCTATAGGTCAAATTTCTAGTAGTGGATCCACACTTCAGAAATGTCGGGTCCATGCACTTATGCGTTCTCCTCCGCGAGGAGTACAACGTGGTATATTTATATGTTCAAATTCATTAAGAATTGAATGAGAAAATTGACTCCAAAGTCACCTACTTGAAATGTTATAAATTGCAAAAGTCCCACATAGGGCATTAGAGGAAAAAATGAAGAACATATATATGGGATGTTTGCTTAATGGAAAGGGTCCCAAGGGGCACCCCACTTTTGTGGAAGGGAGAGGACCTAACCAAGACTTGGTTCAAACCCACACGCGCGCGCCGTCCGGGCGGGCCGGGCTCGGGTTCAGGTTCGGGCGGGTCATGATATATAATTTTTTGGACAAAATCTGTTTAATATATTATCATAACACATTCTATAAATTAAAAAAAAAACAGTATGTAATTTTCTGTCTCGTTCTACAGAGAATTTTCTCGTTCTGCAAAATACCTTCTTTTTCCCATTTCCCGTTTCTGTCAAACAAAGTCCCGTTTTGCAGTTCTGTTTCTGCTATTCCGTTCTGCAAACTTTTTCCGTTCTGTTCTGCAAAGTTTTTCCGTTTCTGTGCAAGTATATCCATGCAATATTTTTCATGCATCATTAATATTAGTTCAGTGCATAACATAAATTTTGTTTCGATGTTTTCTTAATTTTGAAGTGCTTCAAATTAAGAACTGGAAATCCGTTTTATCTTGAAAAACAATTATTCATTTAATCCTTAGCACCGTGAGAGAATAAATTTTTTTTAAGGAGACTTTGTGAATTCAAAGGACTCGGATTTATACGTTACTCATTTTATAATTTGTTTCTGTTTTGCTTAAATTTTATTATATATATATATATATATATTAAATAATACTATATATTACAGATAACAATCTTAAAGCAAATTTATTCGTTCTGTAATTATAGTTTTATTTAATATAATTTTGTAATTTGTATCTATATTAAAAAAAATCGAAATTACAGTTTAATTATTTCAACAGGAAATTGTTTTATAAAACAAGTTTTTTGTAAAAAACAGAATTAGTTCATTGAATTTCTGGAAATTTTGTTGAATATGAATTCATAGTATTGTGTTAATATATATAGTATTCTGGAAATTGTTTGCATGTTATGATACATAATATTCTGTTATTGTTTGCATGTTTAATATAACAGTTTATTTTGTTTGCATGTTAATAATTAACAAATAAAGGTGTTGATATATAAAAACAAAACCCACAAACGATATACGCATACCACACACAAACAATAAACCAGTGTTATTACTATAATGGTTACTTTCAATAACCAAATCAATGAAATAATGGGTATTTCTCTTATTTCTGAACTTGGTGTGCCCATTTAATCTATTAGGGAAAGAGGGTATATTATGAATTTATGAGTGAAATAACAATACATACTAATAATACTAATAATGCCTATTTTAGTTGGAATAATGGGTGCAGAGACATAGATATAGATATAGATACCTTGATATTCTTCTCGATCGTGTCAATTAGACCATCTACAGTGGCATTAGACCATCTATAGTCTCACTTATATTGTCATCCCATACCCGTTGTTTTGCCATCATCAAAACAATATTATTTTTTTCCAAGAACATGGAGTAAACATCTAGTTAACGATCTGGAATGAAAACTATACCAATATTTTCAAAAATGTATCTTTCCCCCAGCCAGACAATTAACAACAAACCCCTTAGAATTTTACAAGGGAAAACAAAAAATAACACCAAGGTTACTCTTTCCTATAAAAGTATGACAAGAAATGAACGGAATTGAGTTGTTTTCTAAAAGGTCATGACTATACATACTCAACCAGATAAACAATTCATCAAAATCAAAAAAATTAGGCAAATCATTTAAAAAATTAAAAGCCATCTATAATATAAATCAAGCTTGTACATGTATAGAAGTAGAGAAAGGGGAAAGAGAAGTAACCTCACGGCCGGAGTGATGAGAAGAAGAAGGCTTGGAAGAACTTTCTCTCTCTATATATTATAGATATCTATCGCACTCAACTCACATTCCACTCTCTCTATATATTCTATATATATTTTCCCTTTTATTAAAAACTAAAATTGTAAATTTAAAAAATTCAAATGAAAATGTTCAGTACACGGGAAGACTGCGTTCATCTTCTATCTAAATTTTAAACCCCATTTCCCTAATTAAGTGCCATATTTCCTTCAACAGCTCATCCATTGAAGACTGTGCAAATTGATTGAAGCCGCTTTGTTTTATCTCTCTCCTCAAGACTGTGTAAATGGGAAGCTTAATACACAAAGGAGTTTTAGTAGCCTAATAGTGGATCAATATTTCATTGACCACCATTTGAAATTGCTGACTACGCTGAGTAATGTTTGACTAATGCAAAATAAAAACAAAATTTTGTAAAATGAAGTTTGATAGACTTGGCTGATTGAACCCTACTAATAGTTCTACTAAGAGATTTTAAACAGGGTTTAGGGATACTTAGCTAATTGAATGCAGTTTCATTGAAGAAAATCAAACAAAAAAGAAAAGAAAAAAGAAAATAAGTCAACAGTGGACTTCTTTTGCTAACATTGAGATTAAAATTCAATTGGAATGGCTTTAAATTTAAACTGAGACTGGAACTGGTAGCCTGTGAATGACATAAGCAGCATGGAAGTGATTAAACCTCAAAATGGTGGCTGAATTGTGAAGGGTACTTCATTTGCAGCTGTCTTATTGAAACATAATATGGATATTTTGTTGTGATTTGAACTGCTTTCTAGTGATTTTTGCTGCAGAGATTGGAGCTATCTGAAGAGATTTTGGCGGGTTTAAGATGGAATTTCAGGCCTCACCTGTGAACAGAGATCACAACAGATTCTATGGTTGAAATTTGCTTATGCTTTGATTGCTATTAGATGATAATTCTCCGTCTATGGTGCTCAAAATTGTAAATGTAACAAATCCAAGTGATTTTCAGCTAGAATGGATGAGATTGGAATGGTTTAAACTTGCATTCTATAGCTAATTTCTCGGCACTGCCAACAAAGCATGAACTGGTTAGTTTCTAACCTTAGAGGTGTACTTATCAGTAAATTGGAACGATAAATCCTCGCCTTTAGTCCTCAAATAGCCTCATAGCAGAGCCATAATCCTAAATAGAACAGAAAAGCAGTACATGTCTTTATATAGAACTTACGAACTTAATTAGATTTCTAAAACAGATGCAAATTAATGGCATCTCTCAAATAAACTTGCCAAAGAGAAGAGAAAAGCAGTACATATCTTTATCGGCCATCAGCGGATGTAAAAGACTCTGCAAATCCAGCAGGCCTTGATGGGATACTACCCTTACTGTCCTCAAGGTCCACATAACTGAATTCTTTTCCTTCAGCCTCAATTTCATCATCGAGTGATACTTTATGGCCAGTTGAATAGCAAAGTATGTATTTTGCAAATTTTATTTAGATAAAAGGAAAAAAATCCTTGAACATTGTGGTTCTTAAATTAAAATTTACTTGAACTCTTAGAGACATTTTGTTAAACAGCAAATTTAAAACCATTAACTCAAAACACACACACCAAATTTACTTAAAACAAACACACCAAATTTAACTAAGAAACGTAATTGTAAACATCAAACCAATCAAAAGGAACCCAAAAAAAAAGAAAATTTCAAAAAATTCGGATTCAACCAAATTAAGAACCCCATAAACCCAATAAAGCTAAACCCTCAGACAATGGGTTCTTATTTCTTCTATAATTTAATACCTTTTGTAAGAAACCAAACTGAAATTGAAGAAAACGACCAGTGGGATGTCTACCAGCACGACCTAAGGTGCCGAGGAAGAGGAGAGCCAAGAGGTCTTAAATCTTCATTCTCTCTCTTCAACTTCTCCTTCTACTTCGCGTTTCTCTATGCTCTAGCTCGTACATTAGGGTCTGGGTATGAGATTTAGGGTTGAGTGTGAGAGATTTGGGGCTGAAATTAGGGTTGGGTATGAGTGATAAGAGATTTAGGAAAGTTTTGAGGAATCGAGTTGTTTGGGGTAATAAGGGGGAATGAGAGAGCTCTGTGCATGGTAGAATAGAGAGAGAGAGACAGAGGGTTTGAAATTTGAATAATTGGGAATAAGAGGCTTGGATGTGACGTTTATGTATTTTCTCTCTCTGCTCTGTTTTATGTAATAGACTAGCGATAATCCGTGCCTAAAGGCACTGCGTAACGAAAAATTAGATTAAAATTCGAAAAATCTATAATTTTATCTAAAGACACATACCACCACAACAATTAATACATACTCAATCATCTAACCACCAAAACATCGACCTAGTCGGTATTAATTTCAAGAAATTTCAGCAAAATTTTCTTTAAAAATTGATATCAAAAAAATTCTAAACCTGTCTACAAAACATACAATCATCAATACATATCCACACCACCAAAAAAAACCATCATTCCATAACCAAAAATCATCATAACCATGTATAATTAGTTAACTTTACAAAAGACAGAAAACAAAAAATACAAACGTGCAGAAAATACAGAAACATGTTGCATAAGACACATTACTTTACAGTTTACACCAAGTATCCTTCAATGTATACCTGAAAATATTTAAAATATAAAAATTATCGAAATATGAGTCAAAATAAAACAATTGTTGCGCTTATATGCTTTCATAGATTGTGCTCATATTGTTGCGCTAGTGTGGACAGTGGGATGTGCTCATGGGGGACCTCTTAATGAACTAAGAAGATCTGCGAGGATAATCCTAGGGCTACTCGTTATGCCTGTCAGGGTATTTGTTATCTTTTCAAGGATTATGCTACCAAATATTGTATTCAGGTTTGCATTTTGCTGCTGAAGAGAACAAGATATGTTTTTTTTTCCTTTTCCTAAAGGATTCATTGTTAGGCAGCTCAATTCAGCAAGCCCTTTTCCCATGGACCGTGTACAAAAAACATGGTCAATCACTACAAACTATGTAGCTTCTTAGTTTGATCATTTTTTTTCAAAACTACATTGATTTAATGTTGTACTTATAAAGATAATTTGGTATACTTGCTGAACTAATTTTTTTTCTTTACTTATTTACTTTTTGGAGAAGGTAATAATTAAACAGTCATAATATTTTAGCTTTTTTTTTTTGGAAATTTTCCAGTTTATAAATTAAGATATCTGATGTGTCGCCGAACTGCCGAAGTGAGTCGCCTTCTCTCCGTCACCCTCTCTCTGTTGTATGTTCGCGAAATGGCTCGGCTGATCTAATCGATCTAAATCTGGGTTTAGTTTTTTTTTTTTTTTTTAACCCAATTGGACTTTAGGTCGAACTATTACCAGCATCACCAAGTCATCCTGATGGCGATGACATATCCAACTGAGCGCGGGCCTTTCTACCCCTCTAGAAAGACGTTCGGACAACTTGGCCTAACCCAGTGAGTGGACACCAAGACGACGACTTAACAAAAATGTTAATAATGGCATATTTCTCCATATATTTCAAGTTTCATATTAAAAATAAGGAATTATAATGATCCACGAACACTTGAATTTCGGTCATAAAAGATTTTTACACTTCCATCGTCACCTAAGAGACTGCTTTCAATTCATTAAAATGACAAGGAAGACTTCTGCAATCTCAATGATAGAAAAAAAAAGAGTCCAGAAATAGGAACTTTGCTGCCAAGCAAGAATCTATAATATAAAAGAGAGCAGAAAGAGAAAATATAAGTGTCCCATCTAATGCGCCACGTCATCAGCTCTCTCTCATTTCTCTTTATTCAAATTTCAAACCTTTTATCTCTCTCTTTTTACACTCAGAGCCCAGCCAACTCGTCTCTCTCATTCCTCTTTATTCAAATTTCAAACATTCTATCTCTCTCTCTCTTCTTACCCTCACAGAGCCCAGCCAACTCGATCCCCCCCCAACCAACTCGATCTCTCTCATACCCAGCCCTAATTGGGTTCACGGAGCTTGAAAAACGCAGAAGCAGAAGAAGTTGAAGACACAGAGAAACACGAAGCAGAAGAAAAAGTCGAAGATCTTCTCCTCTTGGCTCTCCTCTTCCTCGGCACGTTAGATCGTGCTGATCGACTTCCCTACGGACGAGATTTCGATACCCACCCACCAGCCCAATTAGTCCAAGAATTCTTATCTTAGTATTTCTTCCTCGGCACCTTATCTTGGATTTTCTTCAATTTCAGTTTGCTTTCTTACAAAATTGTCTGAGGGTTTAGCTTTATTGGGTTCTTGATTTGGTTTTTCTTTTTTAAGGGTTCCTTTTGATTGGTTTTATGTTTACAATTATGTTTCTTGGTTAAATTGATCAACATTTCGTCTTGGGCTTCCCTTTGTGCGGAGTTATCTTGGGTAGACTGGTAATTAATTTTATTGTTCTGCTTCTTAGTCTTGGGTATCAATATATATATAAGTCATTATTGTGCGAAGGTATTGCTTTTTGGTTCGCAGACCATTTTCTGCTTATGAGCCCAAATAGTGACGCTTAGTGTTTTGGGTACCCACTGAATCTTGAAACTTTAGAAATAAGGCAAGTGTGTTTGCAAATTTGGCACTTTTGTACTTCTCTATGCCCTTTAAGGAAGCTAACCTGAATATCAAAACGGGTTATTCTCAATAATATGATTGCTTGTTCAGAATGTTGGTCATAACATCCTGTAGAGTAGTCTCATTAAGTGAAAGCTTTGTTGCTAGAATAGGTAGCTAAAACATATCCTAAGATAATCTAAATGACACATGTTTTAGTTGATAAATTTCCGTTCCCACAACATTATACAGAATTGTCAAATTGCATGGACGTGTTTATTTACATATCATGGAGCTTGTTCATTACAGTATTTGGTAGCGATGATTTGCAAACGATGTCTACTAAAAAGCTGAAACCAAGTGGTTTTATATTTCCATTCCCCTTTTCCATTTCTTCAGCAATTAAATGGGGAAAAAGAAATAATTGAGAACAAAATATTAATTTCTAGAACTTCTAATGGAATCATGCACATATATTATCTTAGGAACTAAACAATATACAGTTGTAGTAAAAAAAATTCTGCAACCAGCCTTTTTTTTCTTCCTTTGTCGTTTCATTAATTTATTGCAGAATTAAAAATTACAATGAATGGCAAAACAAACAGGTATGGGATGACAGGTATGGTCTAATGCCACTGTAGATGGTCTATCAAGGTATCTATATCTATATCTCTGCACCCATTATTCCAACTAAAATAAACATTCTTAGTATGTATTGTTATTTCACTCATAAATTCATAATATACCCTCTTTCCCTAATAGATAAAATGGGCATACCAAGTTCAGAAAGGTAGAGCATGCAACTAATGAGTGCATTGTTAGAAATTTAATGGCAATCCAAATAATTTAATCAACTTCAGGGGTTTTAATTTCATAAAGACTACTGTTTAAAAGTTACAATTTTTGGGACAATTTTTTGTTCCTTTATCACAAGTTGATGTTTTAGTTTAAAGTTCCATTATGGTGGGAATAGTGGTATTTGTTTGTTTAGAAGGCAGATAAATAGAAAAAGAAGTATGATTTGATCATTGTATAATAAGGTGTTTTGGCAACTATGTGTGTGTATTGAATATTATGATCACAATTATGATCACAGAATATGGCTATATAGGTTCTTGACAAACAATTTTAACAGTCTCAAGTTGACTTTATTTGTTAATAAAACTATGGGGTTTCGGTTTATGCAGGAGGAAAGGTTACCTTATGCATTCTATATATCAGATCAAGAGCTTGTTGTCCAACTTGGCTCATATTTACAGAAAAACAAAGGTTAGTCGAAGTTCTAGAACTACGAAGAAAGTTAGCTGTCACTATCCACCTTCGCTATTTTCAATTGTATACTGCATTTTTTTTGTGTGGAAACTTATTATGGAATAACAAGGTTTGAAATGATCATTCTGTAGTATCTGTGGAGAAGGTTCTCACAATAGTTTATCAACCGCAATCATTTTTCCGAATTCGTCCAGTCAATCGTTGTTCAGTAACAATTACTGGTAAGAGATTTAGGCCTTCTGTATGTGTTAGTAAATATACAGTTACATAAATTACAAGCCATGTGAATATCGAGTTTGGATGATGTCGCCTGTAATGTAGAGTCTCATATTTGCTCTTTTTTTGGGTCATGGCAATTTAAGAAGTTGTTCCCATCTTTAATTTTCTGTTCCCAGTTGGGCAGCTTAGTGATCATGTGTATTGAGTGTGTTGGGGAGCTTATAGTAGTGGCCAATCTTTTTTTGGTTAGCTCGTATTATTATCTTCTGTGTGGTAGGGGTGCATCAACGTTTCTATGGCGGAGTGTTTGGAAAGTGGGTTCCACGAAAGGTGGCTTTTCTTTACGTGGACAACAGCGTTTGGGAAGATTTATCCCAAGACCTTTATAAAGGAGTGATAAAATTGTTGTGAATCAGTATTACATGCCTCAGGGAGTCGGTTAGATAATTTGTTTCTTCGTTTTAAGACTGTTAGTCAGCTATGGCTGATGGTTTTCTCTTTGTGGGGATATCATGGGTGATGCCTGTTTCAGCGGTCCAATTTATGAGTGCTTGTGGAGGGAGGGGGTCGAGTTCTGAAAAGGAGTCATGCTAAGTGGGATATGCTTTCTGATCGACTGTGGTGATATGGAGGAGCAAAATGGTTGATGAATGACCAATTACAAACATATAAATGCTTATGTATGATTTTTTTTTTATTTCCGAGTGCAGATGAGGTTTAGCCTTGATCAGTTATTGCTGTTGTTGATATTTTGTTGGAGTTTAGTATAGGAACATGATTTTGCTTGTGTGATTGTACATGGTAAACCCTCTTGATGCCTCTATGAATAAATTATTGCTTATTAAAAGAAAATAAATAAATATTGTACTCAACTCTTGGATTTGTTCCTGTCTTATCCTTGACTAGCAATAATCCGTGCCTAAAGGCACTGCGTAACGAAAAATTATATTAAAATTCGAAAAATCTATAATTTTATCTAAAGACACATACCACCACAACAATTAATACATACTCAATCATCTAACCACCAAAACATCGACCTAGTCGGTACTAATTTCAAGAAATTTCAGCAGAATATCTGTGAGAACCTTCTCCACAGATACTACATAATGATCATTTCAAACCTTGTTATTCCATAATAAGTTTCCACACACAAAAAATGCAGTATACAATTGAAAATAGCGAAGCTGGATAGTGACAGCTAACTTTCTTCGTAGTTCTAGAACTTCGACTAACCTTTGTTTTTCTGTAAATATGAGCCAAGTTTGACTTCTTCTTTTGCTTCGTGTTTCTCTGTGTCTTCAACTTCTTCTGCTTCTGCGTTTTTCAAGCTCCGTGAACCCAATTAGGGCTGGGTATGAGAGAGATCGAGTTGGTTGTGGGGGGGATCGAGTTGGCTGGGCTCTGTGAGGGTAAGAAGAGAGAGAGATAGAATGTTTGAAATTTGAATAAAGAGGAATGAGAGAGACGAGTTGGCTGGGCTCTGTGAGTGTAAAAAGAGAGATAAAAGGTTTGAAATTTGAATAAAGAGAAATGAGAGAGCTGATGACGTGGCGCATTAGATGGGACACTTATGTTTTCTCTTTCTGCTCTCTTTTATATTATAGATTATAGATTTTATTCTGCTAGCACATTCGCTTTAATTATTTTTCGTTTTACGAATATTCATATTTTCACTCAAATACTTTTAAGCATTTGATCTTAGAGTTGTAATTAATTTATTTAGTTTTAAAAAATATAATTATGAAAATTAAAAACTTTTTATAAAATAATTCTCAAAATTTATTGTATTCAAAAATTAATTATTACATCCTTTCAGATTAAAAATATTTCCTATCGACTTTGAAAATTTATACTTGATCAGTTTATTACTTATATTTCAGAACAGAGGAACAGAAAAAGTATTTGGTATTAATATATTCTAAATTTTCAAAGTTAACAATATTAGTCTATTAGATATTGAATTAATCTAAATCAACTAAATTCACATTATTTTAAATCTTAAAATTTTACAATTTCATATTTTTCATTATAAAAAATCTCAAATAAGACTATTTTTATAAAATAGATAGAGTATTATTCATTTATTCTAGATTAATTATGTAATAAATAATAATATTGACCACTAATCCACTACTACTAATTTAATATTATATATATATATATATATGATAATGATAATATGATATATATATATATATATATATATATTATATTATAATATATATATATATAATATTTGTTAAGGCATTAATGTTCATGGGATCCACGGACCGGGCATCCTGGGATCCTGGGATCAATCCCCGCCTACAACATTGTTAAGGCAGTAATGTTCATGGTGGCCACGGACCGCCAGCGAAAGCTGGTTCAAAGAAAAGGCTGGTCCGGGCCGAGGAGATTAGTCTGACTACGGTTGGAAAACCCCTCATTAACAAATAAAAATAAATAAAAAAATATATATTATATCTTATTCCTAAATAAGTTTTATATGGTGTTATACAAGACTTATATATCAATGATAATACAATATGACATTATATTTATATGATTATATCCTATTCTAAGAATGATTATTACAATATTTGATCTAATTTTTTTTTGAATTATTTAGACTCTTAGTAACACTCTGTTTCTGAGTTTTGAACAGAAAATAAAAGAATAGAAAACTTAAATTAGAACAGATAAGAAAAGAATAGAAATTTTCCTTTGTATTGTTTCTAAGTTTTTAATAGAAAAGAATAGAAATTTTAAATTTTTTCTTTTCTTGCGTTTTAGAGTTCTAATGAAAAGAAAAGAAAAATATCAGTCTTACAAATTTACCCTTATATTAATTATAACCATTGAACCATTAATAAAAATATGCAAGAAAAATTTAATCAAAGAAAAAATTCTATAATCAAATACAAATATCCAAATAAATGTTACATATTTATTCAACCAGATAACACAATATATATATATATATATATATAGACAAATATATATGTAAGTTGAAGAGAGATTCCTAAGAACAAATTGGGGACTATATTTAGGCATGAGTTTTACCGAAATAAGAGACAGATATGTCCGGAAAGTTACCGAAGAGTACGAGATTGGGATGCCGGAGCGCCGACAAGAAAAATCTGAAGATGAATTTGTTCAGTTACACTGTTGCAGGGAGCTTGGGCTTGAACCGAAGAAGAGAATTTGTTCGCGGCAAGTTATTCGCGCTCATACTTTTCTCTTTATCAAATTAGGTTTAGTAAATAAAAACAAATTAAAGACATGAGTTGTAATTTAAAATTTATTATATTAAAAGTTGAGGATAATATGGGAGTTATAAAAATATTACTATCAGGTCAATTTTGGACGGAAAACTTTGACTGAAAAAGTGGCCAAGAAAAAAGTGGCCAAATTTTTCTATCCATTTATTTTCTTTTCTGTTTATTAAAAAAACTCAGAAACATAAAAATTGGAAAGAAAGTTTAAATTTTTCGTCCATTTCTTTTCTTTTCTGTCCATTTTAAAACTCAGAAACAGAGCGTGACATTTTTGGTATTTATCTAACTGTTTTTTACTTCATATTTCTAAGTTTATGTTCGCGAACAAATTTGTGTTCGTGAACAAATTTGTGTTCGTGAACAAGTTTGGTGTTTCTGAACAAATTTGTGTTCGTGAACAAGTTTGTGTTCGTGAACGTTTGCGAACAAGCTTGTATTCGCGAACTCGATCATGTTCGCGAACACTAAACAATCCAAATTCGTATATAACTATTGGTTCGATCAAATTACTCAAATATGTTAGAGTTCAATTAAAAATGTTTGAATTTGACAAAATTCGATTCGATTCGATTCGCCTGCAACCTTCATCCGGAGACTTTATAATATAGATCATTCTATAAATATATAATGACAATATTGATGATGATGGCTTTGGTCAAAAAAGGAACAATTCAAAAGCAATAATTGACTTCATGAAAAATAGTACCATAGCTTTCAAACATAGGCGTACTACCAACTACTTTGACCAGTCACCTCCAACCAAATAAGTATAGTATACTAATATAATACTAATTATTTTCATATGTGGTTCTAGACCTTGCAAAAGAGGCTCAGGCCCGTCCGCCACGGGGCGGACTTTGGGTTGCAGTTTTTTAGCTCAGTAAAATCCAGGCATATTTGGCCTGCTTGTTTTTGGCTCGGCCCGCCATCGGTTCGGCCCGTTTGGGTCAAACCCAAAAACAGCATAAAATAGGCACAAAATTGGTCTCGACCCACGGGCCGGTGGGGGGTCTGGGCTGCAGATTTTTGGACCAGCAAAAACGAGGTCTTTTTGGCCCGCCCGTTTTTGACCCAGCCCGCCACTCGTCCGGCCCCTTTGGGCCTAACCCGCCCGTTTGCCAGGTCTACGTGGTTCCAATATATATATAGAACACTCACTCTTGGAAATAAAATAATAATAAAAAGGCATTAATTAATTAACATCATCGTATGAAAATTAATGAAAATAACCCACAAATATACACACAACCTCGTGGAAGCATAATTGAGAGCAGATCCTTTATCCCCATTTTTTTTGTTCTCCTTGTATCCCTCACTTAAATTTTGACACAGTCTCTTACTTAACACCAATTAATTCTAAAATTAAATAAAAGTCCAGGTATCAAAATTTAAGTGGGGGACACAAGGAGACAAAGAAAATGGGGACAGAAGATCTGCTTTCAGCATAATTTCTTATAATGGTCGGTAAGGATGAGGGTGAAATTAAGATAGAGGTCTTGTGAAAGGTTTAAGCCGGGTTTTAGACGTAAAAGAAAGACAAACAATCGAACAAAAACACACACACACACACACACACACACACACACACACATATATATATATATATATATATATATATATGATTAGTTTATTACTATGATAACATAAAATAATAACATATAAAATTGTAATGATAAACTTAAAAACGTTAAATAACTATAAACGAGGGGCAAATATTTTTTCAAGAAAAAAGAAATAGATGGCGTAATGATACAAAATGCGGATAAAAATAAAAAAATCATATATTATCTGTGTACAAGCGGGGTTAATATCATGACACCTCATTAATAAAAAATTTATTAAGTTTTAACTGATATTGCAAGTTATTAAGTTGTCCAAAGGTAATAACATATATTTTTAGATATTATACAAAATATCATGATCCTTTATTTTAACTTTGAGGGTATATTTAAAACTTGAGGGTAAAAGGGAATATTTTGGCTTATGAACCATTCATTCAAAAAGGCATAGCTTAGTGTGGGTATTTAATGCATTATCTCATATCCAAAAACTAGTCTTAGGACACCCTTTATTTATCCGGATAAAAAGAAGAATCCTACTTCCCTTGTAATGTTTATTGAAAATGGTACTCTTCTTTTCGGACAGTAGTGTGAACCATTTTGCGATTTATATACTTCATTCCAAAATATAAGAGTAAAATGCAAAGGAAAACACCCTTATATTTTGAAATGGAGTGCAAATCATCAGGCAGTTTGAACATGAAACATTTATCAAATGATACTAACAAGGCTACTGAATGAAAAAGAGATAAAGATAAGAACAAGAAGAAGAAACAATAGCAACTAGCAAACGTGTCCAAGGGAGATATTCTGGTTTGTCTGTCTTAATGTAGTCAGGGACGGAGCTAAGTTAGGACTGGAGGGGGCCATGCCCCCCCTCCAAGATTTGGACCAAGTAATAAAATACCAAATGGGCTAATGACTATTGTGAAGATAAACATTAATTAATGGCTATTGGGCTAAATTCATTAGAATACCAAGTATGTTTTACAAAAAAATAGAATAGTCCAAAATTTTAATGTTCTAATCTGGTTGTTGCTTAGTATAATAGTATTGACTAATAACTATTGTAAATATAATTTCAGGAGTAGATATTCTTCCATTTTCCCATTTAGTATAATAGATGAATTTCGTGATTTGAAATAACGTCGGATGCAATTTTGACGAAACATAGATATGTTCTAAGACTTTTTTTGCTATGTTTTGTTGTCTTTGTCAAAGAAATGTATATTACTACATTATCTTTGTTTTAGTAAAAATATGTTTTGTAATTATGAAACTTTACTTTTTAGTAATGAATATATATTATGTTGTTAAATTTTTTTTGGCCCCCAGCAATATCGTATCCTGGCTCCGTCCCTGAATGTAGTAGTACAAATTTACAAAGGGAACTGATATTTCAGCGTGTATTTTTGATATTTCTACATGGTCCTCTCTCACATGAGCATAAAGTGAGTTCCACCTTCTTGTGAGAAGGAACCACGTGGAAATATTAAAAAAACGCATATGGAAATAGTACTCCTATTTACAAATAGCAAAGTGCATGCGCCTGCCTAAGTTTGCGGGAGAGTTTTCTCTTCATCTATCAAAGGGAAAGTACAAAAACCTGACTAATAAGTTATAACACATTGAATTTACATATAAAGCGGTGTTCCTATAACACCCTAGAAAAGTTGAAAAGGAAAATCTAGACAAAATTGGTCTTCTTCATCATTGTTTTATTATTATTTTCCTTTTCATTTCTAAATTTCCGTGGTTAAGTTTCTAATCTACAGTTATTTCAAGGATAGTGGTCAGTCTGGGCTTTTTGTATCTCCTAAGAAGCAAAGAGGAGCACACAACACTTACAGATGACATAGCCATACAGGCACCAGCAGCCCATGGAGGCAATTTCAGCTTTACAAGAGGAAAAAAACCCCGGCAGCAACAGGGAGTGCAATGGCGTTGTAAGCCATGGCAAATACATAATTCAATCTGATGCGAGAGAACGTCTTTCTTGAGAGATCAATGGCCGTTATTACATCCTCTAAATTATTCCTCATCAACACATAGTCAGCCGCCTGTATTGCAATATCTGTTCCTGCCCCAATAGCCATACCAACATCCGCCGCAGCTAAGGCTGGTGAATCATTGATACCATCACCCACCATAGCAACTGTGCTTCCATCTTTTTGAAACGAACGGATTGACTTCAGCTTTTCCAGCTGGCATTACTTTCGCCCTTATGTCATGAATGCCAACCTGCACACAAAAGTATACGACATTATAGAGATGTTTTAACAATGATTCTTTCCCCATGTTAATTGGATCTACACCATCCTTGTCATTGTGCAAGACAATTATCACACGGCATGGAGTGGATGCTGCCTGGCAATGACAATTTTTAATCCTACCTACTATTTTAACTTAAGAAGTCGATTCACCAAATCCTTAAATTTAAAATATATGTGAATTCGTTTGAGTTTTAAAAACAATAAATTCGAAATCGGTGAAAACTGACATTTGAAAGTCAAAATAGGAATCTTTTTCTGGAACTGAAGGAGTATAAATTTTATTTAGTCACCTAAAAAGGGATGATGTCTGACGCCCAAGTATACACATTGTATACACAACATATACAATGCGGCTAAAGAGAACAAAATCAACCTCCTAAGCCAACCCCCCCCCAAAAAAAAAAAACTCAAAACAAACAAAAGAGCCCGGGAACTCCCAAAATATCACCCCTTGAACTAAATTCTGTGGTCAAGTAACTCATTTCAATAAAGAACTAGTCGCACCCGATAATGGCACAGTATCCAGGATAACAAAATTCAGGAACTCTATTAAACTATATGATTTAACCTTTTACACATAGGGGACCATTAGTGTCACTGTCTGTAACACAGGATGAAAGTGAAATCTGGTGTATTCGCATGGAAAAACGTAAACAATCCTAAATAAATGTACCCACCTCCTTAGCAACAGCCTGCGCAGTCCTCCAGTTATCCCCTGTAACGGTAAGACCCCAACTTTTTAAATAAAAATGAATTTTTATATAATTATCATTTTTGAATATTATGGAATGAATTTGATATAATGTTATAGTTGTGGGTAATATTTATAAATTTTGCAAAGTACGCAAGTTGTTATATAATATTCGAATTGTCGGGGAATATTCGTTTTAACAGGGAATATTCGTACGACGGCATAATTATTGGTGGATCCCACAACGGAATTATTGTCGGATTGAGAAAACGACAAAAATACTTTATGAAAATAACGGCGGAAGTTTTACCGTTAACTGTAGAAACACCCGGTGTTAAAAGTACAGTAATACGCGTGGTTGCATAGTAACACACGTTATTGATTATTGATGCTTACGTGAGAAGTCACTCAATTTTGCTTATTATTTGAATCCCTATTTACCCGTTTTTCAAAATTATCGGACGAAAGTTATAAAGTATATATATATATATATATATATATATATATATATATTTGACTTTTGTGTGTGTGTGTGTGTGTTTTCGTGTGTGTGATAGTGGGTTTTGGTGGAGGAATTATTATCAAGTGGTGTGTTGTGTTAGTGGGTAGAGGAGTATATTATTGGCAGGTGTGTAATTATTATATATATATAAATTGTGAGTGGGTTTGTATAGGTTTATATATATAGATATATATATATAGATATATGTTTCAAGTTGCAAATAAGTGAGAAGAATTCTGATGAAGTTAGCAGTTTTGGTTTTTTGTTAACTTATATATATATATTATATTATATTTAAAAGATTTTGCTTTAATTATGGGCCGTCCGATTAAAGTAAATCAATTTGGACCGTTCATGAATTAGTTACTATGCAGTTCATTCTTCTATAAATAAAAGCTCATTCCTTCATTATTTCTTACGAATTCACTGAAACTCTAGAGAGAGAAATTATAGAGAAGCTATAGAAAAATATTTTGCTCCTTCCCTACTCTTATATTCAATTTCTTTTACGGTAAGGTATTATTTGTTGTACTCGTTACGGGTATTCCTTCTTTCTTATTGGTGAAATACTTCTGTTATTCCATTCTTTATTATTCTGCTGTAATAACCAGTATACGCGGACTACCCTATACTTGGTGACATTCTTCTAATATTCTGTCTTTATTATTATTCTGTTGGAATATTCTGTCTGTGCGTTTACGCCGGACCTGGTTCCGTCTTTATTATTCTGTTGGAACATTCTGTTTGTGCGAATTTCGCCTGACCTGGTTCCGTTACTTATTAATCTGTTGGAATAACCTGTCTATGCGAAGTATCTCATGCATGGTGATTTCTTTTGTTATTCCATTCGTTATTATACTCAGTTGGTTAAAGTTTTGACTTCTACACTCCATGAAATTAGTGGCATATCCTTGATATTTGCGCTTCATCCAGTATCTTTTCATGGAAATATTCTTCTAAGCATTCTTGAATTTTACTCTACAAATCAGTATCATGTTGACAATTTGGACGTTATTAGTTCCTGAATAACTTAATTCTTGAACTTGTTTTATTGAATTCTTATATCATTGTCATCATCCTCATGTTTATATTATGTTGAAAGTCATCTGTGGCCTGTAATGCATAGATGGATTTGGTATGATTATGACCAGGGATTATTCGGAGTAATCATGGCCGTAATATTACAAATGATGTGGAAAAAGTCCTCATTAACCCGTAGTGCATTGATGGACAGTTGTTGGCATGATCATGACCATTAATGAATACACGAATGTCCTTGGCCCGTAGTGCATGGATAATTTGTGGTCGTGATTCTAAAGAATATCCTTGGCCGTAGTGCAGGGTGATTCGATGATGTGGATTATTTATTAAGTTGAGTCTCAGCGATAAAAGTCATGAAAAACCTTTTAAACCATAGAAGATAGTAGATTTTATTCTCTACTTGACTCTTCTAACGGATTGTTTGTTCTGCTGCAGTTAAACTTGATGTTTGTTATATTTTATCAGTTTAACACTGTTGAAGGCTAATGATAATTTATTCTGCATTGTCTTAGTCATAATATTTCTTACTGGGCTAGTTGAGCTCACCCTTTCTTTCACTGTTCTCTCCAGCAAATGAGAATATAGCTGGGACGAGTCGGGGAACGGAGTGATGGATCAGATGATAGTATTAGTAGTCCTCACTATTCTGTTAAATAGTGTGACAATAATTGTAATGAGGACTTCTTTTGAGTTTGTATACTCTCTAGTAGACAATATTTATATTCAAACTCACATTTTATGTTTTGTCGTATTTAAATTCTGTACCATGTATCTTACGACTCAAGATGGGTGATGTATACCTAATTTTGGGGGCGTCACAGTTGGTATCATAGCTTAGGGATATGATCCCTGGCTAAGATGTGAGAATAGAACTAGGAGGGGAGAGACGGGGAATTCCTTCGCTAGTATGACCTACCCAAGTTTATTTTTGTATTTAATTGGTCGGTCAAAATATAGGGATAATATGTTACATGTCAATTAACCTTTTGTTTTGTGGCAGTATCTGAAAATGACATCCGAGAATGATGAGAATAGCATTGGAGCACAGGCGACCGTTGATTCACCGCATATCAATAATCAGGATAATGTGCATCAGGAAGGCGATAATCCTCATGCAAACAACAACACTGACCAAATGATGAATGATGAAATGTTCAGAGGCTTTATGCAATTCATGCAACAGCAGGCGAGAGCGGCTCCTGTCCAAAATGTAGGTGGACCTGCTGGAAACTCTCGGACGGTCACCGCTAAACAGTTCAAGGAGCTGGGACCACCGGAGTTTATTGGAGAGCCAAATCCACTTAAGGCGGAAGCATGAATAAAGCAGATCACCAAGATATTTGATGTCTTGGGATGCTCCGAGGAGCAAAAGCTTCCCTTTGCCGCCTTTATATTGCGAGGAGAGGCAGATTACTGGTGGGAGTCGGTAAAGCGTACTCAACCTGCCCCACTAAAAATGTCTTGGGAGAAGTTTCAAGAACTATTCAACGACAAGTACTTTCCCGAAAGTATTCGTCACATGAAGAAGGTGGAGTTCATCAAGTTGGAACAAAATAATATGACCATGTCGCAATACGAAGCAAAGTTTGCCGAGTTATCCCGGTTTGCGTCCTACTTGGTGGATAATGAAAAAAGAATGACGCGGATATTTTTAAGAGGTTTGAAGCCGGAGATACGTCAACATCTTATTTTTTATAAACTGTGTTTGTATTCAAATGTTGTAAATAGGGCTCAGTTAGTGGAGCGCGATAACGAGTCAACGCAACCAAAAGAGAGCAGTCGGCAAAATGATAATACCAGCGAAGGCAGTCATCGAAGCGGTGACAACAAGCGTGGAGGGAATCAACAGGCCAGAAATGATAACCACTTCGGTGGTAATCAGGTCCAAAACAATAAGAATGGATATTTTAAGAAGAGGAGATTCAACAATGATGGAAAGACGTCAGCACCAGCACCCGTTGTTAAGGAAGGAGAACGACCACCTATCATATGCTTCAAATGCGGAGGGGAGGGACACATCAGTCCAAAATGCGCAATGCCATCCAAAGCATATTATAATTGTGGAAGAGAAGGTCACCTAGCCCGATTTTGGCGTTCACCAAAGACAAGTTCAGCTAGGATGGAGACACCAAAGGCCGTCCCAGAAAAGTCAAAGCCGATAGTGCAAGGGAGAGCATTTGTAGTGACCTCCCAGAAAGCAAGGAACCCGAATGAGTTCATCACGGGTAAACTTATCATAAACTCTAGCGAAGTCTATACTTTATTTGATACCGATTCTACCCATTCTTTTATTTCTCCAACTTGCGCTCAACGATTAAATTTGACTCCGGAGAAATTAGACTTTGACTTATCTGTGGAAACTCCATTAGGAGAAACCTTCATTATATCCACTGTTTATAAGTCTTGTTTGGTTCAAGTCGGTACCCTCATATTACCTGTCGATCTTATTTCATTGAAAATACTTGCATTTGACGTGATTCTAGGGATTGATTGGTTAACTACTCATCATGCAAAAATTGATTGTTTTCGTAAGGTTGTTAGCTTTCATATTCCTAATCAACCTATTATGAGAATTCAAGCGACCAAACCATTAAAATAAATCACGGTCATCTCAAGCCATAAAGCTATTCGTTTATTGAAAAATGGATGTCAAGCTTTCTTAGCTCATGTCACGGATCTAAACAAAAATACGTCAGTTTTGAATGATATTTCTATTGTTAATAAATTCCCTGACGTATTCCTTGAAGAACTTCCTGGCCTACCCCCAGAGCGTGAAATTGAATTTTGTATCGACCTTGAACCTGGTACAAACCCCATTTCCAAAGCCCCATATCGAATGGCTCCTATTAAACTTCAGGAGTTAAAGACACAACTGCAGGAATTGTTAGATATTGGTTTTATTCGTCCTAGTACTTCTCCTTGGGGTGCTCCTGTTCTATTCGTGAAGAAGAAAAATGGGAGTATGCGACTTTATATTGATTATCGGGAGTTGAATCATGTCACCATCAAAAATAGGTATCCATTGCCACATATTGATGACCTGTTTGACCAGTTGCAAGGAGCCAAATTCTTTTCAAAGATTGATCTTCGTTTCGTATATCACCAACTGAAGATTAGAACAGATGACATTCCAAAGACGGATTTCAGAACTCGGTATGGGCATTATGAATTCCTAGTCATGTCTTTTGGATTAACTAATGCTCTTGCTGCCTTCATGGATATGATGAACCGAGTATTCAAGGAATATTTGGATCACTTTGTGATCGTCTTTATTGATGATATCCTTATTTATTCCAAAAGTCGTGAAGATCATGAGCAACACTTGAGGCTGACACTCCAAAAGCTTCGTGAATACAAGCTTTATGTCAAGTTGAAGAAATGTGAGTTCTGGCTTGAGGAAGTAGCATTCCTTGGGCACGTAGTATCAAGTCATGGAATATCTGTTGACCCGACAAAGATTGAAGCTATTTAAAGTTGGGAGCAACCTAAATCAGTGACCGAAGTACGTAGCTTTCTCGGCTTAGGTGGTTATTATCGGAGATTCGTGGAAGGATTTTCTCGAATAGCTACTCCATTAACTCAGCTGACTCGGAAAGATACAAAGTTCGGTTGGAGCGAAGAATGTGAGAAGAGTTTTTAAGAACTCAAGAGGAGACTCATTTCAGCACCTGTTCTGATAATACCATCTGGATCTGAGGGATTTGTCATCTATGTCAGGAATAAACATGTGAATGATATTCCTATTTAATATATGATTTGATTATGATATATATATGAATGAATATGCAAGTATGCTTGCATGAAGAAAAGCTGTAAAGTCCTTTGATAGATAATAGAAATATATGTACAAGGACTTAGAATGAATTGATCAAATATGTTAGGTTGATCCTACATAAGCAAAACAGTTTTGTAAAGTCCTTAAAAAGAAATGATGTACAAAGACTATAAATATAGAAATATCAAGCTTGTTAGGTTGATCTTATGATGTAATAGATATGCTTGTCTGATCGTTGAGCACTGCACCAGAAGTCGTAGTCTGCCAGGAGAGTCAGAGTTAACTCGGGAGCTATCGAGACAGAATAGGAGTATGCAAGATAGTGAGATCTCGGAGTTCGTAGACTTCTAGGGGAAACGAAGAAGAATCGTAGTGTGTCGAGAAGAGCTTCCTCGGGATCGTAGTGTGATGAGGAAGTCATGTTCAGAATCATAGAGACAACCTGTCTATAAGCCTAACGACCATCTGCCGAAGCCAAGTATGAAACGTAGACTACACTCAGCGTTGTAGAGTCTATCAATGCCAACGCCAAGACAAGGATCGTAGGCTACACTCTGAGATCGTAGAGTCCACTGAATGAATGCAGAGATCGTAGTCGGGCAAGATTAGATGAAGACAACAAGCACAAGGAAGAAATCGTAGAGTGTCAAGATCTGATCTCGGGATCGTAGTGTCGGCAAAGCCAAAGCTGAATCGTAGAGTGCAGGACTACAACTCCAACAGAAGTGTTCAAAATGCTAAGTCAGAATCGTAGAGTAGATACGATTCTCAACAAATGATCACTCCCAGAATATCCAAAGATGCGAAGCCTCTGGTTGGCACTGTAATAATGCATTCCACAGTAAGGGAACCAGAGAGCACTCAACGAATGACATGCAGGCTAATAGAAGATCTAAGCACAAACCCAATCAGTGTTAAGATTGAGGTGTAAGTCCATTCGTGATGAAGTCTTCCATAAGGAGATCCAATGAAGACTTCAGCAGCAGACTAAAGAAAAGTCAGCTAATACAGTAGCTGTCAAGAGAACAGAAGACAACGATCTTGGAAGCAACCAAGATCGTAGTGTTTTCCAAACAAAGAAGGAACTGATGGAAGGTGAACCTAGATACTGGTCAACCTCTGGAGAGTAAAACTAAAGTGATTAAGTGCAGGGTCAGTTCATTGATGATAAGTGAGCAGAAGATCACCAGGAGAAAGCAAGCTGGACACGCCATAAATCTGAAGTTTCTTGATATTCAGAAGGGGACCAGAGCAAGGAATTAGGCCATCAGTATCTGAGAACAGTCAAAGTAAACAGAAGTATTGAAGCACTGCACAATACAAGGAAGAGGTGTTCTACATTGAAGATCCAATCAACACTCTTCAGGATTGTAGTGTTAACTCTTCTAAGTCAACGAGCAACACTCAACAAGACACTACGATCAGGTCCTTGAAGACATGCATCAGAATCGTAGAGTTCGAATACCTGAAGACTAAAACATTGGCAACGGTTCAATCTGAAGAGTAATATTCGAACAAGTGCTTATTGAGAGCATCAACGCAAAAGGATAACCTCTGATCTAGAAATCAGAATAGATAAAGTCTTCAACCTGCCTAAGACAGTAAAGTGATACATCTGACAGGGCAGGTGAAACAGTAGACTGCAGTGTCAAAAAAAGTATGACATGTCACATCAAGCAGTCTACCTCAAGCAACTCGAGATCTGCGAAGACATTTGAATAGCTTCCAACGGCTACTTTCCAACGGAAGAATTGGGAAGATGTATAAATGTAGAAAAGTTTCAAAGATCAAAGGCTGCTGGAGTTGTCAGTTTTGGAGAGAAGGTGGACTGATCTAAACCATGTGATAGTGAGTCCGAAGGCTCACTCTACGATCCACCAAGAACACTCAGAAGTCAGATCAAGAAAGAAGTAGAAGTGTGAGTTCTACTATGTAGAAGTGAGAGTTCTACTACTTGAAGAGTGTTCTGAACTGCCGAGAGAAAAGAGAGTATCATGCCATCTGGATGTCCATCATGGGAAGACTCTAAGTACAATAGAGAAGAGCTTACGGTCATCTTAGCAAGTCCATCATGGGAAGGCATCGAGTAGCAAGAAGGGAGATCACAAAATCCATCTTGGTGTCAGGCATGAGAAAGCTTTTACGTACCTTGTAGAAGAGCTTACAGTCATCTTAGAAGCCTCTCATGTGCAGCCATCAAGTACCAAGGAGAATGATCTTCAAGGCAGTTCATCAAGGGGTCATCCGGAGTAGTTGAGCAACCTAAGAAGCTGAGCATCATGCAACACTCAACTGCTCTTCAAGGATGATCAAGCCAAGCTGCTAGGGATAGAAGATGTTCAGAGCATGAAGACATCTTAGCAGCTCAGCACCGACTCCAACAACAACAAACAAATAACTCAACGAAGTCAGGGCCTGAGGGGTCCTTGCCCAGAGGGACTAAATGAAGCAGGGCCAAGAGGTTCCTTGTCCGGAGGGACTAAACAAAGCAGGGCCAAAGGGTCCTTGTCCAAAGGGACTAAATGAAGTTCCAAGCCTGATGGGCTTGAAGAGTTCCTAGGGAACTAGAGGAGTCCCAAAGATGCTGGCCTTGAAGAGTTCTTAGTGAACTGAAGTCCCAAGGCTGCTGGCCTCGAAGGAATCATAGAGATTCAGGGTGCTGCCCTTCCTTAGTGGAAATCCTGCTAGTTGAAAGCAAAAGAGTGGATTAGGAGCTTGAGTCTCTGAACCACTTAAAACCTCTTGTGTCTTTTACATTATGTCATTTACATTATGTCTATAACTGCTATGTAAGTTCTAACTGCTTACAACTAAACTAACCCTACGAATAATGTATGTATGATTATAAATATATCAATGAAAGGGAATCTTTTACTTATTCCGCTGTGCTTGAAAAGATTCTTATGTTTGTCATATACTCTAATATGAACAATACAACATAAACCAGAAAAGTATTTGAAATAAAAAGTATCTATTCAACTCCCCCTTCTAGATCTATTGTGCCCTCTGGGAACTAACAATTGATATCAGAGCAGGTTCTCATGCTATATTCAAAAGCTAATCGATTTGAGTCTGATCCAAGGCACCAACATTGTTCTAAACTTAGTTTAGTAGTAAGTAACTTGTTATATACAGAAGAGCTCACACGTTGGAAATATTGTGTATAGGTAAAAATGTGTATACACCTGAAGCTGTTCAGATTGGTCCATATCCTTGATTGCTATATCAACAAGACCAATCCTACACTGCAGTCAATCTTGTAGTCTGAAGACAAGACGAGAGAAAGAGAGCAAGAGACATCAGTGACAAAGAGTAAAGCATTCATCAGTCTGAAAGATGAAGAGGTCACGCGTACTAACAAATGCTGATCGAGAGGAGAAAGAAAATCTTCTCAAACTTATGAGTGACCAACCAACAACTGGGTGCTATCTTTGTAAACTCAAAAAAAATGTCAAAGATCTTAATGCTACGATTCTCTTGATCTACATCTTCAAGACCATGACTGATTGATGAAAGGCCAACAAGAGCATTAAGCTGTCAGGAGCAAAAGTAAATCCATGCACATCAATACCCAAACTCAGTATATCTTCAATAAATGATTGTTTCGTAACTGACAATAAAAAGGTACGGTTCCTCACTATTATAAATGTACATCATTATTGCATCTTGTTTTGAACTATAACAATATTCTGTCAAGGAGTCATAATCTACCTAAAAAGGTGAAGAGAGAAAGTAACATGAGGATGAAAACTCAAATGACTACAAATTTTCTCTCCATCCAAGTTTTAGGTTGAAGATGATATCTTGAAGGAAGTCTGAAATGGGTCATAAGAGCATCACAGACCTAATGAACGTTATGTGAAGTAATCTTTGCTGATGGGTTAGTATGTATGTACAAGCCTATGTTCTAAGTGTTTGACAACACACAGAGCATGATCAGTTCTGCAAGAGGATCTTGCTGATTTATAGAAACTGATCACCTCAATGAATCAACTAGATACTCCTAAAATCATGGAGCTGATTCTCACTCTGTGAACACTTAAACATTATGAACATAACCTAGTGAATGATAAAACCATCATAGATAGAGAGTATGCTATTAAATGTCAAATCACACACACTCACCATCTTGTACCTCAAAATATATTATCATAATATAGTTGCATGTATGGATATGTCTGTTGATGATAAATATGATGATTATCCAAATAAGAGGAACAGGGGTTTAGAAAACTAACCTAGCAGTACCCATTTAACTATGGGTACCAAAAATAGAAATATATTTAAACCTGCAGGTATTTGGACAGTCTGACCACACTAAGGAATGATGAAGCAAAAGACTTCAGTCAAGAAGATACAACCAGCAGAAGGCTAAGAACTGTTCAGAAATGAGTCTGATAAAGTTCCTATATGTTCAAGTCTGTCTTTGAAGACCCTCTGAGCTAACCGGAATAGAGTTCACATGGCTGTACATCTGTATATGAGAGCATGCCATGAAATAAAAGATAAAGAGGATTCTATGTGCCCATATCAAGAAAGACATGTTTTATGGAAAGGATCCTCAAGGGAAGCTTACAACAGAAGATCATTGAGCTTAAGACAAAAGGAGTTCTTTATGAAGTAGAACTTCTCAAAACAAAGGACTGACAAAGAAGACTACGTTCGTAGTGCTGTCAAATGATCGTAGAGTGATCAATCCTGAAAATACTCATCTCTACGATACAAGAAAAACTAAGTAATGATGATGATTCCAGTCAGAAGGAGAAATACTGGGTAGCCTTCAAATAAATATGAAGAAGGAATCACATCTATCTGAGAAGACAGCATCAACAATGGGGGAACAGTGATCTGTTAAGGAATAACAACACTATTAAACCTGGAAGAGATGTACTAGCTACAAAGTCCTAAAACTTTGTGGCTGATGAACCATATGAAGATTCATAGTCAGTAGGAACGTCTCAAAACGTACTACTGATAACCCATATCAGTAATCGTGAAGTTCCTACAATCAAACACATGATCATAGTGTAAGAGTAGAAGGACACCACGATTTCAGCAATGTAAATATCCAGAGCTGGTAGAAAGACCTCCCTATCAGAAAAGGTCTAATGAGATGTCATTGAAAATCACTGTCTTAGTATTTCATCTGGAAAGTGCCTTAGGGACAAACCTGACCCTTAGCTAACTCTAAGAGGTTGGCCCTTCCTGAGCTACCTTATCATAGAAGGAATGTTTGATCTAGTTCATCTCAAAAGAACCAAGTCAGTCAACGATCGTAGAGTTGTACTTGAAGAGGACTAAACGATTGTAGTACAAACTCAACGATCGTAATGCTGTCTAAACGATCGTAGTGCAACCTCAGCGACAGAAGAAGACAACTCAACGATCGTAGTCCTACCAAAGGGTATTCCAGTTCAAGGAGCATAAAGAATGAGACATCTGCTAAGCCATTCAAGTTGAGGAGATAAGTTCGAATACATCAGTGATTGAGCTATGTTGCATCGAAGTAAGGAGGAAAGACATAGCCATCCACTGCAGCATCTCTCAGAAATTGATCGTTGAGTAAACAAATGAAATCGTAGAGTCTATAGCTATCTCATCATGTTACTCTACGAATTAAAAGGTCAACGGTCAAAGCTAAGATGGATGACAAACTAGCCTTTTCTTCTCAAATCAATACATCTGCTGAACAAAGGCACGTGGAGTCAACAGAAGGGGAAGAAACAGAAGATGTAGTCCAGTCCCCACTGTCGACATCCAGCAATGAGAATGAAGCAGATGTGATGAAGGAAACTGCAGAAAATGCTGAAAAAGAGAAGTGTTCAAGCCCCATGGCCAATCCTCAGAGAAGTCACTCTGATGAAGAAAAAGAAATTCATGATGATCAAAGTGCATCCCCAAATGCAACTGCCCCAACCAGCCCAGAGAATGGGCCAGAAAATGTTATTCAAGAAGAAAAAGAAGAATGCTCTCATGATGGCTCAAAAAGTGATGAGGCCAAGAAAGAAGAGTCTGCTCCTGCCAATGCTGATCTCCGAAGAAGTCTATCTGATGAGCAAGAGGAGTCAGAGACTGAAGAAGAAGAAAAAGAAGAAGAGTTAGTGTTTCCATTAATTGAACCTCCACGAAGAAGGAGAAGCTACAGGCTGCAAACCCAATTTGCCTCCAAAGGGAATAACAACCAATCAAATGCCATCATTGAATTGAGTGATGATGAATCTGTATCCTCAGGAGAAGATGCTGAAGAAGAAGCTAGCAGTGAAGAAGAAGAATCTAAGGAAAGACTTGTTAAAGAAAGTTCTGATAATGAAACTCAGCAAGAAGGTTTCTCTGTTGAAGATGAGCAAGAAGGATCTGATAATGAAATGCAGCTAGATGAATTCCCTGCTGAAAATAATCAAGAAAGTTCAGGCTCCGAGAGAGAAGAGATTAAAGGAGATTCTGGTTCTGCACCTCAAGAAGCAGACGAACAAGAAGATTATCCAGTTCCCTCTCCTGAAAGATTTGACAGAAGTATCGTAGAGGAAGTATCAAATGATCTGATAGATGCTCCACCAGAAAGATGGTTCTTTCAGTGGATGTCATGGCTCAAGGCACACACTGAAAAAGATGGAAGCTCCTTCAATGGGTGTTATAAGCAGTTTCCAAGCATAAAACTGGTGGCTCAGAACTTTCCAAAAGTAAAGAAGTTTGCTACCAAACTGATCAGAGACCAGCCTCACTTCAAGGTCTATCGATAAGCTGAAAATCTCTACATCCCCTACGATCGTAGAGTAGATTCTGAAGGAAGAAGGGTCATGACCAAGGAGCTGATCGTAGAGTTTATTAACTCTACGGCTTATGATGTCCAAGCCCAATCCAAGAAGCCTTCTTATGATCAAGCACTGCTATCAGACACTCCATCATCCTCCACAAGCAATTGGTATTCCACGATTGTTCAGATTATCTAAACATTTGAAAATCTGTCCAAAGATGACAATCGTAGAGTCCAATCCATTACCCAAACTGAAGCTGTTAATCAAGAGGATCAAACTGCTTTGGAGCAGGAATTACAGAAAAGTTCTGATGATTTAAGCAAAAAGATCTCTATGCTCACAAAAGAATCACAGAAGCAGATAGAAGAAGGACATGATTCTTTCAAGCACAAACTTTAAGCCATCTTGGCTGATGTATCTCACAAACTACAAGAGAGGGATAACATCTATCAGAAGGCCATCCAAGATCAGAAGGCAGAAGCTCTACAAGTTCAGGAGGCCAATGCAAAGCAGATCGAAGCCCTCTCTGACTAGATTGACGATCTGAAACAGTCATTCTCTGTGCAACTTGAACTCGGACAGCAAGAGCTAAAGTTTGAAGTTGCAAACTCCTCCTACCTGATGGAGCAGCTTATGTCCAACATGGAGCAGCTCTCTTAAATGATTGATGACAAAAAGGGGAAGAAAAAGAGGCAAAGAAAGAAGAAGAGCAGAGGGTTAAAGGAGATGAAGTCAAAGAAGAAGGTAGCAGCAGCAGATAAAGAATCATCATCTGAGGGGGAGCCTGAAGATGATGATACCAAAATCATAGAAGCTGAAAGGAAACCAGATCAGAAAGGTGATGAAGGGGAGCCAAACAAAGATAGAAGATCATCATCTGAAGGGGAGCAAGAGCAAGAAGCAGAATCAGATGAGTAGCTGATCAAAAAGCATCTTAGAAACATACATGGAGCCAAGGAGGTACATCTCTAGTCTGTTAGTATGTTCTGGATCCAGGATGTAGAATGTCTGGATATATAATTGCCATATTAATATAAATGACATTCATGATTAATTGTTTAGAAATACAGCTACTCACTGTATCTAAGATTCATTCATAACATGCATATGCACTTATTGTTTTTGTCATAATCAAATAGGGGGAAGATTGTCAGGAATAAACATGTGAATGATATTCCTATTTAATATATGATTTGATTATAATATATATATGAATGAATATGCAAGTATGCTTGCATGAAAAAAGCTGTAAAGTCCTTTGATAGATAATAGAAATATATGTACAAGGACTTAGAATGAATTGATCAAATATGTTAGGTTAATCCTACATAAGCAAAACAGCTTTGTAAAGTACTTAAAAAGAAATGATGTACAAGGACTATAAATATAGAAATATCAAGCTTGTTAGGTTGATCTTATGATGTAATAGATAGGCTTGTCAGATCGTCGAGCACTGCACCATAAGTCGTAGTCTGCCAGGAGAGTCAGAGTTAACTCGGGAGCTATCGAGGCAGAATAGGAGTATCAAGATAGTGAGATCTCGGAGTTCGTAGACTTCCAGGGGAAACGAAGAAGGATCATAGTGTGTCGAGAAGAGTTTCCTCGGGATCGTAGTGAGCTAAGAAAGTCATGTTCAGAATCGTAGAGACAGCCTGTCTATAAGCCGAACAACCATCTGCCGAAGCCAAGTATGAAACGTAGACTACACTCAGAGTTGTAGAGTCTATCGATGCCAAAGCCAAGACAAGGATTGTAGGCTACACTCTGAGATCGTAGAGTCCACTAAATGAATGCAGAGATCGTAGTCGGGCAAGATCAGATGAAGACAACAAGCACAAGGCAGAAATCGTAGAGTGTCAAGCTCTGATCTTGGGATCGTAGTGTCGGCAAAGCCAAAGCTAAATCGTAGAGTGCAGGACTACGACTCCAACAGAAGTGCTCAAAATGCTAAGTCAGAATCGTAGAGTAGATACGATTCTCAACGAATGAGCACTCCCAAAATATCCAAAGATATGAAGCCTCTGGTTGGCACTGCAATAATGCATTCCACAGTAAGGGAACCAGAGAGCACTCAACGAATGGCATGCAGGCTAACAGAAGATCTAAGCACAAACCCAATTGAAACTTAAGTGTTGATACAAAAGTATAGGCTCCCCCCCAAATCAAGCCTCTTTCATGCCAGCTTTGGATGTCTCTATGAGCAATGAAAAGACACTTTGAATTGAAAATTTCCTTCAATTTTTATTGTTCTTTCTATTTTTTAGATTTGTTATCTTGCTTCAATTCTTCCATTACAAGTCATTTTTTTCTGAGTTGTCAAACTTTGCTCCTCATAAAAATTACTTTGACCCATGAAGGATATACTAGACTAGATAGTTTTACTTTCTTAAATGAGGGAAAAAGAAACTGCAACTTCATGATTTTCCTTTGGTTGTTCCAAATAGTTGTTGAGCAGAAGTAATACCCCCCCTCCCCTCCAAAAAAATGATTCCTTTTGACTTATAAAAAGAAAATTTTGTACAAAGCAAAATAGCGCAAAAATATTCATGAAACCGACCATATAGTTGTAAGTTGGAATTGTTCCATATAAATATGAAATTCAAGATTTTGTCTAAATTAAGCATACACTATAACTGATGCTTGCTTCAGTAAAATGAAATAAAAAAGCCCTTTACTTTCCTGTTCTCTATCATATTTCAGTTATGTTAACTAACTTATCTAAGGGTTATGAATGGATAGTTGAACAGCTGAATCATCAAAATATTGTGTGGATTTATTCAAAATTTATTATACTGCCCAATGGCTCAGTAATTTGTTAAATTCTATTGTTCATAAAATAGAGGGTAGAAGATGGGGGTACCTTACCTTGATAGACGAGGGTTTAGCTTTATTGGGTTTATGGGGTTCTCTTATCGATGTTTTGGTGGTTGGATATGTATTGATGATTGAGTTTGTATTAATTGTAGTGGTGGTATGTGTCTTTAGATAATATAATATTTTTTGAATTTTAATTTAATTTTTAGTTACACGGCCTTTTGGCACGGGTTATCGCTAGTGTTACAAACGATCGCCATAATTGTCCATATCCCTTAACAAGTTTAAGTCTTATTTTAGTGTATTCTAAGTTACAATGAATGAAAAGAAAGAAAAAAATTTGACTATTTATAATAATCATCATTTTTCATATCCAAGAAGTAGGCAGACTGCCAAAGGGGTCAACTGAGCAAAACAAAACTCAAAAAGGATACACTTGGTTGTATAATAAAAAAATTAAAAAGATTCTACCCTAAAAGAGAGACAGAAAGATGAAAGATACATTAAAATTCAGACCAAAGTTATATAACTCACACTTAGAAAGAGACTAGCCATGAAAAGCTGAAACATATTCGAGGATTCTTCAAGATCCTTAGAAGTCATTCTTGTATAAGGGTTTCTGACATGAAGATTAAACTTTCCAGAACTTCCTTGTTCAATCCCATCAACCAACAATCTAGAACCAAGAACCACGGGATTAAACAGAACTTCTAATTCTTTTAATGTCCTGTCCTGTTGAAACAAAATTGTCTCACTCCCTTCAAGCTGCTAAGTATTAATTCTTCCTAAAAACTGTACATCCAATTCACTCAATATCCCAGTAACACCTAGTATGATTTTATCCTGCTTCAATTGCTTCCACTATGTCATCCTTACTGATTATAGTAGGATCATACTCAACCTCTCCAAAAGAGGTTGCCAAGAAGGCAACAACCGCCCTTTTTACACCAGGGAGCTTTCTCAAGATGCCTTCAACGGAATTTACACAAGCTGCACGTGTCATACCTCCAATTGTGAACTGTTCCATGTGGTTTTGAACAAGATGAACTGGGTTCTGGTATAATCTCTGCCTCAAATCCAGCATCTTCAACTGCATTCTTAATTCCGTCCTCCTGAAACAATAAAAAAATTAAAATATAATATATTAGAATCGGAACCTCATCTTAGTAATAATTAGCAAGTAATATTAAAAATAGGACCTAAAAATATGTATCCAGCCATCCATGTAAATAAAGAATATAATAAACTTTCCATAAAGCTGCTAGGATCCATATTCCACCCCTAATATTCTTGTCTTTATATTCATTTAGGTATTTTATATATTTATTTATGTTCCAGTTAATAGATTTACGCCGTATAAAAAAGAGTGGATTTAACCATTGAACGAACTAGAAACTCTAAGATGGTTATAGCAATCCCACACATTCTAATAATTTTAAAATCAAAAGTATTATAATTTACTATACTAAGAGTGTCTATTATGATCTGTTACTTAGGATTCTTTTACTTATAAGGCATGTCCCAATTAGGTTATATCAGTAACCATTCTAGTTCCATAGTAGCCTATAAAAAGGTACAAACACTATTTAAATTAAGTTAGTAGGGCTTCGAAATTCGAATGTAACAAAAACAACACATCCATCTCAACTGTATCTATAGTATAAATAACAACTCTTCGTTTGTCAAAAATTGTCCCATTCAACTTTCATCCTATCCTTAAAATTCATACAGTGATGTAAATTTATTTTAATTTTTGAAGAAACAAGTTTGTACATGTAATAACTTGAAATAGGGAACTATTTAATATCATGTCCAATCAAATATCATAATTCCTACCATTTGTGATTTAAATTTTGTAGACAAAATTAATTTTTATTTTTTTCAAATTATTGATATATCCTATCCATCTATATTCACACTACTTAGAATAAGATTACTTTGTTAGGGTAAAGGTCCAAAAATGCCCCTGACGTTTACACGGATATCCCACTTACACCTTAAACTATTTGTGTTAATGAATTTTTGTACACGTTATCAAATATTGCCACGTGTCAGCCACGTCATAGAGGGTTTAACCCCCGTTTGTCAAGGTGGCAGATTCGTTAACGGAAGGGGCACGTTTGATCCGAAATTTGTAACGTCAAGGGCATTTTTGAAAAAAAAAATAGTTTAAGGTGTAAGTGGGATATCGGGGTAAACATCAGGGGTATTTTTGAACCTTTGCCCTTTGTTATTACTAATAAGAGTATATTAGTCCTACAAATTAATTTTTATTTAACACTTTAAATAATTTTAGATAAAACAAATATAACATGAGATTATTTTAAAGAAATCGATATTTCCACATCATTTGTTGATATTTCTATACGTAAAGTCTACATATTAACTGATGTGTCGAATTTTTATTATCTAATATGTGGACTCTACGTAAATTTTTATTTTAAGTTATGTAAAAATAATTTCACTCTAAATAAATATGTGACAAAATTTATTAAATATGAAGAGCGGTAGCCTTGAGATTATAAACTTGGATAACATGACTTTAGTGTTGCACATTAAATTGGAGAAATTGGGGGCAAAGATCCTACGGCTATATGTGGAGAGATGTTACCGTTAGATATGAGGCTCACACCGAAGTGCTTTAAGATGCACGTGTTATATATGCAAGCCTTCCCATTCACATTATTTGAATTTCATTTTGCAGTCTTTCAATTCACATTAGCTTTTGAATGATTTGTTCCGGTGCAAAATCCATTTTTCACCCAAATGTCAGATATTCTACATTCTCTCTCATCTCCCATTTTTCTCATCTCCAAATCTCAGATCTTGGGATCCCAATTTCTTCATCTACTAGCTTTACTTCCCAGAACAACCTTCGTTTTAACCTTTGTTTGTATCTAATTAGGAATCTATGGTTTGGAAATAGATTGGGAGCTGCGTACAGAGTAGTCTTCTCCACATGGATTTGGAAATCTAGGGTATGTGTTCTTGTCCAGACTTAAATTTAATTTACCATTTTCTTTTTCTCTTTTCAATTTAGTCTTTTCCACCTCATTCTCTTAATCCTAGGTTTTACGCCCAAAAAATCTTTGCCTCGTAAGCTATCTTACAATCTCGGCATCGTTGTCTCTTTTGTTTTACTTCTATCTATAGAAGTAGAAAATGTCATCGTTGGGAACTTCGAAGGGTGTATTGGAGATCGCAAAGTTCGTTGTATATGTAACAACAGTTCCCATTGGTCGTATGTATTTCTTCGCCAACAACACTCAGAATCATCAGAAATTCATTGGCGCTGTATGTATATGTTTCTCTATAGAATATGGTTCTGACAATCTTCATTTCTACTTTATAGTTTCATAGATTTTCCTAAATTTTGTTTGGTTGTTATAGTTCAGTACTGATGGTTATGTGCGTGTGTATATATATGTATGTAATCTATAAATGCGTTGTTCATATAAACTTTGTTTGATTGAATGTTTGATTCATATTATCACTGATTTCAATGTTGGCTTAAAAACAACTTGTTATTTTGCAATTTAATTTTGAGAATTGCCTTATGAATTCTCTGCTTTACTGTAGATACTTGAACCCATTCGTGTTACATTTTGGGTACTTCCATAATAAATTTGTATTCAAAGGTTGGTTTGATCAAAGAGAGAATTAGAAAGAGAGAGGAAGGGCAGGGAGAGGTCACTATGTTGCTTGCATAGCTTCACATTGAATGACTGAAAAAAATGGTGCATCAAAATATCTTAGTGTTCTGCAGTTCTGCTTTATTTGAATTCCAATAAATTGGGCCAAGGAAAGCAAATATATACCCTTTCTTTCTACATTGCCATAATAAGGGGAAAAAAGACATATTCATGACATAAAGGAAGGAGAAAGCTCCGGTCAGTGCAATCTTTTTACTGGCCATGGTTAGAGAGTTGTAATCTAGCAAACTTTAATATTTTTATTCAAGCATCACTGAAACAAACAATTCTACTTTCCAAAGTTCCAAAGTTCAATTAATTTATTTGAACTTTTTAGTTATCTAAACCACTCTTATGCCCTGATTCAAAAAATGTTAACATAAATAGGAACAAAAACAAACATTAAATTACCGTTACAACACACCGATTAGAAAATTAACTACAGGAAATCAATATTATATTTTGGAAAAACAAATACACAAGTAATGAAAAAATTTCAAATAACCTAAGCTATTTGGATATCAGAAAATAAGTGTCAATACAGCAAAAACAAGAAACCACACATAAAACCAAGATATGAAAATTCTGAAGATAAGTATTAAAAACAGACTACACAGAAAAGGAAAAACATAAAGAACACACACATTGAATAAAATAACCCTTATAACAAACCAGCAAATGAAAACCAAGATACAACCAGATATTAATAAAGCAAAATCTAGATATTCTTCAAACTAGCCCTCAAACAGGACTGAACTAGAAAGTAGAACTTTCCAGTGCCAACGGTTCAAATCCATGGACTAAAATTTGCAAGGGAGAAAAAAGCACAACAAGAAGAGAGAAAGATGATGATAGAGACAATGATAATAATGATGAAATTTATAACTTAGCAAAAAAAATTAATCATGAAATTTATATTAAGTGTTCATAATAAAAGCTCAAAGAACAACGAAAGATGATGAAAATAATGATGAAATTTATTACTTATCAAAAAAATTTAATGCTGAAATTTATATCAAATGTGTAGAACGAAGCTTACATATCTATCAGTAGATTAGGTCAATGTAGTATCTACGAGGAAAAAATAAAGATTGCAACTTTAAGACAAAGAAACAATGGCTAGCCGCCCCTCAGTGGTCCCTAGCTAAAATGAGGTTTTTTGGATTTTAATATTCCATTCATCCTAGAAATGTGGTTGAAAATTGAAGCTTTTCTTAAGAGCGAACGCTTCATATCATAGCCTCCAAGCTTCTTTATCAAGGGGAAGCGTCAAAATATAGAATGAAGGAGCGGGGTGCTGTTAAAATGTTGCAATTTTAGGTGATTAAATTATAGAGCATACTTGTAGAGGTGAATAAACATTTATGCTTTCAAAGAAAATGTAGGTCATGTATGCATTGAATGACAGGCAGCTTTCTCATATAAACTAGCTAACCAATTCTAAAGACTTACCAAGAATACTATACAATCAATTTTACTGTGGAGTGTATATGTAGAATACTTCATACTTGTTCAGTTCCTAACATATCCTAGCCTACAGGCTACAACTCCTTGAACTTTGTTGCAAATGAGTTTATCTACTATAATTGATTTGTAGTGGTTTAAATTTTTAATTAATAATTAGGGCTTGGCTTGAGCTCAATGGTTGTGTATGATTTGAGTTTAAGCTCATACTTTAAAATTGTCTATTAAATTAGTTGAGTCAACAATGATGAGCTTGCCTTGTTTCGGTCAACTTGACTCATTGACACGATTACTTTAGGATCAAAACATAATAGATTGTACAAGATCTCGCGTTTGCACTATAATGCATGTAATCCACCCTTCTCTTTGGTATTACAATGGTACTTTATGTTGTCAAATTCCTTGCTCAAATCAATGTCTTATCTTATCAGATTAAGGAATATAACATTAATTGCTTATTATCTAATGGAACCTTATTGAATCCTGGCTGCCCAGCTTGAAGTGTTGGAAGAAATTGCCAAGCAAGGATTTGGGTACACCCACATCTGACTTGAGATATTAACTTTCTGTTTTAATATTCTGGATTGCAATCGTATTTGGAAGGATTAAAGCACTTTCAAGATAGCCTTTTATTAGGTATTAGAGCATATTTTTTTTAATCTGACTCTGTTTTGGTCAACTAACTTTGTTGGTGGCATTATAATATTACATTTTCTTATGGTTAGTATTTTTGAGTATTCTTGTTGGATCAGTTAGCTAATATGTTATGCAATATCCTGATTTGCATTGCAGAACCAACCCCAAAGACAATTATGAGAACAATGGAGGTAAAAGGCCTCGCCCTATATCATTCGAAGTCGCATCTTCAGGTTTGTTATGTCCGTTAATTTAATTTTTCTTTCATTGTTATTCAACGCAATAAGAAAAAAAAAGCTAAAAGAAAGAATATATCGTTGTTTAGATATTCTTGAAAAATTGAAATTAATATAAAGAAAAACAAAACAGACAAATTAACTTTAGAACCAATAACAATGGACGTAAAATTCTTGTATACTTGTTATGACTATAATATTATGTACTTTATTTTTGCGATCTCCTTTTAGTGCGCAAAAGTTGCTCCACGTACTTGTAGTGCTTTATATATGATAGCTCTAATCTTAAGAGCATAACTCCCTCTGCATTGTATATGATAGATCCAATCTTAAGAGCATAACTCAAGTATCTCTTTTTTGCATAAATATCGGTTGGGGAAGCAATCTTGCAAGGAGTTAACCGACAAATCTAAAGATGGTATGCCCCAATCTCGTATAACCTGGATCCAATAATCCCCCTATATGTTATATTAACATGGTTGAGTCTACTTATATAAAAGGACCCAATACAAGAACTAATTCGTGTGTAGCACACTAGCACATAGTAATATAATGTCCAAGAAGACTTTTTAATACAATTCTTGGTATTGCCACGGAATCTTTCAGAGGGGTGTACTGGTTACTCAATTGAATTAGGTCCTTGTGTGTGCACACACACAAGAGAATGTGTTAGTGTTTCATCGTTGCATCCACGCAATGATGAAAGATATAAATGGTTGTACAAAGTAAGCAAATGAATCTCCACTAGACCAAAGCGAGACGTTTTTTATGATGAGTAACACTTCTTGGAATTCTCATGTTTTGCATGATGAGTAACACTGGTTGGAATTCTTATCAATTAATTACTAAGGTGTAGTTGGGATTATTGCAGCATCTTGCATTGCAGAGAGCCAGGACACAGGTTCATCTACATCAACATCATCAAGAATGATGGCACAAGATCTGAATGAGTATGATAAATATCTTTTAAACTTTCTATCAAAAAGGGTCATCTAGTTTTCTTGAGTAATAATTTTATCTACTTAACATATTTTGAGCAGTGGTTACCACGTTACAGAGGCTTTGCGAGTTCAGATGGAAGTTCAACGAAGGCTGCATGACCAACAGGAGGTTAGTTTTCTTGTGTGTCCATTCAAATTAAGCACCTTGCATTTTTTACTTTGGCCACTTCAATCAGTTCTACAGTTTCCTGCAGAAGATTTTACCTCATAATTTATGTGGTTTGTATGGGTAAATTTTGATTACAAAGTCTCAATAACTTTTTGGTCTTTTGTTTGACCAAATAGTAAGCGGCTTGACTTTTAGAAAAGATGGTGAAACTTTAAAGTTCCAGTATATACCAATACCTATGTGCTTACAGTTTTAGTTACAATAAGGATTCTACCAGAGTGGATGTTTTTATCTTGCACTTAAAATGTCTAAACTATAAAATTAGATGCTATGGAAAACCCAACTTTAAAATTGACACTGTAGATGTATAGTGACGGTGAAAACCGTCGCTATAGGATCTATAGCGACTGTGAAAACAAAAGTGTCGCTGTAGATGTATAGCGACGGTGAAAACCGTCGCCCGTCGCTATAGGATCTATAGCGACACTTTTGTTGTGGAAATAACATTTTCTGTTGTGGATTTAACAATTCCCTATAATTTACTATACTAAGAGTGACTACATATTATGATCTGTTACTTAGGATTCTTTTACTTATAAGGCATGTCCCAATTATGTTAAATCAGTAACCATTCTAGTTCCATAGTAGCCTATAAAAAGGTACTAACACTAACTAAATTAAGTTGGTAGGACTTCAAAATTCGAATGTAACAAAAACAACACATCCATCTCAACTGTATCTATAGTATAAATAACAACTCCTCGTTCCTCAAAAATAGTCCCGTTCAACTTTCATCCTATCCTTAAAATTCAAACAATGGTGTAAATTTATTTTAATTTTTGAAGAAACAAGTTTGTACTTGTAATAACTTGAAATAGGGAACTATTTAATATCATGTCCAATCAAATATCATAATTCCTATCCATATATATTCATACTACTTAGGATAAGATTACTTTGTTATTACTAGTAAGAGTATACTAGTCCTACAAATTAATTTTTATTTAACACTTAAAATAATTTTAGATAAAACAAATATAACATGAGATTATTTTAAAGAAATCGATATTTCCATGTTATTTTTTGATATTTATATACGTAAAGTCCACATATATACTAATGTGTCGAATTTTTATGAATTAATATGAAGAGTAGTACTGTAGTAGCCTTGTGATTATAAACTTGGATAACATGACCTTAGTGTTGCACATTAAATTGGAGAAATTGGGGGCAAAGATCCTACGGCTATATGTGGAGAGATGTTACCGTTAGATATGAGGCTCACACTGAAGAGCTTTAAGATGCACGTGTTATATATGCAAGCCTTCCCATTCACATTATTTGAATCTCATTTTGCAGTCTTTCAATTCACATTAGCTTTTGAATGATTTGTTCCGGTGCAAAATCCATTTTTCACCCAAATGTCATATATTCTACATTCTCTCCCATCTCCCATTTTTCTCATCTCCAAATCTCAGATCTTGGGATCCCAATTTCTTCAGCTACTGGCTTTACATCCCAGAACAAAATCACGAACCTTGGTTTTAACCTTTGTTTGTATCTAATTAGGAATCTATGGTTTGAAACTAGATCGGGAGCTGCGTACAGAGTCTTCTCCACATGGATTTGGAAATCTAGGGTATGTGTTCTTGTCCAGACTTAAGTTAATTTACCATTTTCTTTTTCTCTTTTCAATTTAGTCTTTTCCACCTTACATTCTCTTAATCCTAGGTTTTACGCCCAAAAAATCTTTGCCTCGTAAGCTATCTTCTCTAAGTAGGAAAATTGTAACTTGTAAAGGCATTGCTTTCAACTTTGTCATATGCCTGCCAATTTTTTTGCGGTATTTTGTGTTGTAATTTTTGCCATTAAATTTCAGTAGCACATCATTTTTAGCGCTGTGTATTGCATCATTTGCAGCCGTTATGGTGCATTTTATACAACATTTGACACGTGGCCCTGGGTTTTTGTTGCAAACTGCAATGGTGGTTATTTTATATATACGCAGGAATCTATTGTGGATGTGTTAAAACATATTTGGAGTCATTTGTATATATAAAGATCTTGGAGGTTATAATTGTAAAATAAACTTGGATTTTTTTTCTCTCTTTGGTAGTAAATTAGATTTCTCACACGTTTTTCTGGCTTTCCTTGGGCTTCATCAAACGGGAGAGGTAGAGAAGGAAAATGGCAATGGTGTCAAAGTTTTCCACATTTAGAAAGTGAGAGCTATGATCTCTTCTGAATTGTCTTTCTAACTTTAATCACTGAATTTACATCTTCTCGTTTTCTTTCCTCTCTTAGCAGTCACAGGTGCCCCAAGTTTTCTGCAGAAAGAGCGAGAGAGACAGAGGTCAAAACCACCCATACAAAGTTATAGAAATTACACCTCCACTCAGGAACCTTGGCGTCCGCTCCATTCCCCCTGTAAGCAAACTTGGTCTTCTTCAAAATTGATATCTGAAACATTAATAAATTGAGCTTTGGTCCTATGAATTTTTATCATGTTAGGACCCTGCAGAACAGTAATGTATGAATAAAATTAGTTATTGTTTATAGTTCACTATTGTAGAGTTAGTATTTGTGGTTGCTATTGCTCCAAGGTCTATCCATCACATCAAACTTACTTTCATGGCCACAGGAATGTGGATTTCTTTTTCTTTTTCTTTTTGTCCTTTTCTTTTTCCTCTATTCAATAAAGTGATCAACTTAATACTTCAAGTAAGAATTTATTTATTTATTTTTACCGGAAATAATTTTGGGCTAGTGTTTTGGAAGATGGATGTTTTCTTGCTGTTACAAGGGTTTTCATAAGCAAAGTAGAAGAGGTTAACTTTTCATTTTAATTAAGTCAAGTATGTGCTTTTCTTTTGTATTTAACCTTGAAAGAGTCCCACAAACTAAAAGTAACATAGATAATGTATATGTATTTTATAATATTATCTATAATTTACTATACATAATATACATATATATACATATTATATAGTATATAAATATGTAATATATATATATATATATATATATATATATATATATGTAATTAATGTAAACTTTGTTTGGAATATAGTAGTTTTTTTGATTGGTCTTGTTTTGAATGTGATGGTTCGTTGGTGGTTATTGAATAAACTATTTAGAATTATTTTGTGATATGGATTGTGAATGAGTTCTTTTATGTATATTTATTTACTAAGGCTTTGAAAGATTGAGTGAGTTTTTGTAATGTACAACTTACAACCATGTAATCTGAAGATGGAGGTAAAATATTGAAGATTCAGCTTCTCAAAATTGGATCAATATTGGTATTTTCAAACCTTGAAGAAATTTCAGTAACAAAGGTATTATTAAAATTAGAAATTGTTGTTTGCTATGTTTGAATGATATTGTACTAATGCGATTTAAGTTTGAACGAGATTTTAAAAATATTTTGCAGATTTTATTGATTCTTAGCAGGCTCGCTCAATTTAGAAATTTTTACGAACCTGAGGTACTATTTATCGGTATATTTTGTTTTTTATTCTTATTTTTTAACTTAATTTTCTGTTTGAGAACACAGGTTTAACAAGAGTTGCGTTTCTTGGAAAGAGGAGGGACGTAAGAATGTAGTGAGGTTTAGATTTTGTGATAAATTTAGGAAGAAAAATAGAGGGGTGTACTTAGGTATAGGAGTAAAAGAGTTAATTTTATAGGTTGTAAATATTTAAGGAAATGGTATAATTATATTATATATTATATATTATATTAAGGAGGTGGTATATCATATCATAACATAACATATCATATCATATCATATCATAACGTATCATATCATAACATATCATATCATATCATATCGTATCGTATCATATCATATCATATCATATCATAACGTATCATATCGTATCATATCATATCATAACGTAAGATATCATATCATAACATAACATATCATATCATATTATTATATTATTATATTATATTATATATGTAATATAGATAATGTATATCTCTATATATGTATTATATTATATTATCTATTATATATTGTACATAATATACATGAGTATCTTATACTATTATATTATCATATTATATATTATATATATTAAAGAGGTTATATTATATTACATTACTAAAATTATATTATATTATATTATTATTATATTATAATATAATTATATTATATTATTATATAAGTAACATAGATATGTATATGTATTTACTATACATAATATACACATGTATATATATATATATATACATATTTCTATTATATATTATAAATAATATACATGAGTATATTATACTATTATATTATATTAAGGAGGTTATATAATTTATATTATTATATAAGTAACATAGATAATGTATATGTATTTTATAATATTATCTATAATTTACTATACATAATATACATATATATACATATTATATAGTATATAAATATGTAATATATATATATATATATATATATATATATATATATATGTGTAATATATGTAAACTTTGTTTGGAATATAGTAGTTTTTTTGATTGGTCTTGTTTTGAATGTGATGGTTGGTGGTTATTGAATAAACTATCTAGAATTATTTTGTGATATGGATTGTGAATGAGTTCTTTTATGTATATTTATTTACTAAGGCTTTGAAAGATTGAGTGAGTTTTTTTTGTAATGTACAACTTACAACCATGTAATCTGAAGATGGAGGTAAAATATTGAAGATTCAGCTTCTCAAAATTGGATCAATATTGGTATTTTCAAACCTTGAAGAAATTTCAGTAACAAAGGTATTATAAAAATTAGAAATTGTTGTTTGCTATGTTTGAATGATATTGTACTAATGCGATTTATGTTTGAACGAGATTTTAAAAATATTTTGCAGGTTTTATTGATTCTTAGCAGGCTCGCTCAATTTAGAAATTTTTACGAACATGAGGTACTATTTATCGGTATATTTTGTTTTTTATTCTTATTTTTTTAACTTAATTTTCTGTTTGAGAACACAGGTTTAACAAGAGTTGCGTTTCTTGGAAAGAGGAGGGACGTAAGAATGTAGTGAGGTTTAGATTTTGTGATAAATTTTGGAAGAAAAATAGAGGGGTGTACTTAGGTATAGGAGTAAAAGAGTTAATTTTATAGGTTCTAAATATTTAAGGAAATGGTATAATTATATTATATATTATATATTATATATTATATTAAGGTGGTGGTATATCATATCATAACATAACATATCATATCATATCATATCATAACGTATCATATCATATCATATCATAACGTATCATATCATAACATATCATATCATAACATATCATATCAAATCATATCATATCATATCGTATTATATCATATCATATCATAACGTATCATATCGTATCATATCATATCATATCATAACATAAGATATCATATCATAACATATCATATCATATTTTTATATTATATTATATATGTAATATAGATAATGTATATCTCTATATATGTATTATATTATATTATCTATTATATATTACACATAATATACATGAGTATCTTATACTATTATATTATCATATTATATATTATATATATTAAAGAGGTTATATTATATTAAATTACTAAAATTATATTATATTATATTATTATTATATTATAATATAATTATATTATATTATTATATAAGTAACATAGATATGTATATGTATTTACTATACATAATATACACATGTATATATATACATATTTCTATTATATATTATAAATAATATACATGAGTATATTATACTATTATATTATATTAAGGAGGTTATATAATTTATATTATTATATAAGTAACATAGATAATGTATATGTATTTTATAATATTATCTATAATATACATATTATATAGTATATAAATATGTAATATATATATATATATATATATATATATATATATATATATATATATATATATATGTAATATATGTAAACTTTGTTTGGAATATAGTAGTTTTTTTGATTGGTCTTGTTTTGAATGTGATGGTTCGTTGGTGGTTATTGAATAAACTATCTAGAATTATTTTGTGATATGGATTGTGAATGAGTTCTTTTATGTATATTTATTTACTAAGGCTTTGAAAGATTGAGTGAGTTTTTGTAATGTACAACTTACAACCATGTAATCTGAAGATGGAGGTAAAATATTGAAGATTCAGCTTCTCAAAATTGGATCAATATTGGTATTTTCAAACCTTGAAGAAATTTCAGTAACAAAGGTATTATTAAAATTAGAAATTGTTGTTTGCTATGTTTGAATGATATTGTACTAATGCGATTTAAGTTTGAACGAGATTTTAAAAATATTTTGCAGGTTTTATTGATTCTTAGCAGGCTCGCTCAATTTAGAAATTTTTACGAACATGAGGTACTATTTATCGGTATATTTTGTTTTTTATTCTTATTTTTTTAACTTAATTTTCTGTTTGAGAACACAGGTTTAACAAGAGTTGCGTTTCTTGGAAAGAGGAGGGACGTAAGAATGTAGTGAGGTTTAGATTTTGTGATAAATTTAGGAAGAAAAATAGAGGGGTGTACTTAGGTATAGGAGTAAAAGAGTTAATTTTATAGGTTCTAAATATTTAAGGAAATGATATAATTATATTATATATTATATATTATATATTATATTAAGGAGGTGGTATATCATATCATAACATAACAAAACATATCATATCATATCATATCATATCATATCATAACGTATCATATCATATCATAACGTATCATATCATATCATAACGTATCGTATCATATCATAACATATCATATCATAACATATCATATCATAACATATCATATCATATCATATCATATCATATTATATCATAACGTATCGTATCGTATCATATCATATCATATCATAACATAAGATATCATATCATAACATATCATATCATATTATTATATTATTATATTATATATGTAATATAGATAATGTATATCTCTATATATGTATTATATTATATTATCTATTATATATTATACATAATATACATGAGTATCTTATACTATTATATTATCATATTATATATTATATATATTAAAGAGGTTATATTATATTACATTACTAAAATTATATTATATTATATTATTATTATATTATAATATTATTATATTAGTAACATAGATATGTATATGTATTTACTATACATAATATACACACACACACATATATATATATATATATATACATATTTCTATTATATATTATAGATAATATACATGAGTATATTATACTATTATATTATATTAAGGAGGTTATATAATTTATATTATTATATAAGTAACATAGATAATGTATATGTATTTTATAATATTATCTATAATTTACTATACATAATATACATATATATACATATTATATAGTATATAAATATGTAATATATATATATATATATATATATATATATATATATATATATATATATATATATATATATATATATATATGTAATATATGTAAACTTTGTTTGGAATATAGTAGTTTTTTTGATTGGTCTTGTTTTGAATGTGATGGTTCGTTGGTGGTTATTGAATAAATTATCTAGAATTATTTTGTGATATGGATTGTGAATGAGTTCTTTTATGTATATTTATTTACTAAGGCTTTGAAAGATTGAGTGAGTTTTTTTTGTAATGTACAACTTACAACCATGTAATCTGAAGATGGAGGTAAAATATTGAAGATTCAGCTTCTCAAAATTGGATCAATATTGGTATTTTCAAACCTTGAAGAAATTTCAGTAACAAAGGTATTATAAAAATTAGAAATTGTTGTTTGCTATGTTTGAATGATATTGTACTAATGCGATTTATGTTTGAACGAGATTTTAAAAATATTTTGCAGGTTTTATTGATTCTTAGCAGGCTCGCTCAATTTAGAAATTTTTACGAACATGAGGTACTATTTATCGGTATATTTTGTTTTTTATTCTTATTTTTTTAACTTAATTTTCTGTTTGAGAACACAGGTTTAACAAGAGTTGCGTTTCTTGGATAGAGGAGGGACGTAAGAATGTAGTGAGTTTTAGATTTTGTGATAAATTTAGGAAGAAAAATAGAGGGGTGTACTTAGGTATAAGAGTAAAAGAGTTAATTTTATAGGTTCTAAATATTTAAGGAAATGGTATAATTATATTATATATTATACATTATATTAAGGAGGTGGTATATCATATCATAACATAACAAAACATATCATATCATATCATATCATATCATATCATAACGTATAATATCATATCATATCATAACGTATCATATCATAACATATCATATCATAACATATCATATCATATCATATCATATCATATCATAACGTATCATATCATATCATAACATAAGATATCATATCATAACATATCATATCATATTATTATATTATTATATTATATTATATATGTAATATAGATAATGTATATCTCTATATATGTATTATATTATATTATATTAAGGAGGTTATATAATATTATATTATTATATAAGTAACATAGATAATGTATATGTATTTTATAATATTATCTATAATTTACTATACATAATATATATATATATATACACACACACACACACACACATACATATATGTAATATATGTAAACTTTGTTTGGAATATAGTAGTTTTTTTTATTGGTCTTGCTTTGAATGTGATGGTTCGTTGGTGGTTATTGAATAAACTACCTAGAATTATTTTGTGATATGATTATGAATGAGTTCTTTTATGTATATTTATTTACTAAGGCTTGGAAAGGTTGAGTGAGTTTTTGTAATGTATAACTTACAACCATGTAATCTGAAGATGGAGGTAAAATATTGATGAGTTTTTGTAATTACAACTTGCAATCATGTAATCTGAAGATGGAGGTAAAATATTGAAGATTCAGCTTCTCGAAATTGGATCAATATTGGTATTTTCAAGCTTGAAGAAATTTCAGTAACAAATGTATTATTAAAATTAGAAATTGTTGTTTGCTATGTTTGAATGATATTGTACTAATGCGATTTAAGTTTGAACGAGATTTTAAAAATATTTTGCAGGTTATATTAATTCTTATCAGGCTCGCTCAATTTAGAAATCTTTACGAACACGAGGTACTATTTATCGGTATATTTTATTTTTTATTCTTATTTTTTTAACTTAATTTTCTGTTTGAGAACACAGGTTTAACAAGAGTTGCAACCTTCTTGGACAGAGGAGGGACGTAAGAATGTAGTGAGGTTTAGATTTTGTGATAAAGTTAGGAAGGTATACGAGTAAGAGAGCTAATTTTATAGGTTCTAAATATTTAAGGAGGTAGTATAATTATATTATATTATTATATTATATATTATATTAAGGGGTAAAATGCAAGGTAGACCATTGAACTTTAGGGGTTTTTGAGTATTGAGCCCTTTTCTTTTGGTCATCGCAAATTGAGTCCATTTCTATTAAAAAATTTGGACTTTGAGCCCCAGACGGCACATGTGCGTTGACCTGCATACGTGGCGCCTACGTGGTCGTGGATATTTTTTTATTTTATTTTACATGTGGATGTCCCTTTCTATTAAATATTTTGGACTTGAGCCCAGGCCCCACATGTACGTGGTGCCTATTGAACTTAATCTTAAAAATTATGTTGCTGGGCTGATTTGAACTCTTGACCTCTAGCTTAAAGCTTAGAACCAATGACCAACTGAGCAAACAAGCCTAGTTGTTATAATTTTGCAAGGATTAATATTTATAACTGAACAAATTATTTTCCCCAAATTAAATCAGATCCCCTATCCTTAGATCTGTTATCTTTTTTATTCAAGTGTGAATGGCAAGAACAATTCTTATAATTTTTTTTTATTCGTTTATCTATTTTTATCAAATTGACTTCTGTATCAAAGAAAGACTGTGCATTGGAATCTCCGGGCTCGAGGAGTTATTATTATTATTTTATTTTATTATTATTATTATTGTTATTATTATTATTGTTATTGTTATTATTATTATTGTTATTTTATTTTATTATTATTATTATTATTATTATTATTATTACAAGGAGCCAATTCACTAGTTCTATAAGCACTAGGGCTGAGCAAGTAACCAAATTGGAACCGAAACCGCACCAAAAACCGCACGAACTGCACCAATTAAAACCGCACCAATGGTTCCGGCGTATGTGACGGTTTTAGGTGGGTTGAATAACCAAATTTACGGTTCCGGTTTGGTTACTAGCCAAAACCAAACCGCATAAAACCGAAACCGCACCATGTGTGTGTATGTACGTATTATCTCTAATAAATTCTAAAGTTACTTTTCACTTGAACACGCTCAGAGAAAACCCCAGTCTTGCATTGTCATTTTTTCACCAATTGAAAGAAAATGTTATAGGTTATAGAGTCAAAAATTAAGCAATTGGGTTTTGAAATTTTGAATTTATTTGATGCGTTATTGGAGGGGCTAGTTGAGGGGCTCGAGCACTTGATGCATTGGTTAATGTCAATGCTATAATTGTAATAGTCTAATAGATTATTTTTAGTCATCCCTGCAATATATTTTATTCTATCTTCAGTATATACTTTTAATTTTTGGAGAACTGATAAACATTCTTGCTTGTTATCGAATATATGGTCTCCGTTGTTTTATATAGCGCATATTTTAGTTTTAAAGCATGCTTGATATAATTCTCATTGTCGACTTTGTCACTAAGTTAATTGCTCGATGTAAGTTTTATGTTAAATTTTATTGAAGGCTTAAACTTTTTTGTTGTTTCAATTGGTTTTGGAACTGAAACCGCACCAATTAAAACCGCACCGCACACTTTAAAATCGCACCGCACCAATCACAAGCGGTTTCGGGTGCGGTTTTAAAATTTTCAAACCGCACCTAAGCGGTTTCGAGTGCGGTTTGGACTTCAAACCGCACCAAACCGCACCATGCTCACCCCTAATAAGCACATATCTTCATCAAAATTCCAGGAATTATATCAAAAAGCCTGCACGTTTAACAAGAATATCATCTTAATAATTCCAAAATCACATCAAAACACGGGCATAAACCAAGAATTCTTACAAAGATTACACATTTAGCAATGATTTCATCTGGGTATCTCTAAAAACACATGAATAATAAAAAGAACTATGTAAAAAAGAATTCAAAATAGTCATATCAATGGAGCTTGAACTCAAAAACCCATGTGTACAGGAGGCCGTTCAACAAATTGGTCCATCTTAGCAGTAAAGTTTCATAAACAAATTTTTGGGCACACCCAAAATCAAATCAAGATTAAAATAAGCCTCAGAGACTTGGATCAAGAGCTCTTTAACACCCTAGTTCTAAATCTGATCTCAAAAGAAGAATAAAAATGCAAAATACCCAACAGACCCAAAAACCCAAGGAAAATATTTTTGAAAAATGGAAAGATGAAAGAAGCAACAAATAGTGCTTGGGAGTTAGAGTCGCAGTAACTTCAAAACGGATGGTATCGTTGTCGATACCATCATCTCCGATTCCTCCCTCCCTTCCCCCACCGCTATTCTCGGCATCGCGGTTGTCAAACACCAATGCCGCCGTCCACTCTCCATCCTCTCGTCCCTTCTTCCTCCGTTTTCGGTGGTAATTTTCCTCTATCTAGTAGTAGACCTTGTGGTGCGACATCAATGTGAGATGATAGATTTTGGGGACAGATCGTTGTGTTGTGACATTGGTTTAAGGCAATGATTTTGTGGAAAAAAGAGAATGGCGGTGAACAGAGAAGATGAAGATCGAAAGAACGAAATGAGATATAGACCGAGACTTAGCAGATCTAAGAAAAGGGGTTTTGTTTTAATTTGGGGGAAATTCTTTTTTCAGTTATAAATTATAATCCTTGCGAAAATAAAATAGCTATCCCGTGGTGCTTAGGTGGTCATTGGGTCGAAATTTTGAGTTGGAGGTCTGGAGATCGAATCTGAGCAGCAACAAATTTTTTGGGTTCCACGTCAGATATGCCACGTGTGCCACGTAGGCGACGTCGAGATCTCACAGCAGGGATTATAGTGTAGGCTGAGACACGGGGAATGGCCACAATTCTACCCTTCTTCGCCCCCCCTGTAGCCTGCAACCAATCCTCCATCTCCTCGTCGTCACGCTCAGCATCAGTCCTCGAACCGTGTTTGAAAAAACACAAAAATAGGTGAAAAGCAAGTATTTTGCTAAAAGAATACAAAAGAATTTCAAAGCCATCAAATACATACTAAATAAAATAATTAAATTACTTACCGCAATGTGTTCTGCCTCAGGTGAGATATAACCACCGTCACCTTTCTTCTGGTGAGCGTGCCACCAAAACTCAAGGTGGAAAGGTCGGTGCTTTAGACTCACCTCGAGCCTCTCCCTGTAGAGGTCGTACGACTGACTTCCAGTGCAGTGTGGGAGACGACTCTGCTATCGGGCAGCTGTACGCTGTGACGACATCTTCTTGAACGCTTCGCCCTCCCAAATATCGCATATCTGCTCCCACACCGCAGCACCAATTAAATCTGGCCAGAAATCTCTAAGTGTCTGTCCATCCGCCATCTTGGTCTGGGCCTTCTTCTTCCAGTCATAGACCCACTTGTGCCAATTCATCTCGAGATACTTCCCGAGAACAGTGTTGCCGTGGGCTTCCTGCCCATTCTCAAAGCGATAATATATATCTCTGCAATACAACATATGAATATCAATAATTACTTAATTAGTAGACAACATAAAGCAAAACAGTAAATAAATATTCAAAAGCACAAATTAAAACTAAATATGAATGAATTACTTATTATCTTAAACTCAACAATAATCAGCCCATGTGTGCGATCATCCACATCCGCCCACCTCATCCACGGGCTGGAGAATCGGTTGCGGACGATCCCAAGCAACGTGTTCCTTGGCCTCGCGTCAAGGATACTAAAATTGAAGGCGATTAAATTTCCAAATTGCAAAGAATATATAAGAACTAAATAATTAATACAAACATAATGTATATATTACCTAGTAGTCCCGACATGGCATATAAGCGACGCCTGGGGGGAATTCTCTAGCAATTCACGTGCTAGTCCCCGCGGAGACCTACAACGATCACCTATGTAGTGAAATACAACAATATTTATATTCTCGAATATAATGTCAATATTATATAAAATTAATAACAATATGATGTATAACAACAAAACATGTAATTATACCTGATGATCCGGCCTGATCATCACCAGCACTGCCTCCACGGCCCCCATGGCCTGAACTAGCAGCACGCCCACCACGATCGCCGTGTGGTGTACGCGCCATATCTGTAAGACCCCAACTTTTTATAAATAAAGATTTAATTTCCTCTATTTATCATTTTGAAATAGTAAGGGTTGATTTGATTAATGTGGCTAGTTATGGGTAAAATGCACAAATATTTTAAATAAGCAGGTGGTTATAAAATATTCATTGTTGTCGGAGAATATTCGTTTGGTCGTGGAATATTCTCGCTATCGGGGAATATTCGTACGACGACACAGTCTTTTGTGGGCTCCATAAAGGAAAGCGATTGGATGAAGAAAATGACAAGTATAAGTTGTTTATAAATAACGGCGTAGTTGTTACCGTTAATACTGTTTGAATGCCCTGGTGGTTAAAACACAGTAATACGCGTTGTTGCACAGTAGCACATGGTATTGCATCAATTATTGATTCTTACGTAAGAAGGCACTACTCAATATTTGTTACAGTAGTTAATGTTCAGTATTTTATTTTATTGATTCAATAATTGTTGCGTTGATATTTTATATTACTGTTGTTTCAATAATTGTCACTACACAATATTTTTCATTATCGAAGCAATAATTCATATTATCTGAATAATATTATTAGAAAATATTATTGGCAATGTCTAGAAAGTTCTGTCTAAGGAGAGGTTTGGTCACCTAATGGCGCGCCAGTAAGGAGAAATTCTTATTGGAAAGCCCCTTCTTTCTTGGGAACTGCCTGGTTGTCAATATTGTGATTCTGTAATATTATTTGTGAATAATTAATTATTGATTTATATGATAAGGAAAATATTGATTTTATATGGATATAGATGGAGAAAATTTTTAATGTGACAATTGTTAAAAATTGATATTTTATTTTTTCTGATAAAATGATATTTTATTATATTATTATATTAGAATAATGATGATATTTTTACAATGAATGTGGGATATATGAGTATACGAGGAGGAAGATTATTTTTGTTGCATTAAATGATTAACACATGTTTTGTGTGTCGGTGGACCCCATTTATTGACTGAAATTTGATTATCACTTATAAAATTGTCCGTATGTGGATTTCGGTCAATTTTTATTTGGAATTTGGAAAAACTTTCTTCTGCAAAGTTGTAGAGAATTGAATTTCCTATAAAAATTCGCGAGATTCGAATTTTCTGATAAAAGGGCTATTTATTATTAATTATTGAAGTTCTAAAGTTTCGAAATAATTGATTTTTGAAAGTTTTAATTATTTTTAATAATAAAAACATTTTTTTTGTTTTTGTTATTCTTTGTTAGCTGAATTCAGATCCGAGAAAGTGGGCGTAAGAATTTTTGATATATATATTAATATTTTATTAAATTTTCTGTTTTGATGTTCTAAGTATTTTTCTATAAATAGGGTGCTTAGGTTAGAATTGAAAATCACACCAGAAACTGAAGTTTTCTCTCTATTTCTCTCTCTATATTATCGAGTTAATTCTTGTGAGTATTTTGATATCTTGAGTGTTGCTATACGGTGCAAGTTCGTTCAGCGTTATTCCAGTCAGAAGTATTGCTCTTTTGAGGTAAGGGATAGTAAGGGTGTTATTTTATTCAAAAATGTTATTATTTCTTCAATATCATTATGCCGAAATATTGGTGGGAATTTTTATCAAATTTGAAACTTTTTCATATCGGGGTTACTATTCACGAGTTACTATTCATGAGTTACTATTCATGATTTATTACTATTCACGACGGGTTACTATTAGTTACTATTCACGAGTTACTATTCACGGGTACTATTCACTACAAAATTGGTTTCTTTTTCTAATCAAATTATAGTTGATTTATGAATATTACTCTGGAGATTAAAACTATGTATTGATTATATTGATTTTATTATCATATATAACATTTTTATAACCCTGATGTTGAATTTCTCTTTGACTTGAGTGTAAAGATGGGTAAAGTATTGGTATGATCGTGACTATGGGTTCTCTTTGGCCAGTAGTGCAAAGTTGAATTGTTGACTAGTATGATCATGACCATTGAATTTACAATGGAATATTTTTAGCTTAAGTGCAAGGTGAATTGATCAACATGATTATAATTATGGTTTATATAAATTCTGAAATGATTATGTATTTCTTTGAGATATGAATATCTTTGGCCTGTAGTACAAAGATGACCTGTTGTTGAATATCTTTGGCCTGTAGTGCAAAGATGAACTGTTGATGAATATCTTTTGGCCCGTAGTGAAAAGATGAATTCATCAGTATGATTATGAACAGGAACTGTGATTTGGTATAACCATGATCTTTGATGTTTCGGGTAAAGATAGGTAATAAAAATTATCTTTGTCCTGGATGCGAAGAGAAATTTAGAATCACAATTATGATTATGAGTTATTCATATGATTGATTGATGTTATAGGGATAAAACATTGTTAGTGGATTTTTAACATGGAGAAGATAATAGACTTTATGGTCTATTTGACTCTTCTAATGGATTGCTCGTTCTGCTGCAACTATGGTTGAAAAGTTTTTATCATCTACCATATGTTCTAAATCTCTGATTTATTACTGTTGAAGGCTATTGATAATTTATTTATCTTTAGTCATGATATTCTTTACTGAGCTAGTTGTGCTCACCCTTTTGCTTCACAATTCCTTTCAGGTAATAAGAGTGTAGCTAGGTCGAGCGGGGGTAACAGGATAATAGAACGGTGGTCATCATTTAGTAGTTATATTTGGTGAATCAACTAGGGTGAGGTGAACCCAACGTTGGAATGGTGTTTTTCCACTATCATACAAGATGTCTAATGACAGACAACCTCGTGTCATCATAAGACATGATTTTGCTCATCCACTTGCTGAGTATATTTACGAGCACTATCTATATAATCTTGGTGTTTATTTGGAGTATAATACCCAATTAGAGACAGTGGAGATAATGATATGTCAAGAGAAGACTCACCATTGGGAAGAATATGATAGTAATCTTCTCGTTTTTCTTTGGGGTCTATTAGGTCAACCAAGGATAATTCTGTGGTCATATGATATCTATCATAACCTAGACGCATGGCCTCCCATGTACGAAGGTTTCCTTGAGCACTTCCCAAAGATTTTAATTTCTAAAACAGTTCTAGATTGTACCTTTATGTAAGGTATCACTGTGAGGTGCTGTCCATAGTTGGGACATGAGTCATAGTTGGTATTAAAACTCACAGTATATGTGTTGTTGTATTTTGCATGATAATTGTAGTAATAAAATTGTTGTTATTTTCTGTACCATGTATTTGGCGACTCAGAATAGGTTGGATGGATTGGACCTATTTTGGGGGCGTCACAATATCTGTATATATACTGTCAAATCATCATCAAGAAGATAATATGCAGATACAACTAAAAGGATACAAACACAAATATCAGAATCGTCATGCACATACAACTAAAAGGATACAATATGCAGATATAACTAAAAGGAAACAACTATACCATTTGAATACAACATGTAGATACAACTAAAAGGATACAACTATTATATTTGAATACAACTAAAAGAACATAAAGAGTACATACTCCTAATCATTTATATGGCGCTACATCATTCATGTTGACAAGTGCATAACAATGTGGCAGCTGCATACTCCCTATCAGTAAAGAATCGCCTTTTTTTTACCACCGAATGGGCGTACAGGATGACTAAATGCTGTTAATTCCCCATTTTCCTCGTGCACAATAGCCTGATTCCGACGTAAGCAATTGTGCTTCGTCTGAATATCCGGCTCAAAGTACAACGAACAGAAATTAACAAGTTCCTCCATAACATACCTTTCAGCAATTGACCCCTTTACACGGGCTTTATTCTTCAGCTTTTACTTTAGACGTCGCATATACCTATGTGATATATAGATTAGCAAAAAAGAATGAACATTTTACCGTATTAAAAATATTAATGTCAATACCTCTCGAATGGATACATCCATCTATATTGAACAGGACCGCCAAACTTAGCTTCGTATGGCAAGTGAATAGGAAAATGCTCTATTGAATCAAAAAACGATGGAGGGAAGATCATTTCTAACTTGAACATTATTTCCACTATCTGCAACTCCATTTTATCTATGTCTTTGAGATGAAGCTCCGTCAAGCATAGATCTCTGAAGAAATTAGAAAGCTCTGTCAGTGCTTCAACCACACGTTTCGATAACAAGTCGATAAATGCCACAGGGATCAACTTCTGCATGAATACGTGACAATCATGACTTTTGAGACCCCGAAACTTCAGCTCTTCGACTTTACAACACCTTACTATATTCGAAGAATATCTATTTGGGAGCTTCAGTCCACTAATCCAATTACATATCAATATCAATTGTTCCCTGGTCAAAGTATATTCAGCTTTAGGCGTTACCGTCTTACTACCCTCCTGATATAACCACAGATCTTCCCTAATGTTCATTTCTACCAAATCAAGTCTCGACTTGTTGTTGTCCTTTGTTCTACCACTGGCATCTAGAACTGTATAAAAAATGTTATCAAATACGTTCTTCTGATGCATCGGATCTAAACAATGACGGATGCAGAATGTAGCCCAATAAGGTAGGTCAAAGAACATGGATCTGTGTGTCCAGTTATGAACCTTGCCGTAACCATAATCTCCCTCCAATCTGTGATTCTTCCATGGAGGTGGAAACTTCAAACGACTAATCCAACTCAACACTGCTGACCCAGAAAGACGGCCAGGTACTTGACGTTTCTCTATTTTTTGATTGAATTATTTACTCATCCATCGATAACGTTGTTCAATCGGAAAAAATTGTCTGGATGTTGCAAAGAAACTCATTTTCCCCCCATGTTTGAGCCGCATAGCTTTAACTGACCCCATGCACACGGGACATGACAAGCCCTTGTGAGTCGACTATCCACTGATCATTCCTAATGCCAGGAAGTCATTTATTGTCCACAGTAAAGCTGCCCTCATGTCAAAGTTCTGCTTAAGAGATACATCATAAGTTTGAACCCCTTTTTGCCACAACATCTTCAACTCATCAACTAACGGCCTGAGGTATACATTGCTGTCTTTACTCGGACTCTTCTCACCCGGAATCAGTAAAGGCATGAACATGTAGGAATCTTTTGTGACGCCCCCAAAATAGGTATACATCATCCATCTTGAGTCGCCAAATACATGGTACAAAATTCAAATACAACTTAATAATACAGATGTCGTGTAAAATACGACAAAACATAAGCTGTGAGTTTTAATACAACATTGTCTTCTAAACAGTATTCAAACTCAAAATAAGTCCTCAATATATTTATTTTCACACTATTTCATAGAATAATGAGGACTACTAATGCTATCATCTGAACCGTCACTCCATTCCTCGACTAGTCCCCGCTGCGTTCTAATTTCCTGAAGAGAACAATGAAAGCAAAAGGGTGAGCTCAACTAGCCCAGTAAGAAATATTATAACTATAATAATGCAGAATAAATTATCATTAGTCTTCAACAGTGTTAAACTGATAAAATATAACAAACATCAAGTTTAACTGCAGCGGAACAAGCAATCCATTAGAAGAGTCAAGTAGAGAATAAAATCTACTATCTTCTAGGATTTAAAAGGTTTTTCATTACTTTTATCGCTGAGACTCAACTTAATAAATAATCCACATCATCCCTGCACTACGAACAATGATATTCATTAGTATCACGACCACAAATTATCCATGCACTACAGGCCAAGGATATTCGTGTATTCATCAATGGTCATGATCATGCCAACAACTGTCCATCAATGCACTACGGGCTAATGATGACTTTTTCCCCATCATTTGTAACATTACGGTCATGATTACATTGAATAATCTCTGGTCATAATAATCCCTGGTCATAATCCCTGTAGGCTACAGATGGCTTTCAATATAATATACACATGAGGATGATGACAATGATATAAGAATTCAATAAAACAAGTTCAAGAATTAATTTATCCAAGAAATAATAACGTCTAAATTGTTAACATGATACATCTTTGTAGAGTAAAATTCAAGATTTCTCAGAAGAATATTTCCATGAAAAGATACTGGATGAAGCGCAAATATCAAGGATATTTCACAAATCTCATGGAGTATAGAAGTCAAAACTTTAACCAACTGAGTATAATACAGAATGGAATAACAAAAGAAATCACTAGGCATGCGATATACCGCACGAAAAGGTTATTCCAACAGAATAATAAATAATGAAACCAGGTCATGCGTAAACGCACAGACAGGATGTGATGCCCCCAAAATTAGGTATACATCACCCATCTTGAGTCGCCAAATACATCGTACAGAATTCAAATACAACTTAATAATACAATTCTCGTGTACAATAAGACCAAACATAAACTGTGAGTTTGAATACAAATATTGTCTACTAGAGAGTATATAAACTCAAAAGGAGTCCTCATTACAATTATTGTCACACTATTTAACAGAATAGTGAGGACTACTAATACTATCATCTGGTCCATCACTCCGTTCCCCGACTCGTCCCAGCTATATTCTCATTTCCTGAAGAGAACAGTGAAAGAAAGGGTGAGCTCAACTAGCCCAGTAAGAAATATTATGACTAAGATAATGCAGAATAAATTATCATTATCTTTCAACAGTGTTAAACTGTAGCGGAATAAGCAATCCATTAGAAGAGTCAAGTAGAGAATAAAATCTACCATCTTCTATGATTTAAAAGGTTTTTCATGACTTTTATCGCTGAGACTCAGCTTTATAAATAATCCACATCGTCGAATCACCCCTGCACTATGGCCAAGGATATTCTTTAGTATCACGATCACAAATTATCCATGGACTACAGCCAAGGACATTCGTGTACTCATTAATGGTCATGATCATGTCAACAACTGTCCATCAATGCACTACGGCCAATGATAACTTTTACCACATCATTTGTAACATTACGGTCATGATTACACCGAATAATTCCTGGTCATAATCATACCAAGTCCATCTATGCACTACATGCCATAGATGACTTTCAACATAATATAAACATGAGGATGATGACAATGATATAAGAATTGAATAAAACAAGTTCAAGAATTAATTTATCTAGGAACTAATAACGTCCAAATTGTCAACATGATACTACTTTGTAGAGTAAAATTCAAGAATGCTCAGAAGAATATTTCCATGAAAAGATACTAGATGAAGCGCAAATATCAAAGATATTCCACTAATTTCATGGAGTATATAAGTCAAAGTTTTATCCAACTGAGTATAATAAAGAATGGAATAACAAAAGAAATCACCAGACATGCGATAGATCGCACAGGCAGGTTATTCTAACAGAATAATAAATAACAGAACCATGTCCGGCGTAAAACGCACAGACAGGATATTCCAACCGAATAATAAAGACTGGAACCAAGTCCGGCATAAAACGCACAAACATGATATTCCAATAGAATAATAAATAATGGAACCAGGCCATGCGTAAACGCACCGACAGGATGTTCCAACAGAATAATAAAGAATGGAGTAACAGAAGAATTTCACCAAGTATAAGGTATCCCGTGTATACAGGTTATTCCAAAAGAATAATAAAGACTGGAATAGCAGAAGTTCTCTTCACGAATATAAAATAAATAACACCCCTTACATTAGTAGGAGATTGAATACTGTAGTAGTGTAGTAACATAATACTCTTCTTCTTTCTCTCTTATTCTCTCTATACTTTCTCTCTCTATAACTTGAATGAATTCATGAAAAATAATGAAGCACTAGGCCTCTATTTATAGAAGATTTCTAGCTTAGAACTTGCCATGTAAAAAGGCAAGTGGCTTGACGACTGGTGATGTGAAAAAAAAAGTGGTTTGACGCCTGTAATGTGAAATGACAATTGGTTCGACGCCTGTAATATGAAACGACAAGTGGTTTGACGTCTGGTAAAGGTAATTACTATTGACGAAGGTAATTACTATTGATGAAGAGACTCTTAGATGATGACATATGGGCCCCTCCATAAAATAACCAAACTTACCACAAACGTCTCATAATAGACTCTTCATATACATCAAGGATTGAATAAATATTACCACAAATCTTTTTATTTTTAATCAACACATATTTAATCTTTCAACAATTATTAATCATTTATAACTTGTCGTCTCAATTATTGATTTAATAATATAACATATTATACAGATGATACTGTGACAATAATTAAATCAATAATATAAGAGATATGATGCAGCAATTACTGTAGCAATAATTGAGTATAGCTGAGTGACTTCTCACGTAAGCATCAATAATCAATACCGTGTGCTACTATGCAACCACGCATATTACTGTACTTTTACTACCGGGTAGTTCAACGGTTTTAACGGTAACACCTCCGCCGTTATTTTTATAAAGTATTTTTGTCGTTTTCTCAATCCGACAATAATTTTGTTGTGGGGTCCACCAATGATTGTGCTGTCGAACGAATATTCCCCGACAAAAAGAATATTCCCCGACCAAACGAATATTTTATAACAACTTGCTTACTTTGCAAAATTTATAAATATTACCCACAACTATAACATTATATCAAATTTACTCCATAATATTCAAAAATAATATTTATAGAAAATTCATCTTTATTTCTAAAAGTTGGGGTCTTACACAGGATATTCCAACATAATAATAAACAACGGAACCAGGTCATGCATAAACGCACAGACAGGATGTTCTAACAGAATAATAAATAACGGAACCAGGTCATACATAACGCACAGACAAGATGTTCCAACAGAATAATAAAGAATGGAATAACAGAAGAATTTCACCAAGTATGCGGTACTTCGCATAGACATGTTATTCCAACATAATAATAAAGAATGGAATAACAGAAGTTCTCTTCATGAAGACGAAAGAAAGAAATAATACCCCTTACCTTAGAAGAAACTGGATATAGGAAAAGAGAGGTTGCAGATTTCTCTTCTTCTTTCTCTCTATAATTTTCTCTCTCTAGAGTTTCAGTGAATTCGTAAGAAATAATGATGGAATGAACTTCTATTTATAGGAGAATAGAACGGTACTGTTTTAAGAAAATTCAAGGATTCAACATACAAAGTCACGGACTTCCTTCGCATATTCGGCGATTGAATTTCTCCAACAAAATAAAATATATATAAATATATTTATAAAACACATGTTTGTTTGAAAATTGTCTACACACTTGTGACAACATATTCCCCCCCACCTCAGGCAACTCCATTTTCTACGTGTTCAGAAAGGATGACCATATATAACATCTCATAAGCATTTTATCATTAAAATGGGTAAAAGTAACCTCCAGGAAAGCAAAACCAAGATAAGACAACATGTAAGAAATTTTCAAATACCAACAACCACCTTTATATATAATAACAATAATAATAATAATAATAATAATACACCCCATGAACTCTTCCTGATAACCCCCCGTGACATCCCCCCACGATTCATATTATATATATATATATATATATATATATATATATATATATATATATATATATATATTAATAACTTTCTAACGATTAATTTGAAAAGTGGTTAATATGGGTCCAAATAATAAGCAAGATTTACATCAAACACTTCGTAAAAATCTCCTCAATCTTTTTAACAACATTTATCATCATTATTATAATTCACAATATTAATCGATCATGTCGTTCCCAGGAAAGAGGGGGTTTTCCAATAAGGATTTCTCCCTATTGGCGCGCAATTAGGTGACCAAACCTCTCCTTAACAGAACTTCTAGACATCGTTAATATTGCAAATAATAATATTAATAACTTTGTCGTCTCAATTATTGATTTAATAATATATAAAATATTAACAATAATTGAATCAAATAACGTGAGATACTTTGCAGCAATTACTGTAGCAATAATTGAACAAAACTGTAAGACCCCAACTTATTATAAATAAAATTGAATTTTCTTTATTTATTATTTTGAAATAGTAAGGGTTAATTTGATTAATGTGGTTAGTTATGGGTAAAATGCGCAAATACTTCAAATAAGCAAGTTGTTACAAAATATTAATTATTGTCGAGGAATATTCGTTTGGTCGTGGAATATTCTTACTGTCAGGGAATATTCGTACGACAGCGCAGTCTCGTGTGGGCCCCATAACGGAAAGCGATTGGATGAAGAAAATGATAAAAATAAGTTGTTTATAAATAACGACGTAGTTGTTACCGTTAATACTGTTGGAATACCCGGTGATTAAAACACAGTAATACGCGTTGTTGCACAGTAGCACACAGTATTGCACCAATTATTAATTCTTACGTAAGAAGGCACTACTTAATAATTGTTACAATAATTACTGTTCAATATTTTATTTAATTGATTCAATAATTGCTACGTTGATATTTTATATTACTGTTGTTTCAATAATTGTCACTACACGGTATTTTCTATTATCGGAGCAATAATTTATATTATCTGAATAATATTATTAGATAACATTTTTGAAAATATCTAGAAAGTTCTGTCTAAGGAGAGGTTTGGTCACCTAATTGCGCGCCAGTAAGGAGAAATCCTTATTGGAAAGCCCCCTCTTTCCTGGGAACTGCATGGTTGTCGGTATTGTGATTCTGTAATATTATTTGTGAATAATTAATTATTGATGTATATGATGAGGAAAATATTTATTTTATGTGGATATAGATGGAGAAAAGTTTTAAAGTAACAATTGTTGAAAATCGATATTTTATCTTTTCTGATAAAATAATATTTTATTATATTATTATAATATAATAATGATGATATTTTTTACAATGAATGTGGGATATATGAGTATATGAGGTGGAAGAGTATTTTTATTGAAAAAGTTGTTTAAAAGATGTTAAACATGTCTATGGGCCCATTTTTTGACTGAAATTTGATTATAGCCTGTAGAATCGTCCGTTTGTCGATTTCGGTCGATTTCTGTTTGGAATTTGGAAAAACTTTCTTCTGCAAAGTTGTAGATAATGAAATTTTATATGGAAAAGACATGTGGTTCGAATTTTTCTGACAAAGGGCTATTTATTATGAATTATTGAAGTTCTGAAATAATTGATTTTTGGAAGTTTTATTTATTTTTATTAATAAAAACATTTTTATATTTTGTGGCCTCATTAAAAAGTGCAAAGTGCTGAAGCTAGAGAATTCAAAGTGGGCGTAAGAAAATTTAATTATATATTAATATTTTATTAAATTTTCTACTTTGGTGTTTTAAGCATTTTCCTATAAATAGGGTGCTTAGGTTAGAATTGAAAATCACACCAGAAGCTGAAATTTTCTCTCTTTTCCTCTCTCTATATTATCTAGCGTATTCTTGTGAGTATTTTGATACTTTGAGTGTTGTTATACGGTGCAAGTTCCCTTCAGCACTATATCCAGTATTCCAGTCAGAAGTACTATCTTTCTGATGTAAGGGATTTATTTTCTTCTTAAATGATATTATTTTCTTCAATATCATTATGCCAAAATATTGGTTTGAACTTTTTATCAAATTGGTAACTTTTTTTTGTCGGGATTACTATTCACGTATACGACACTATTCACGAATACGACATTATTCACAGAAAAATTAAATTTTTGTTTTTCGTCCAAAATATCTATTATGGAAACTAACTTTGATTGTATCCATGTTTTGATCATTCTTGAATTTTACTCCACTATGATTATTTATGGGGTATTTTTGGACATGGAATAGCTGAAATACGAATCCTTAATATTTATTCTTTTGTTTCACTAGATTCGTTTTCTTTAAAATATTTTTTATCATCCTCAGTCCTAAATGATGATATTATTGAATATCTTTGGCATGTAGTGCAAAGATGAATGATTTTCTGATGAATATCTTTGGCCCGTAGTGCAAAGATGAACAGGTGTTTAGATGAACATGACCAACTGATGAATATCTTTGGCTTGTAGTGCAAAGATGAATATTTAATTCCAGATATATATTGATTGATGTTACAGGGATAAAATATCGACGATGAACTTTTAAATTCATATATAGAAGATAGTAGATTGCATTCTCTACTTAACTTTTCTAATGAATTATAATTTCCGCTGTGAAGATTGATTTAAAACTGGTTGTCTATTGTATTCTATTAGATTTTTCCCTGTCGAAGACTAACGATAATTTGTTCTATGTTATCTTAGTCATAATATTCTTTAATCGACTAGTTTAGCTCACCTTTTTCTTTTTTGTTCCATTTTTCTTGTCAAGAGGCGAGAATGTAGCGAGTACTAGTCGGGGTATGGAATGAAGGTTCTAGGAAGTTGTTTTAGTAGTCCTCACTATTTTGTAAAATAGTGTATCAATAATTATAATATGGACTTATTTGACTGTGGATATTGTCTAGATGAGAATATTTGTATTTAAACTCACAGTTTAAGTGTTGTCATATTTTGCACGACAGTTGTATTAATAAAGTTGTAGTTGTTTCTGTACCATGTATTTGGCGACTCAGAATGGGTGTTGTATACCTATTTTGGGACCGTCACAGTTGGTATCAGAGCTTAGGGATATGATCTCTGGCGGAGATTGGGGAATAGAACTAGAAGGGGAGAGACGAGTAAATCCTTCGCTAGTGTGTCCTACCTAAGCTTATTGTTGGTCGGTCATAATATAGGGGTATTATGTGATTTGTTAATTTGTTTAATTAACCCTTGTTTTATGGCAGTATTTAAGAATGGCAACTGAGAACTGTTAACGGTGGAGTAAATGAGACCGTGGAGACACCTTTGCTCACCAATGAGGAGAACGTGCAACAGGCTGGCAATGTTCCTCCTGTAAACAACACCGCTAAGCAGGTCTGATGAACGATGAGATGTTTAGAAGATTTTTGCGATTCATGCAAAACCAGACGAAGGAGATTCCTGTTCAAAATGTAGGAAGAAACAATGGCAACGCACAGTTGGTCACAGCCAAGCAGTTCAAAGAGTTGGGACCACCAGAATTCTGGGGAAAGCCGGATCCGATTAAGGCGGAGACGTGGGTCAAGCAAGTTACCAAGATATTCGATGTCTTGGGATGCACGGAGGAACAGAAAGTTCCATTCGCCACTTTTATGTTCCGTAATGAGGCAGATTACTGGTGGGAATCTGTGAAGCGTACCCATCCAGCCGCACTCAACATGTCTTGGTAGACGTTTCAGAAACTGTTCAATGACAAGTACTTTCCTGAAAGTATTCGTCATATGAAGGAAGTGGAGTTTATTAGACTGGAAAAAAACAACATGACGGTGTCCCAGTACGAGGCGAAGTTTGCAGAGTTATCCAGGTTTGCACCTCATTTGGTTGAGAATGAGGAACGTATGACTGCGGATGTTTATGAGAGGTTTGAAATCTGGCATACGTCAATATCTCATTTCTCATAAATTTTCTCTCTCAGATGTTGTCAACAGGGCTCAATTATTAGAGCGATATAACGAGTACGGTCAACCGAGGGACCATAACCAGGATCATACCGGTGACAGCAGTCATCAGAACAACGATAACCAGCGGAGAAAGAGAAATACGGACAAAAGCAGTAACCACTCTGGTGGTAATCATGGCCATGAGAATAGAAGAAGCGAGTCGGGATGAGATTTTAAAAAGATGAGATTCAACAATGACAATACGAAGACGTCAACACCAGCAGCAACTGGTTCCAAGGGAGGAGAACGACCACCGGTCATATGCTATAAGTGCGAAAAAGAAGGACATATCAGCCCAAACTGCCCACAACAGTTTAAGGAATGTTATAATTATGGAAAGTAAGGACATATTGCTTGAGATTGCACTGTAGTGAAACCAAGTCCAGCGGGGATGGTGACTCAAAAGGCTGTCCCAGAAAAGTCAAAGTCAGCAGTTCCTGGAAGAGCGTTTATCGTGACTGGTCAAAATATAAGGAACCCAAACGAGGTGATCACAGGTAAGCTAATCATAAATTCTTGCGAAGTTTATACCTTACTAGATACCGGTGCTACCCATTCATTTATCTCTCCTGCTTGTGCTCAACGTTTAAACTTGACTCCGGAGAAATTAGATTTTAATTTCATCACATCCGCTGTTTATAAATCTTGTTTGATCCAAGTTGGCACCATCACCTTACCTGTTGACCTTATCTCTTTAAAGATAGTTGCATTTGACGTGATTTTAAGGATTGATTGGTTAACTACTCATTATGCCAAAATTGATTATTTTCGTAAGGTTGTTAGTTTTCATATTCCTAACCAACCTGTTGTGTGAATTCAAGCAACTAAGTCATTAAAATCAATCACTGTTATATCAAGTCATAAAGCTATTCGTTTATTAAAAAATGGATGTCAAGCTTTCTTAGCCCATGTTATGGATTTGAATAAAGACACGTCATATTTGAATAATATTCCTGTTGTTATTGATTTTCCTGATGTATTTCCTGAAGAACTTCCCGGTCAACCCCCGGAACGTGAAGTTGAATTCTTTATTGATCTTGAACCTGGTACAAAGCCCATTTCTAAAACCCCATATCGAATGGCTCCTATTAAACTTCAGGAGTTAAAGGTCCAACTACAGGAGTTGTTGGACATCGGTTTCATTCGTCCTAGTACATCTCCTTGGGGTGCCCCTATTTTATTCGTAAAGAAGAAAGACGGGAGTATGCGACTTTGTATTAACTATCGGGAATTGAACCATGTCACTATCAAGAATAGGTATCCGCTACCTCGTATTGATGACCTGTTTGACCAGTTACAAGGAGCACAATTCTTTTCAAAGATCGATCTTCGTTCTAGATATCATCAGCTAAAGATTAGAACTGATAATATTCCAAAGACTGCCTTCAGGACTCGGTACGGGCATTATGAATTCTTAGTCATGTCTTTTGGATGACTAATGCTCCTGCGGCTTTCATGGATATGATGAATCGAGTATTCAAGGAATATTTAGATCAGTTCGTTGTTGTCTTTATTGATGACATCCTCATATATTCCAAAAGTCGTGAAGATCATGAGCACCATTTGAAGCTGGTATTCCAAAGGTTGCGTGAAAACAAGCTTTATGCTAAGTTGAAGAAATGCGAGTTCTGGCTTGAGGAAGTAGCATTCCTTGGGCACGTTGTGTCAAAACATGGAGTATCTGTTGACCTGGCTAAGATTGAAGCAATACAAAGTTGGGAGCAACTAAAGACGGTGACCGAAGTACGTAGCTTTCTGGGCTTAGCTTGTTATTATCGGAGATTCGTGGAAAGGTTTTCTCGAATCGCTACCCCATTAACTCAGCTGACTCGGAAGGATACAAAATTCGTATGGAGCGAGGAAGGCGAGAAGAGTTTCTAAGAGCTCAAGAGGAGACTCATTTTGGCACCTGTTCTGACAATACCTGTATCTGGTTCGGATGGATTTGTTATCTACAGCGATGCTTCAGGAAAAGGGTTAAGATGTGTTCTCATGCAACGTGGGAAAGTCATAGCCTATGACTCGCGATAACTTAAAAAATATGAGAGGAATTATCCTACTCATGATCTAGAATTGGCAGCAGTCGTTTTCGCGCTAAAGATCTGGAGGCACTATCTATATGAGGAGAAAGTGGAGATATATTCATACCATAAAAGCCTCAAATATTTTTTCACCCAAAAAGAACTCAAATGCGGCAACGACGTTGGCTCGAGCTGTTGAAAGACTACGACCATACCATTCAATACCATCCTGGAAAAGCGAACGTGGTAGCCGACGCATTGAGTAGAAGATCATACGCGGGAACGAGTGCGATGATGTCAACACAAAGGCACATTTTGTGTGATTTACAAAAGATGAAGATAGAATTCAAGACTCTGGGGACCCATGCAATGATGTCAAGTATACGTATACTCAGAGCTCATACGCAAATAAGTCGCAAATGACATCACTCCTTTCCTTCCACACTTCATTCACACACCTCTTACAAGGACATCTGATCTCATCGCCGCTAACTTGCTCAAACGTGAAGTTAAGAAACTGTTCAACCCCACTACGATACTCAGAGCTAAGCCCACTCCTATCAGTGGCTACCTTACGTTCCATTCAACTTCGATCAACAGACATCTCGGACAACTGTCTGCTATATATATGGAAAGTTAGACAAACACAATCAAGTCTCCAAGTTAATGTATATGCAAGCTTATGAGTTTCCTAACTTCATCTCCACCTCTAACGGGTCAGGCTCCTATTCCATTCCTGGATGTGTCGCTTCACTGATGCCAACAACTTGAACACATCTTTAAATTTTTAAGAAATTTCGACAGCACCTCCCCATGGTCTTCAAGTACACCAAATAAACTAACACATCGTAGTCTAAATATGCACCCGAAGAACATCAAGAGATATATACTGACCAAAAATTAAAAAAATATAAAGACGTGATCAAGTCGTTAACACCGACGTATGTGAGATCGAAACATACAAGAACAGTCCCAAAATGGGGACTATTTGAGATTCACTCATACTAAGTGAATCTCAAACGGGTTTCTAAGCTTCCTAAACTATATGACAATATGCACATGTCAAGTCACATGGAATACACACATTTGATTATAGTGATTACTGAAGAAAAAAAGACATATTTTTCAAGGATGAAGAAGAAATCAAAGTAACACAAAGAAGATCACTTTCTTAGACTCTCATATGAGATTATAATCACTATATTCACCAAGTTGAGCAATCTTTAATAACCAAATTTCGAACCAAATTTCATATTAAGATAATAGATGATGTAATGTAAAGACAACTTCACGATGAAAAAGGGAATATGTGGTTCCTAACTACTCTAGAATGACACTATATATTATGCTACTAGAGTCAGAGTATACATTACATACAATAGAATCAAATTTGGTAAATGTGAATATGAATCCTCCCCGGCTTCTCTTGTTGTATTAACAACTGAAAAAACATACAAAAACATTCAAAGAAAGACGTTTTTCATAGAAGTAACAATAAACTAAAAAAAGTAACAAAGATGACCTAAAAATTATTTGCAAGGGGAAAATATGATATACCATATGAGATTAATTCAACATGTAATCTGATTTTTCAACGGCTCTAGTTTGTAGAGTATATATCAGGCATAATAGTAAACATAATAAATGTTTAATTCATTTATATCTAACTCAAACAACCAAACATGTGATGAATATAATATCCATGAAGAAATTATTACATAAATTGCATAATATTAAACATAACAGATGTTTCCCCCAGTACATATGGGGCTAAAAACGTACACATACAAATATCATATTAAACCAAATACAGTTCAACAAAAGTTCAACCTTGAATGATTATATAGTTTCATATTAAATACCCAGCTTAATTGAACCTAAATAAATTTAAGAGGAGATGAAACTGAAAATATGAAACTATATAATCATTAATAGAATGTGTAAGCAACCTAAACTCATGGAAACCCTAGGGAAAAACTGAATTAGAAAGTCCTACAGGAAAAATAAAATGCATGTGGAATCAAAAATAGAAGAAAAAAATCCTAAGTATCAAACAACAGTAGGGAGAACTGGCCGGAAGTACAGCTGAAATCTTACATGTTTATGAGTGTACCAATACAGACCAACCCAATCCTTGTACATGTGAAGGTAAACCTCTAAAGTTGTAGTGACGAACTGACTGGAAGTACGACCGGAGGTCCGGTCAGAGGCCCCGATTGCAGCAACGCCGAAATGGATAAGGGGAGGGGTTGGAACAGGGATGAGAGAAATGGGCAAAATGTGCAAATGGGTGAACTAATTTAGAGAATCAATCAACCGAATTTGAGATTCAGTGGGGAAATTAAAGAATGAAAATGGCTGAATTTGAGAGGGAAAGAAATATAGAGAGAGGGAAATTTTATAAAAGGAGTCGTTGCCGTCGTCGAAGAAGGGTTTTAATTATCATTATCGATTGCACTTACTGTCGATAATGTCCCCGTCGCTATTGAGTCACTACCGACAACAGTACTGTCGATGCTAAAAATATTTACTGTCACCAATGAGGTTTTCCCTCCCCCGGGAATGTGTTGCGCCAAAAAAAAAGATCATTATCGACGACAATCATGGACGACGGCTAGACCGTCGCCATTGACATTATTCTCGACGGGTATTGTGCCGTCGCTATTGAGCCCGTTGCTAGTGACCTTTATTTTTGTAGTGTAGGTTACCTCTCATTCAAAGACTTTAATACTAATCTTCTTGAAAGTCTTACATATTACATCATTACTTAGGCCTTTTATAAAAGGATTTGCCAAATTTTCTTTTGACTTTACACGGTTAAAGGTAACAACGTACCCTTTTATTGATTTGTTCCATTACATAACTATGTCTTAAATTTATATGTCTAAACTTTTCGTTATAAACCTTATTGTAAGACTGTGATAATGTCGCCTCATTATCATAATATATATTAATATAGTTTTCAATGGCTTGGGCCAAAGTATTATCTCAAATAATAAATCCTTAAGCCATTCGGCTTCTTTTACAGCAACTGATAATGCAACAAACTCGGATTTCATAGTTGAATGTGTTATCAGGGTTTGTTTTTTGGAACCCCAAGAAACTTTCCATCATCCTAAAGTGCATATATATCCACTTGTAGACTTTTTTTCATTCGAATCCGTTATCCAGTTGGCATCTGTGGACCCTTCTACCACAACGGGGTATCCTGTATAACATAATGCATAGTTCATTGTACCTTTAAGATATTTAAGTATCCTAGATACTGCATCCCAATGAACTTGACTTGGATTATGAGTAAACCTATTCAATATTCCAACCGTAAATGTTATATTAGGTCAATACACTACATTGCATACATTAGACTACTGATTATACTTGCATACTCTAACTGAGATATACTATTCACTTTATTTGTAAATAACTTTACAACATGGTCATATGTGTTAGAAGTTATCTTGCAATTCTCATGATTAAACTTCTTAACAACTTCTCAATATAATGAGACTGATGAGTTAAAGAAATGATATTTTGAGACGGCACAATTTTAATAACTAAAATTACATTAGCCTCCCCCATATCTTTCATATCAAATGTAGCAAACAAAAATTCTTTAATTTCTAATATTACCTTTTCACTAGTATCAAAAATAAGTATATCATCAACATATAAACAAATTATAACACCAAAACCTTTACTAAACTTAATTAGAAATAAACACATTTATCCAATTCGTTTATTTTAAATCCATTGAAAACAATCATTTGATCAAAATTTTCATGCCACTGCTTAGGTATTTGTTTAGGCCATATAACGATTTAACAAGTTTACAAACTTTTATTTCTTGTTCTTTTAAAACAAACTCTTCTGGTTGTTTCATATAAACTTCATCTTCTAAACTATCACTATTTAGAAAAACAATTTTAACATCCATTTGGTTTATAACAAGTTTATGAATTGATGCTAATGCAATTAATAACTTAATGGTACTAATTTTTGCTACTGGAGCATATGTATCAAAGTAATCAATTTCTTCATTTTGCTTAAACTTTTTGGCCACCAGTCTAGCTTCATACTTTTCTATGGATCCATCCAATTTACTTTCTTTTTAAAAATCCATTTACAACCAATGGGCTGTAAGGTAAATCCACCAAGACCCAAATCTTGTTACCCATGAAAGAATCCATTTCATCATTAATGACTAATTGCCAAAAATCTGAATCTTGAGAGGATATAACTTCTCTAAAACTCAATGGATCTCTATCACTAGAATCATGCTTAGTCACAACAACACTAGAAGAAACATTATCATCCATGTTTCCTTCTACTAGGTACATGTAGAAATCAGGGCCATAAGATTTTTCTATCCTCACTCTCTTACTTCTTCTTAGTTCTATTTCTTCAGTAGATATAGTAAGTTCCATTTTATCATTTGTTTCATGATGAATTGTTCTTTGATCCTCTTTATCAAAGTCTTCTCTTGACCTTTTCCTAAAGAATGAATTCTCAAATAACTTAACATCTTTAGGCTCCAAAATTATATTTTGGCTAATAGAATCTGTGAATTCCATGGTCAAGAATTTATAGGCTTTGTTATTTTGTGCATAGCCTATAAAAGCACACTCGATTGCTTTAACTCCAAGTGTAGGCCTTTTATGATCAGTTAACCTTACTAATGCCCTACATCCCCACTCCTTTAATGGTTAAGAGAAGGTTTTCTCTTTTTCCAAAATTCATAAGGTGTAATGTGAGTTTTCTTATGAGGTATACGATTAAATATATAACAAGTTGTCATTAATATTGTTTCCTCCCCATAAATTTTTAGGCAAACAAAAAGTAAGAAGTAATGTATTAATCATTTCTTCAAGCGTCTTATTTTTTCGTTCTGCCACTTCATTTTATTGAGGAATATAAATAAAAGGTTTTAGTTTGATAAATTATACCATAATTATCACAAAAAATTATTACTTCTCCTCCTCTTCTATACGATCTAAGAATTTTAATTTTTCTTTTTAATTGATTTTGAACTTCATCCTTGTAGATTTTAAATTTTTCTAAAACCTCATCTTTAATTAGTCCTTAAAAAATAAACTTGAGTGTATCTAAATCAATCATTTATAAATGTTATAAAATATCTTTTACCTCCTCTAGTTAATATCCCCTCAAATTCACAAATATCAGAATGAATTAATTCAAATAATTGTGAATTTTTTTCTAATTAATTTTTTAAAAGAATTCTTGGCAATTTTAGACTTAACACATATATTATATTTTTTAAATCAGAAAAATTAATCTTAGGAATTAAAATAAGATTACTCATGCTATGCATACTTTTATTACATGTCCTAATCTAGCATGCCAAACATCAAAAGTAGAAACCATATAAATAAAAGATGAATTTTCATTAATATCATTTAGTTTGTACATGTCATCATATTCATATCCTTTTTTAACATACATGCCACCCTTGGACAATATAATACAATTAACATCAAAGAAGACTTTATGTCATGTCTGTTTAATTAAAAGACTATCAGATACTAGGTTTTTCCTAATTTCTGAAATATGAAGAACATCATTAAAAGTGATTGTCTTCCCGGATGATAACTTGAGAACCACCTTGCCTTTACCCATCACTTTTGCAGTTAATGAATTTCCCATGAATAATTATTGACTATCCTTTATAGGTTCATAAGCTTTAAACATTGCTTTATGATTGACAATATGCTTAGTTTCTCTAAAATCGATCCACCATTTTATGTCAATTCCAACCATGTTAGTCTCTATAATCATAGCAACAATATCTTCATTGTCTACCATAATTGTTTGGTCATTCTTTTGTTGCCTTTACTTCAAGTACAAAATACATTGTTTCTTGAAGTGTCCTGACTTACCACACTTCCAACAAGTACCTGTCGATTTTTATTTTCGAAAGTGTTATCTTGACCACCAAACTTTGTTTTGTTGTTGCCCTTTGGTTTAGATGCATTTTCTATGACAAGAGTTTTAGAACTTTTATTTTCTATTAATTTCCAATTTATCCATGTTCCGAGAATTCTCTTCAGCTTGGAGAAATTTAATAAGTTCTTGCATAGTCATTGCATCTTTCTTTTGTTTCAATTAATTCCTAATTCGACAATCTTTCCACGAAAATGGTAACTTTGAAATGATTGTCGAAACTTGAAATCATTCGTCAAGGCTATGACCTTCCGACTGATCAATTTGATTCATAATAATTTGAAGTTTATATACTTGCAACATAATAGATTTGTTATCTATCATTTGATAATCAAATAATGACTTACTAGAAATTTTTTATTTTCAGCGTCTTTTGTACTTATTGTCGAGATCCTAATTACATTGCCATCTTTTTTATGAACTTGACTTCATACACATCGTATAATGAATTGGATAGCGATTTAGAATGTACCATTTACACATGAAGTTATCTTGTCCCCATTTTATTTGAATCTTCATTTCTACTGATGTCTAATTTTATTTTTCTTCCATTTTCTCTTCATTCAACACATGCGAGAGTTTTAGTGCCGTTAAACAAAAATATATTTTTCTCTTCCAATGTCTGAAGTATAATCCATCAAAATTCTCGAGTTTGTTAATTTGATTCAAGCTATTTTTTATATTTTTGTCCTCCATTGTTAATATAGTCTTAAGATTGTTGAAACCCGTTTTGTAGTTTGTTGTAAAACAACAATATTACCACCTGAATCAAATGGTTGACCACTATTTTCTTAAGATTATATTCGTCCTTTATTTTTGTTACACAAGGTTACTACAAATTAGTCTCCTAAGATAAGATAAACACATCTTTTATTATGTACTAAAATTTGTGTGTAGAAACAAATCTAGTGCAAAACTATAAATAAGAGAAAAAAATTATAGCAAGAAAAATAATATTATAATAATATTTTTTTAAGAACTTGAGAAGGATTTGGAATGATTTTTTAAGTACCAAACATGGGTGAATTTATAATCTATTTTTAGGATTCTAAGTATCCTTTTGAAGATATCAATATCCTTTTGAAAGATACATTCTTTTGTAAAAGTATTCTTTATTTTAGAGATATATTCATTTGAAAGGATATGTTGAACCATTGTAATGAGTTATGATCTTATCAATTGGAACCATTACATCAATTTAATTGTTTCATCCCGAATTATTGCATTGATTCAATTGCTTTTTAGCCCGAATCAATTAATACATTTCTTGTCCGAATATATTCTTCTTGTTCAAAGAGTTATAATCTTTCAAACCAAATCAATTGAACCAACACATCTATTAATTTTAATTGCAGCATATAATATATTTATTATATACTTTTCAGATTTGAAAATATCTAACAATATTTTCATTGGACAACATATAGTTTCTAAGCATCGGTCCATGTTAGATCCAACTCTCTGCAGTTATCTTCAGGTACACCTAAGGCTTTCCAGGAAATATTTTGCCGCATGGCCTACAAGACTGAGCATCAACATATATAACTAGGACAATGAACATTTGACTTGGAAGAGGTCAGTGCTATGGTTTCTCTATTGGCTTTGTGCCTTCATCATTCGCCTAGCCTCAGGCCTTCTGTCTCTGAAATTTTAACAATCATAAAGGATAAAATCTCTTCTGTCTCATTCCTGCTTGAGGAAGCCACTGCCCTTTCGAATGGATAATTAGACAATAATTTTGTTTTTTTATGTACTAAACCATATATATGTGATTGTGAGTAGAGTTGAGCAAAGAACTAAATTGGAATCAAAATCGCACCAAAAACCGCACAAACAGCACCAATTAAAATCGCATCAACGGTTCCGACGTATGTGGCGGTTTTAGGTGGGTTGAAAAATTAAATTTACGATTTCGGTTTTGTTACTAGTCAAAACCGCACGCATAAAACCGAAACCGCACAAAATAATAATCATGTTTTCTCAAATTTGCTACAAGTATATATAATTTCTCTACTATAAAATATTCTCCTCATTTTATTTTAGAAGACATATATTGCAGGGTTGAATGAAGAATAAATAGTATCAATTATGTTTGCAAATCAAGAGTGGCCTGATATTTCCTAAATCAAATTTGATAACATAGTTTTAATTAACCATATAATTGTTGATGCTTGGATCTATTTTGCTAAATTAGTTCCATGATTGTGTTCACTGCATAATACGTTTGCGTGAATGATTTTGCTCATTCACCAATTATTTTACTGGTTTGTTGTTTCAATTGGTTTTGGAACCGAAACCGCACCAAATGAAACCAAATCGCACGGTTCAAAACCGCACCGCACCAATCACAAATGGTTTCATGTTCAGTTTTAAAATTTTCAAACCGCACCTAAGCGGTTTCGTGTGTGGTTTGAGCTTCAAACCGCACCTAATTGTGAGTCATGAGGATGTAAATTTGTAAAGGATTATGCCAAAATTTTCAGCTATAAAAGAAAAGAAAAACCATTTGACGTTTATGGGGTTGTGATTCTACTATATATATGTTTGTTTTGGAAATCCTATAAGAAATTCATTACAGTATAGTTGAGTAGATAATTTCACTGCACAGTTTAATTTACATATCATACAATCACAAGTAAATGCACACCATGACAGAAACAAGATTGACAAGAAATTGAAATGCAAGTTCTAAGCTTGGCTAAGCATCAGACCAAGTAATGTCCAAGTCACCCCAGTTATCTTCAGGCACACCTAAGGCTTTCCACACAGCTTTAGATGCATCAACAATGTTATTAGGACACGGAGGCTGATAGTCATGGTCATCATCACATCCCATAGTAGAGTCACACTCATCGACAACCATAGCATCTACACTTCGTCCATTAGCACTGATCGTGATTTTGTTAAGGCACCTTGATCCGCCTTTGTACCATCCAGTCGATAGTGCCACAACTAGAGTGTCATCATCATGGTATTGGTTATCACATTCTGATGGACCGCCACCATCTCCGCCCTTTTGGAAACTATTTAGGGTGAGTTGCTTTCGTGTTGCCAGTTACTGCAGGTGAGCATTTGTAAGTGGGGTAAAACTTACCTTGAACACAACAATCAGAGTCATTCTCACGGTTGCATTGTCTTGGAGGTGGTTTTCTTCCCCTAATTTTGCCAATGGGCTTACAAGACTGAGCATCAACCTCTAGAGAAAATGTGACAAGGAAAATGAGAAATATAATAGCAGATGCTCCTAAGCTGATGTTCTTCATTCTCTTTAATTTGTGTAATTTTGTTTCTTTCCTTAGATTATGGATGCAGAAAGGATTAAGGATTTGGGCATTATATATACTGTTTGCACAAACAAAAAGCCAAATTTGTGCTCAAATATGAAAACTCTACTAATCCAGATAAAAAATTTGATGGTCTTATATATAGTCCAATGGAAAGTTCATGTGGTTTTTGCTGAAAAGCATTTGAAGGGTACGCATGAGAATTTAGAACACTCCACGCACATCTTTTTCAACAAATCTGCCACGGCCCGAGGCCTAGGCTAAATTGGAATCCTGTTGGTATCTTCTGTTTCTTAATTAAATAACAAAATTTCCAAAGTAATTTTAGCAAGGTTATCAAATAAAATGTGACAATCAGCACAAATTGACTTAAATTTTGTATTTTTGCCATAAAATTGCAGCATCTTTTGAGGGATACAAGTAGGGTGATAATTGACTTATATCACCTTTTTCTGTAAACCCCTCCATTTTATAAAGTGTGGGTTTATTAATTTTCCAAAGGAATGTTTTCATATTAGCTGACATATAGTTATTCCTCTTGCTTAAATCACATGAATGAAAGAATTGTTTAGAGGTTAACTTATAATTGCTTTGTTTTGCTGGATACCAGACTGCAAATATGAGAAATATTTAAGTTTCATCCTCATGGCGCGTCTTTTTCATAGTACTAATTATATTTTCTAGGCAAAAGCCAGACATGGACATGGGTTTTAGTCATTGAGTTTATCAGATGGCTCAATCTTTATTCAAACCAGTTCAACAACAACAAGAACTCATGTAAGTGTAATTTGTGATACTTTATGGTCATAAAATTGACAAAAGTTAAGTGTCTGGAAAATATCCAATGATCCAACCTCTAAAGGGTTGTTAAAATCAGAATGAAGGGAAGAATATGTACAGCTTAATTCCTTTCTTTTCGCTCCTTCATTAAGGAAAATAATAAGCATAATTAGAATACAAGCAAAACTGATGATATAATTCAAGCTTGATTCATTTTTAATTGAAAAGAGATTAGCAGGACTTTGTTGTCCTTTACATAATTATATCTAAACTAGTCTCCTAAACTGTTAGACTTTCTATATTTTAATAAAAATAAAGAACTTCATTTCATAAAACAGGTCCACAGTACAAAACATGAAGGCTCAATCTCTAAAAAAGACAACTTCTGAGCACAAAACTATGTTCAAAAGGCTAGTGATTCTCAATTTGTCATCCTGATTAACCACAAAAGGAATTTAGAATCCTAGAAAATCACAAGAACACTTTGTTGGACCAAGTGCATGATCATTACAAAAAAGGAAAAAAAATAATAATAAAAAGAAGAAATTAAAGATGCCAGTCTAGCAATTTTTTTAAATATGATCACAAACTTGTCATTTTGTAAGGCCAAAACCTTATAAATCATACCTTTCTCTCTTCAATTTCAATATCATATATATCAAAAACACTTGCTAAGCAAAAATCAGAGAAAATGAAGAACTACAATTACTTAGCAGCAGCATCTCTTCTGGTATTGCTGATCACTGGTTTAGTTACACATGCTCAAGGTTGTAGCCCGAGTGGGAAAATCAGGGGAACAAAACCACCTCCAAACCAATGCAACCAAGAAAATGGCTCCGATTGTTGTGTTCAAGGCAAGCTTTACACGACCTACAAATGTTCACCTCCGGTAAATCAAAATGGCAACACTAAGGCAACACTCACTTTAAATAGTTTCCAAAAGAATGGAGACGGTGGCGGTCCATCTGAATGTGACAACCAATATCACGACGATGACACTCCAGTTGTCGCACTTTCAACTGGATGGTACAATGGAGGGTCGAGGTGTCTTAACAAAATCACCATAAGTGCAAATGGGAGAAGTGTAGACGCTACTGTTGTCGATGAATGTGACTCTACTATGGGGTGTGACAATGAGCATGATTATCAGCCTCCTTGTCCTAATAATGTGGTTGATGCTTCAAAAGCTGTGTGGAAAGCCTTAGGTCTGGATGGGAATGTGGGCGAGTATGATATCACTTGGACCGATGCTTAATTAGTAGAGGGATATATATGATTTTCTTGAATGTTAATATGTCGTGATCTATCTTGTTTATCATCATATCATGTAATAGTTAATGCGTCATAAATTTTGTTTATGATCGTGTTGTGTAATAAATATGTAATATGCTTTGTTTGTGTTAACTTGGGTATTATTAGTAATGAAGTTTTTCTTTGAATTATTCTGGCATGCTGCTTTTGTTATACCAAGACTAAGTTGACTGAGTGCGATTCTGCTAAGGGTTGCGACGCTGACCATGATTACCAGCCTCTGTGCAGTAAGTCAGTAACAATATTGTTGTTGCTTCTAAAGCGGTTTGGAAGGCGTTAGGTGTGCCAAAAAGTACTGAATATATGGGGATACTTAACTGGTCTGATGCTTGATATTACTTCAATACTTATAGCGACGGATTGACACAAATGTAGCTAGAAATTTGAAAGGCAGGCCGCTAATTGGTTTCTTACCATCGAAATTATATTATACATTTGAGATTCTCGTATTATACATTAAAAAGGGCACAAAGTAGTTGCATGCATATAATTATGTGTAGGTTGATTGTTTCCTTGTTTATTTCATGTCGGAGAACTTGACTCCAAAATCATCACATATCTGGCTTAAATTTTTATATTGATAATTAATTATGGTACAAAGAGGAATCATAATGTTCAAGAATCATATACACTTGTTTTTTCTTGTCATGAAGAATCTCACTATTAAGCTACCTAACTTTATGTACATGGAAGCTAGTCCACTCTCTGATTGCATGAGCAAAACAAAGAAAAAAATGTTTTATTTTTATTTTTAACTTTTCACTATTATATAAACATTTAATTGGTATTGTACTTGGTAGACCAGCAACTACAAAGAGGTATCCAATTTGCACGTTTAATTTGAATGCAATTTAACAAAAAGGAAAAAAAATATTTGACCACCAAATCATAATTAAGCCGAAAATTTTCATCATCCGTCTCAAAAAAAATAAATTAATATGCAACCCATATATATTTTACAAAAATATTTATCATCACATAGACAGATGGATGAAGACCATTTGCAACGGCCAGTTGTCACATAATGTTAGGATTTGTTCATGTTTTAGTGGACCAACGACTGCTATAACATGGTACGTAGTTGGAGATCTCACTCTTTAGTGAGTGAGCGGCTACCCCGGCCGCTTACCGGTGAGCGAACGGGGTCATAGAAGGTAGCGCTCTGGAAGCCAAACATCACGTGTATTTAAATTTGAAGATTTATTAATAGCCCCCGGTTTTGAATTTGTCTAACAATGTTTTGAGTTTTATGGGTTAAGGTTTTCTAGTTATTATATAAACATATTGAGTGTGTGAATTACTATATAGTGTATGAGATACAAGATTAGTCACAATTTGATGAACATGAGTATATCGCATGTCATTTATTTTAATCTTGTTTAATTTCTGTATAATTTTTTTGCAATATATGATTTTAAAATATCAAGCAGTCTCCTTCGGGTATTATTTATTGAGTAGTTCTATACGGACAGAAATTCTAGACAGAAAAATTGGACATTTTCCATTTTTTTTTACTTGTGACTCAAAAAATGTATAATATTTATTCCAACAGGAATTTTTATAAAATATAGCGTTTTAGGTATAATTTAGATACATATACAAATACAGGGTTATACAGTCTGTATAACTCTGTATTCGTAAATGTATCTAAACAAGGGCGGAGCCAGGAAAAAATTTCGTCCTGGGCGCTCTATCTTAGTGCTAGGCTTTTGCCCAAAATTTTCAAATTTTGCATTTTTTCGTAGCCACTTTACATCCAATTTTCCTGTTTAGAATCTCAAAGATCAGCAGAACCTTTAGATGAATCGGATAAACAATTCAAGAAGGCCAGAAGCATCAGCAAGATAGAAGATAGTGCTGCTAAATAAACTCTATTAATTAATTAGTTCAAAGCTGCCAAATATACAATACAATTGATAACAACAACATTCCCTTATTATAATATTGGTTTCGGACATGGAGTTAAAAAGGATAGTGTCACTTACCCATCTTTCCTTTCTTTTACCAGCTATATATATATATTTTAGAAATATAAATTAAAAAGAAAGTAAACATAGGTGCCTGCAGGCCAATATACATTTGTTTCTTACGTGCAATCAAAACTACTCAGTTTTATTTTGTTCTTTTTTTTTCTACAAAATTTAGTATAAAATGACATAACGATATTAAGTTTTTTTTTATTATTATAATGGAATTAATTCATAGGCTAATTACGTTACGTTAAACTGAATAGATCTTAAGGTATTATTTTTGAGAATAATTAAACATGAAACAACATCCTTAAAATTCACAAAATTTATAAATGAGATGTTTTTGTGTAATACAGAGATTATGCTGCATTTATTATCATTGTTATTATACTGGTTGACTTAGTTGTTTGAGATTTTTGTATTATTATTGAAAAGGGGTAAAGAAATTGCATCTATACATATATTCCTGCAATGCACGTTTTCTTGTTTGTATAACCATGTCGACAAACTTGAAACCAAAATCATCTCACCTCTCTGACATGAATTTTTATTTAATCATTTATTAATTTATTGTACAATAATACTGTTCAAGGATCAGAATTGTTTTTTGTCATGAAGAATCTTACATTTGAGCTAACCTAGCTAATTATATGTTGGAGTATTAATTTGGTGGCTGTTTCTGTGCTTATAATGTGCCACAAGACAAACATGCCTATATAAATTTTCTTTTAGAAATATTAAAATGTGTAGTGGTTGTATTATAATGTAGAGAGTAGCCAACACAATCAAGGGCGGATCTAAGAATTTTTTCCAGCAGGGACGAATTTTAACTAATTTTTTTTGTTGAAGTTAAATAAAGAAAACTTGAACTAATCATAATAATGTTTACAAATTGTAATAAATATTTATAATCCAAACTAAAAAAGGAATTTTAAATAAAAAACATTTAGATACAATTTAGAAACTTATTTTGGTTACTCGTAATAGTTCAATTTGAATGATTCCACAAATTAATACTCAAAGTTTCAAACCAAATTTGCTTTCTATATTCAAATAAAATCATGAATTAATTTTAAAGCATAAACTAATTTTGGTATCTTTTTATAAGTTTCAAATAAGTTTTATTTGAAATAAGAGAAACAAAATGTCCAAAATTTATACTTAGAATACTAAAAATTATACAGAGTCCATTAGTTAGATGCAGGGAAGTAAAGTAGAAATGAGGCGCTGCTAAAGACTCAATCATTTTTCATTTTTTATTTCTCATTATAAAATAAGGCAAAATCATTATAAGTTGTCACAATAAAAGACATAATCTACTCAACAAAAATAATTCCATTTTCAATTGAAGATCTAACAACTCAAAAACAAAAACCTAATTAGACTAAACAAACAGTAACCATAGTCAACCAAATTAATAACAAAAAAAATAAACTTGAATCAAACAATCCTTCACAGTTCACACACTGATGAACATTCAAAATCAAAAAGTATACAAAACATACTTTTAATATTTCACCAACCCTTAAAACTAAGATTTTTGCATTTGTATTTGTATTTAGAATTGGTTTATGAAATTTTTTTGCCCTCTCTAAATTTAACTCTTCCATTAATCTGTCACCTTAAATTTATTAATTTACACGTGTCATTTCTCTATACCTATAAAAAAATCTAGCACAGATAGCCGCCTATGCTGCCCCATATACAAATTTGCCCCTGAGCACAATGAAATAGTTCTCTAAAGGTACCAAACTACCAATTGCGACGGATTTTAGTTCCGCTGCATTCCGTCACCTAGTAGGTTAAAAATGGCTTTGCCATACAATTATCATTACAGTTACAATAACGACAAATGAAGACTTGTGACGGATCTTGGCTGTTGCTACTTGCTAAATCCAAGTAATTTTTTTATATGACACTTAAATATATTTTTAGATAATATCAACACTCTTGTTTATTATCTACAATATTCATCTAGGTACATGATATTCCTCTATGTTGGCCATGAGGTTCTTAAGGATCTGCAGAATATGTAACTGAATCGGATATATAAATTCACAATTAATCAAGGAGACAATAATCATCAGTAAGCTAGAGCTATAATTAAGAAAAAACATGTTAATTATTTTGTTGGAGTGTAATTATTCGGGTCTAGCCAATGTGTAACCCAATTTATTTAATAGGCTAAATTTGGTGTTGACCCATAATATATTTATTTTGACAAGGAGAAAATCCTTATTAACAAGGATTGTATTTCCTTATTTGGAGGGATAAGGAATCCTTCTCCTAGTTGGATGCATGTGGAGGTTACTTCTATATATACGGCTACAAACTAGGGTTGAAAAGGACAGAAAGAAGAGAATATCATAGGGCACAAGAGTTACAACACAAATACACAACTTGTACTCCCAATATTATTATAGTGGATTACTCTATCTCCGTGGTTTTTTCCCAATTGAGTTTCCACGTAAATTCTTGTGTTCATACTTTATATTTCTTTATTTATTTTTATGCGAGTGTATTTCGTGAGTTTGATTTCACAACAATTACTCAATCAACCGTTGGCGCTATTTTGGCTTGCTGTTTTGAGTGATTTCGTCAGGCGTTAACATCGGCGTCGTCTGTGAAAAACTTAACAAGACACTTGTTCTAGTGTCGATTTAAAATCACCGATTCACCGAAGGAGATAAGTGATTCTTTTTTATTAAATTAAATATATACTTATACGTATGTATATATTTATTATGTCAATAACAATTGAAGCATGATCGTAATTGATTATTGATACAACTTTATATATTCTTTCACTTATATTATGCATGCAGTGGTAGTATTCACATGATGCATGTAAAATCTAAACATTAACACTTTAGACCAGGGGATGATAAATTGGTGCTGAGTCACCGTACCAATAACGAATTCAGCTAGTGCAGAGATAAAAGTTTAAGCTTTTATATCATTGAAGTACTTTAAAGGCGGCTTCGGTTTCATCATCAACCACAGACTGGAGGAAATTAAAGGATTCAATTCTTATACATGTTTTAACGTGCTCATCTGTGAGGATAAAAATTCGAAGGATACAAATCTCAAGGATAAAAACCCGAGGATAAAAATTCCGAAGAGACTTTTTGAATACTCTCTTATTTATAAGTTCCTTATAAATAAGAGACTGGAGGCAATTAAAATTCATACTTTGTTGGACTTTTGGCGGCTCTCCCTTGACATTTGGGCAACAACCCACTTCGGGCAACAACAATCCTCTTCGGATAATTGTAGTTTGCCTCAGACTATATCACATCGGCTTCATCATGTCTTCGGCTGTCTACATGTGGGGATAAAAGGTCAGATGACGGTATAAGGTCAGGTAAATTTCCTTTGGGACTGATAAACGTCCTCCCCGAATGGATAACTTCCTTCGGGACGGATCAACATCCTCCCGAACTGATAACATCTTTTGGGACGGATCAACGTCCTCCCGAACGGATAACTTCCTTCAGGACGGACCATCGTCCTCCCGAATGGATCACATCCTTTGGGACGGAACATCGTCCTCCCGAAGAAAGTTATCCGTTCGGGACAGACCGACGTCCTCTCGAACGGACAACTTCCTTTGAGATGGACCATCGTCCTCTCGATCAGACAATATCTTTCGGGACGGACCAACGTCCTCTCGAACGGTCAAACATCCTTTGGGACGGACCATCATCCTCCCAAACGGATTACTTTCTTCGGGACAGACCGACGTCTTCTCGAACGGACAACTTCCTTCGGGACTGACCATCGTCCTCCTGAATGGTCAAAATAAACATTTATACAGTTCTTCAGAATGAATACGTTTAGTTCCTCAGAACGAACTTTATAATTGGTGTTCGGTTGGATGTGTTCGGTGGGTTATTTATTTGTCTTCAGTTGTAATAAGGTTGGCTCAATTATTTGTGTATTCGTCGGCTGTGATAAGGTTGGTTCGGTTGGTATTAGGTTGGTTCTCTATATATTCAGTTGTGATAAGGTTGGTTCTTTATATCTTCGGTAGTGATAAGGTTGGTTTGGTTGGTATAAGGTTGGTTCTCTATATATTCGGTTGTGATAAGGTTGGTTCTCTATATATTCGGTTGTGATAAGGTTGGTTCTCTATATATTCGGTTGTGATAAGGTTGGTTCTTTATATCTTCAGTTATGATAAGGTTGGTTCTTCATATCTTCAGTTGTGATAAGGTTGGTTCTTTATATCTTCGGTTGTGATAAGGTTGGTTCTTTATATCTTCGGTAGTGATAAGGTTGGTTCGGTTGGTATAAGGTTGGTTCTTTATATATTCGGTAGTAATAAGAGAAATTGTTTATCTATCGTATGGGTGAACAAGAGAAGTGGGGCGGCGATATTGGGAGCCAACAATTTTAGTTCGGCACATGGAGTTCAGGTATGATATTTTGTCTTCAGCAAATATGGTCGTTTTGTTGGGATAAATTTGTATATTCTCTCATTTATTAGTTCCTTATAAATAAGAGACTGAGGGACAATGTTGGAGTGTGATTGTTTGGGTCTAGCCAAGGTGTAACCCAATTTATTTAATGGGCTAAATTTGGTGAATCCTTCTCCTGGTTGGATGCAGGTGGATGTTACTTCTATATATGCGGCTACAAGCTAAGATTGAAAAGGAGGACAAAAAGAAGAGAATATCATAGGGCACAAGAGTTATAACACAAATACACAACTTGTACTCCTAATATTATTATAGTGGATTACTCTCCCTCCGTGGTTTTTTTTCCAATTGGATTTTCACGTAAATTCTTGTGTTTATACTTTATATTTCTTTATTTATTTTTATGCGAGTGTATTTTGTGAGTTTGATTTCACAACAATTGCTCTATTAACCGTTGGCGCTATTTTAACTTGCTGTTTTGAGTGATTTCGTCAGACGTACAAAATCAGACGTTAACATATTTCAAAACCTAACATACTCTGTTATTGACAACACCAACATTCCAAAATATTATTATGTGTCTTGAATAGTATTCCCTTATTATATTTTTTTGGTTCACTTATTTCATATTTTTCTCCCTTATATTCAAGTTTGTTCTTGTTACAATAATTTCAAGAATTGAAGCGCAAGATTCTTGCAAGCCTAGCGGCAAGGTAAAGGGAATAAAACCGCCGCCGGACCATTGCGACACACTAGAATTCCCGAACGTACAAATGCAACCTTAACAATCACGAGTTTCGAGGAGGATTATATGGGCAACGCACCAGTCGGAGTGTGACAAAAAGTACCACTCCGACGACACTTTGGTGGTGGCTCTTTCGACGGGGTGGTTCAATAAATAGAAGAGATGTTTGGACTATATTACTATTTATGGTAATGGCAAAAGTGTTGGGCTATGGTGGTTGATGAGTGCGATGATGAGCATGATTATCAGCCTCCGTGCCCTAATAATATCGTCGAGGCGTCTAAAGCTGTTTGGAAAGCTCTGGGGTAGCCCGAAAATGATTGGGGCGAGTTGGAGATATACTGGTCATGATACTTGAAGTTCATGCATGCATGCATGCATGCATGATATATAAGACTCTGTGACTCAAATAATTGATATGTATCAAACAATTTCTAGTTTTACTTTCCTGATGGATGTCACAAAAGTTTGTTGCCTTTGTTTTTAACTAATATAACCATTAATAGTTTGTTCTAGTTTTTTTTTGAGAGACCTTTAGGGTGGGATCTAATTGATAATAACTTAATTTGAAGATCTTCTCAATTTCTTACAATGATTTCTATTATTTTATTATATGATGTGTATTATTTTTTTTAACATGCGTGAAAGTAGAATGAAGAGATCACTAGTAACCGTTTGCCATGTATTATCCCCACTCAAAAAATTAGAAAGAAAAAAACATAGATAGTGTTATCATGCATGACCACCTTTTGTCATATTTAAACTTTTATATTTCATCAAACATTGAACTCAACAAATTTAATTTATTAATTAAGTACAAAAAATGTATTAGTTCCATTTAAAGTTAGCTTAGCTAGTAAATGCATTGGATAACCTTGCAAGGCATGCAAACCCCTTTCACAATAGCTTGTTACTTGTTAGTATCAGTTTCTGCAAACTTGACACCGTACTGGATAGCGATTATCTTGGGACTAGTTGTAATAAATAAATTCATAGAAAAGAACAAGAGGTTCATCAAGAATACAGAAAGATCTCTCTAATGTGTATATTATATTTATTAAAATCAAAGTTATTGAATTCAACCCATAAACCGGCCGGTTTATATAGCTAACAAAACTTCATGTGCAAGTTTTAAAATTTTTCCCAAACTCCCAGAGATAACACAATTCCTAGAGAGACAAAAACTAAATCCTAACAAACTTCAATTCCTATATTTATAGGAATAAAAATAACAACTTAATATTTATTACCATAAAAGAACTAAATAAGAAAATTAGCAATAAATTAATCTGTCTCGAACTATCGGAGTCAGGATGACACAATTTCGAAGGCGCCCAATCTCCCGAAGCTAATCCTCTAGTCCGAAGTCGAAGGCGTCAATGACCTCCTTGTCTGCGACAATCATCCAACTCATGATATTTCAAGGTCATCAACATATTTTTCGATAGTTCAGCCTCTTCGATCTCAGACCCTCTTGCATCAGTCACCTCGAGTTGAAAAGAACTCCTCCTCGAGTTCACAGTTGTATCAACAGACTTCTCAAAACAAAGACTCAAATATTTTACGTTGAAAACGTCCAACATATGACTACGAATAAACACAAGTCAACAGACTCCATCCTTTGGAGGCCTCCTAATTAAGGGTGTAAATGAGTCCACTACAAGAAAAAAGCTTAAGTCTGACGGAATATTCCCTCGGAAATAAGCCTATTCAGTCGCAAACAAGTAGGCTATTTCCGACAGAATATTGCGTCGGACATTCAGTCATATATAAACGCGTCGAAAATAAGATCCGTCAAAAACTCCGTCGGAGTTTTACTATCTTCGACGAACGTATCTCCGATGATATTGCATCACAAATAAACTATTTACGACTGAATAAGTAGGACGAAAACGTTCCGTCGACCATAATATTTCGTATGTTCGACGGACCTGTTCCCTCAAAAGTAAGTTATTTTCGACTGAATATTAAAATGAACCGGTATTTATTTAAACTGGCTAATTTTTAATTCCAACGAAAAGTACGTCGGAGATAAACTATTTCCGACGACTACATGCAGTCGGAATTAACCTATTTCCGACTGAAAATTAAAATATAACAGTGTTTATTAAAAAAAATATGTTCTTATTAACACCGACGGAATATCCGTCGAAAACCCCTTATCCACATTCAAATATTCAACGTAACGCTAAAATGTAATATCCAACTCATTATGCGATATCCAACTCATTATCATTCACATTCAAATATCCACCAAAACGTAATCTTCAACTGGTTATCATCAACACTACTGAGCTAACCAATTACAAATATAAACTAATGTTCCATAAATGATAAACAATATAATTTACAATACTTGTACAGACTCAATTAGACACTACAATATATACAAATGTTGTACAATAACATGAATACAAATGAACTATGAACTAGTAAAAGTATCATCATCGTCGTGCGCCTGCTCGTCATCGCCAGTCTGCTCACCATCGCCACCCTGTTGATAGAATCAAAAATAAAAAACATTAGTTTGTATATATATGTGAGAATTAACAAGCTAGCTAGCCTAAAGTTAAAAAACATAAACAATAAGAATACCTGAGTAGGTGGAGGCAGACGAAAAGCCTCATCCAAGAGGGTAATCATCATCCGGAGCATCTCGGCGCTCCAAGTGTTGAACTGCTCCCGTGGTAATCTCGTACTCTCTGCAGAGGCCCCTGCTATAATATCCTGAGCAATCTGGTGAAGACGAGAATTGGAAGGCAACTGTTGACGCCGAAAGACCAAGTCAGTACGAAACCTATCCGACACGACCCCTATCAGCTGCTGAAAGATATCGTCATCCAAGCCAGCGCTTGAATGAGATGGTTCGACATGTGCTCTCGGACGTTGGCGCTGGCTGGAGCCTATAAAGATATACAAATTCAATTACTAATAATAATTTATATAATGTGATAAATTCGGATAATTTTGTGAAACATAATAAAATATTACCTCCAGGAAGTGTATATGCGGGTATCCTCGGCAGACCACACTCGATATCTACCGGTACTGCTAGTAGGGGGATCCTAAGACGCGACCCATAGTGTCAGCTCCTCATCCCGATCTAATACTATATCGGGAAGAGGGGTGTCAGAATCTAAAGGCTCAGAACCCCTCCTAATAGCCTCCAGCTCAGCTATACGCTCGTCCCGAAGCCTCTGAAATCAGTCATATAATGTATTCTGTATACGTATATTAATTATACCATTTTATTTACGATTGAATATTTTTAAAAGCTAAGTAGTAAAATGAGTTTTACCCGTATAGCTAAAGCTGCCTGAGACAAAGCACGCTCGTCCTTAGGCGTGTGGGCTGGATCCCAAAACTCTAGAATGGTAGGATCTCGGCCCAAAGTCCTCCCCAATGCCTATTAAAAACATTCATAAAATAGGTATTACGTATTTGTGTGAGAACTTGATACCTAAATAACTAAATATAACGCACTTACCGTCTTCACCTCCTCGAACGACTGAGAACCAGTGGTGTGTACTATCCGGAGCTGACCACGGTTCTTCTTTGCCTGCTCAAATTTTTTCTTAAAGTCATCAGCCTCCCAGTGCGCACACATAGCCTCCCAGGCTAAATCAGAGACTATGCGGGGCTGATGATCTCTGATGGTAGTCTCGGGATGGCCCTCAACTGTCCGGGCTGCCCTCTGTCGCATCTCATACAGCCAGCCAGAGTAATTCGCAGCGAAATGATGCTCAATCACATCGTCGCCAGCTGACTGAGAGATTCTCGAGTCAAATTAATAATAAACCTATAATAAAAGTTAATTTAAATTAGGAACAATTGAAGAAGGCATCCTAATACAACTATGTAGTAATTAATATAATATGCTTAATGTGACGGCCCCAAAATAGGTATACAACACCCATTCTGAGTCGCCAAATACATGATATAGAAACAATTACAACTTTATTAATACAACATAAAAACTGTGAGTTTAAATACAAATATTGTCATCTAGACAATATCCACACTCAAATAAGTCCTCATTACAATTATTAATACACTATTTTACAGAATAGTGAGGACTACTAGAACAACTTCTAGAACCATCATTTCACACCCCGACTAGTTCCCGCTATATTTTCGTCTCCTGAGAAGAAAATGGAACAAAAAGGAAAATGGTGAGCTCAACTAGCCCAGTAAAGAATATTATGACTAAGATAATGTACAACAAATTATCCTTAGTCTTCAACAGGGAAAAATCTGATAGAATACAATAGACAACAAGTTTTAGATCAACAAATGCAGTGAAAATAACAATTAATTAGAAGAGTTAAGTAGAGAATGCAAACTACTATCTTCTATATATGAATTTAAAAGTTCATCATCGATATTTTATCCCTGTAACATCAATCAATATATATCTGGAATCAAATATTCATCTTTGCACTACAGGCCAAAGATATTCATCATTTGGTCATGTTCATTTAAACATTTGTTCATCTTTGCACTACGGGCCAAAGATATTAATCAGTCGGTCATGTTCATCTCAACACCTGTTCATCTTTGCACTACGGGCCAAAGATATTCATCAAGAAATCATTCATCTTTGCACTACAGGCCAAAGATATTCAGTAATATCATCATTTAGGACTGAGGATGACGAAAAATATTTTAAAGAAAACAAATCCAGTGAAACAAAAGAATAAATATTAAGGATTCGTATTTCAGCTATTTCATGTCCAAAAATACCTCATAAATAATCATAGTGGAGTAAAATTCAAGAATGATCAAAACATAGATACAATCAAAGTTAGTATCCATAATAGATATTTTGGACGAAAAACAAAAATTTAATTTTTCTGTGAATAGTGCCGTATACGTGAATAGTAACTCTGACGCCAAAAGATAGAAATTTCACAAAAAATATCATCATACTTCGTGAATAGTACTCGTGAATAGTAACTCATGAATAGTAACCCGACATAAAAAAGTTCCAAATTTGATAAAAATTCCAACCAATATTTCGGCATAATGATATTGAAGAAATAATATCATTTTTGAAGAAAATAACAACCCTTACCTTAGCTAGAAAATACTTCTGGTTGGAATATCAGATATAGTGCTGAAGGAACTTGCACCGTATAGCAACACTTAAAGTATAAAAATACTCACAAAATACGCTCGATATTATAGAGAGAGAAAGAGAGAGAAATCTTAGTTTCTGGTGTAATTTTCAATTCTAACCTAAGCACCCTATTTATAGGAAATTGCTTAGAACACCAAAGTAGAAATTTTAATATAATATTAATATTTATAACCAAATTTCTTACGCCCACTCTTAGATCTGAAATCAGCCATCTTGCACATGCTAACGATGCCAACCAAGTATAAAAAACGTTTTTATTATTTAAAATAATTAAATCTTCCAAAAATCAATATTCAGGAATTTCAGAATTTCAATAATTCATAATAAATATCCCTTTTATCAAAAAATTCGAATCTCGCAACTCCTTATAGGAAATTCAATTCTCTACAACTTTGCAGAAGAAAGTTTTTCCAAATTCCAAACAGAAATTGACCGAAATCCATAAATGGGCGATTTTACAGGCTATAATCAAATTTCAGTCAAGAAATGGGCCCACAAACATGTTTAACATGTTTTAAACAACTTTTGCAATAAAAATACTCCTCATCCTCATATACTCATATATCCCACATTCATTGTAAAAATATCCCCATTATTATATTATAATAATATAATAAAATATTATTTTATCAAAAAAGATAAAATATCAATTTTTAACAATTGTCACTTTAAAAAATTTTTCCATCTATATCCACATAAAATCAATATTTTTCTCATCATATAAATCAATAATTAATTAATCACAAATAATATTACAGAATCATAGTATTGGCAACCAAGCCGTTCCCATGAAAGAGGGGGCTTTCCAATAAAGATTTCTCCTTACTGGTGCGCAATTAGGTGACCAAACCTCTTCTTAGACAGAACTTTCTAGACATTGTCAATAATGTTATCTAATAATATTATTCAGATAATATGAATTATTGCTCCGATAATGAAAAATATTGTGTAGTGACAATTATTGAAATAACAGTAATATAAAAAAATCAACGCAGCAATTATTGAATCAATAAAATAAAATACTGAACAATAATTACTATAACAATTATTGAGTAAAGCCTTCTTACGTAAGAATCAATATTTGGTGCAATACCGTGTGCTACTGTGCAACAACGCGTATTACTGTGTTTTAACCACCGGGTATTCCAGCAATATTAACGGTATCAACTACGCCGTTATTATAAATAACTTATACTTGTCATTTTCTTCATCCAATTGCTTTCCGTTATGGGCCCACACAAGGCTGCGCCGTCATAAGAATATTCCCCGACAACAAGAATATTCCACGACCAAACGAATATTCTTCGACAACAATGAGTATTTTATAACCACTTGCTTATTTGAAAATAATTGCGCATTTTACCCATAACTAACCACATTAATCAAATCTACCCCTTACTATTTCAAAATAATAAATAGAGAAAATTAAACCTTCATTTATAAAAAGTTGGGGCCTTACAACCTCCCCTCCTTATGAAATTTCGTCCTCGAATTGACATGTGTAGGACATGCTCCTTCCTATCCAAGATCTTGACTGGTACCTCCCCGTACGTTAAATCTTTTGCTATCTCGTCTGGTTCTAACTCAATAATGTGGTTCGGGTCATCCACATATTTACGTAACATCGATACACGAAAAACGTTATGAACACGCGTCATACTTGGCGGTAAAACGAGTCTATAGGCCACAGTTCCTATTCGATCGAGGATTTAAAATGGACTAATAAATCGAAGGTTTGAGCTTTCCTCACATCGCCGATTCTCGCTTTTGGAATAACGACTTCTTGCATCTTCTTCTTTATATTAATCAACTCCAAGTCTGTAGCTTGAGCATCTTTAAATTTATCGATTAAAGTCGATTCTAATCGTATGTTCCCAGTTTCTTGGAATCTTTAACTCTATCTCCATCTTCTGTAAGTCATACAAAATGGGTCTTTGTGTTAATAATATCGCACTCGTAAACGCATACGATCTTTTGCTCAACGCGTCAGCTACCACGTTCGCTTTTCTAGGATGGTATGGTCAGAACATGTGCCGAAATGAGTCTCCTCTTGAGTTCTTTGAAGTTCTTCCCACATTTCTTGCTCCATTCGAATTTTGTATCTCTACTAGTCAGCTGCATTAATGGAATAGCGATTCGAGAATATCCTTCAACGAATCTCCGATAATAACCAACTAAGCCTAGAAAGCTACGTATTTTGATTACTGACTTAGGTTGTTCTCAACTATGACTCATATCCCAATCTTGGATAACACGTCACAATGACACCTATCAGTTTACTACCTCACGAATATGGCGTCCCCTACGGAGAGTCAGACTTCGGTGCATTCCACAAAGGAAGTCACCAGATAAAGGCTCAGGTACCAAATTCTATAGTTGAATTTTTAACTCCTGAAGTTCAATAGGAGCCATTCAATATGAGATTTTAGAAGTGGGTTTTGTATCAGATTCAAAGATGATACAAAATTCAATATCACGCTCTGGAGGTAGGCCAAGAAATTCTTCAGGAAATACGTCAGGGATTTTACCAATAACAGAAATATCATTCAAATCTGACGTATTTTTGTTCAAGTCCATGACATGGGCTAAGAAACTTGACATCCATTTTTTAATAAACGAATGACTTTATGGCTTGATATGAAAGTGTTTGACTTCAATGGTTTGGTTTCTTAAATTCGAATAACAGGTTGCTTAGGAATATGAAAACTAACAACCTTACGAAAGCAATCAATTTTGGCATGATGAGTAGTTAATCAATCAATCCCCAAAATCACATCAAAAGCAAGTATCTTTAAATAAATAAGGTCAACAGGTAATGTGATGGTGCTAACTTGGATCAAACAAGATTTATAAACAGTGGATGTAACGAAAGTTTCTCATAACAGAGTTTCAACAGATAAGTTAAAGTCTAATTTTGTCCAGAGTCAAGTTTAAACGTTGAGTATAAGCAGGAGAGATAAATGAATGGGTAGAACAGGTATCTAATAAGGTATAAATTTCGTAAGAATTTATAATTAACTAACCCGTGCTAACTTCGTTCGGGTTCCTCACATTCTGACCAGTCACGATAAACGCTCTTCCTAGAACCGTTGACTTTGACTTTTCTGGGACAGCCTTTTTAGTCACCATCCCCGCTGGACTGGGTTTCGCTACCGTAAAATCTCGAGCGATATGACCTTCTTTTCCATAATTATAGCATACCTTGAACTGTTGTGGACAGTTTGGGCTGATGTGTCCCTCTTTTCCACATTTAGCATACGACCGGTGGTCGTTCTCCTCCCTTAAAACTAGTTGCTGCTGGTGCTGACGTCTTCGTAGTGTCATTGTTGAATCTCCTCTTTTTAAAATCTCCCCCCGACTCGCTTCTTCTATTTTCATGGCCACGATTACCACCAGAGTGGTTGTCGCTCTTGTCCGTATTTTTCTTTCTCCGCTGGTTATCGTTGTTCTGATGACTGCTGTCACCGGTATGATCCTGGTTGTGGTCTTTTGGTTGAACGTACTCGCTATCTCGCTCTAATAATTGAGCCATGTTAACAACATCTGAATATAAAGAAAAATTATGAGAGATAAGATATTGCCGAATCTCGGGTTTTAAACCTCTCAGAAACATCCTCGTCATTCGTTCCTCATTCTCTACTAAATGAGGTTCAAACCTGGATAACTCTGTGAACATCGCCTCGTATTGGGACACCGTCATGTTGTTTTGTTCTAGTCTAATAAACTCTACCTCTTTCATATGGAGAATACTTTCAGGAAAGTATTTTTCGTTGAAAAGTTTCTGAAACGTTTCCCAAGACATGCTGGGTGCGGCAGGCTGGGTCCGTTTCACAGACTCCCACCAGTAGTCTGCCTCGCCACGGAACATAAAGGTGGCTAATAGGACCTTCTGTTCCTCCGTGCATCCCAAGACATTGAATATCTTGGTAATTTTCTTGACCCACGTTTCCGCCATGATTAAATTCGGCTTTCCCTTAAATTCTGGTGGTCCCAACTCTTTGAATTGCTTGGCTGTGACAAGTCGCGCATTGCTAGCATTTCCACCCGTATTTTGTGCACGAGTCTCCCTCATCTAGTTTTGCATGAGCTGCAAAAAGCTCCTAAACATCCCGTCGTTCATCGTCTGCTCAGTGGTGTTGTTTACAGGAGGAATATTGCCTTCCTTTTGCATGTTCCCCTGGGTGGTGATTAAAGGTGTTTTCACGGTCTCATTAACTACACCGTTAATATTCTCAGATGTCATTCTTAAATACTGCCATAAAATAATGGTTAATTAAACAAATTAACATATCACATATTAACCATATACTTCAACTGACCAACGAATAAGATTAGGTATGACACACTAGCGAAGGATTTACTCATCTCTCCCCTCCTAGTTCTAATCCCGATCTCCGCCAGAGACCATATCCCTAAGCTCTGATACCAACTGTGACGCCCCCAAAATAGGTATACAACACCCATTCTGAGTCGCCAAATACATGGTACAGAAACAACTACAACTTTATTAATACAACATAAAAATTGTGAGTTTAAATATAAATATTGTCATCTAGACAATATCCACACTCAAATAAGTCCTCATTACAATTATTGATACACTATTTTACAGAATAGTGGGGACTACTAAAACAACTTCTAGAACCATCATTCCACACCCCAACTAGTTCTCGCTATATTCTCGTCTCCTGAGAAGAAAATGGAACAAAAAGGAAAAGGGTGAGCTCAACTAGCCCAGTAAAGAATATTATGACTAAGATAATGTACACCAAATTATCCTTATTCTTCAACAGGGAAAAATCTGATAGAATACAATAGACAACAAGTTTTAGATCAACAAATGCAGTGAAAATAACAATTAATTAGAAGAGTTAAGTAGAGAATGCAAACTACTATCTTCTATATATGAATTTAAAAGTTCATCATCGATATTTTATCCCTGTAACATCAATCAATATATATCTGGAATCAAATATTCATCTTTGCACTACAGGCCAAAGATATTCATCATTTGGTCATGTTCATTTAAACATTTGTTCATCTTTGCACTACGGGCCAAAGATATTAATCAGTCGGTCATGTTCATCTCAACACCTGTTCATCTTTGCACTACGGGCCAAAGATATTCATCAAGAAATCATTCATCTTTGCACTACAGGCCAAAGATATTCAGTAATATCATCATTTAGGACTGAGGATGACGAAAAATATTTTAAAGAAAACAAATCCAGTGAAACAAAAGAATAAATATTAAGGATTCGTATTTCAGCTATTTCATGTCCAAAAATACCTCATAAATAATCATAGTGGAGTAAAATTCAAGAATGATCAAAACATAGATACAATCAAAGTTAATATCCATAATAGATATTTTGGACGAAAAACGAAAATTTAATTTTTCTGTGAATAGTGCCGTATACGTGAATAGTAACTCCGACACCAAAAGATAGAAATTTCATAAAAAATATCATCATGCTTTGTGAATAGTACTCGTGAATAGTAACTCGTGAATAGTAACTCATGAATAGTAACCCCGACATGAAAAAGTTCCAAATTTGATAAAAATTCCAACCAATATTTCGGCATAATGATATTAAAGAAATAATATCATTTTTGAAGAAAATAACACCCATTACCTTAGCTAGAATAATACTTCTGGTTGGAATATCAGATATAGTGCTGAAGGAACTTGCACCGTATAGCAACACTCAAAGTATAAAAATACTCACAAAATACGCTCGATATTATAGAGAGAGAAAGAGAGAGAAATCTGTAGTTTCTGGTGTGATTTTCAATTCTAACCTAAGCACCCTATTTATAGGAAAATTGCTTAGAACACCAAAGCAGAAATTTTTAATAATATTAATATTTATAACCAAATTTCTTATGCCCACTCTTAGATCTAAAATCAGCCATCTTGCACATGCTAATGATGCCAACCAAGTATAAAAAACGTTTTTATTATTTAAAATAATTAAAACTTCCAAAAATTAATATTCAGGAATTTCGGAACTTCAATAATTCATAATAAATATCCCTTTTATCAGAAAATTCGAATCTCGCGATTTTTTATAGGAAATTCAATTCTATACAACTTTGCAGAAGAAAGTTTTTCCAAATTCCCGACAAAAATTGACCGAAATCCATAAATGGGCGATTTTACAGGCTATAATCAAATTTCAGTCAAGAAATGGTCCCACGGACATGTTTAACATGTTTTAAACAACTTATGCAACAAAAATACTCCTCATACTCATATACTCATATATCCCACATTCATTGTAAAAATATCCTCATTATTATATTATAATAATATAATAAAATATTATTTTATCAGAAAAGATAAAATATCAATTTTTAACAATTGTCACTTTAAAATTTTTTTCCATCTATATCCACATAAAATCAATATTTTCCTCATCATATAAATCAATAATTAATTATTCACAAATAATATTATAGAATCACAGTATTGGCAACCAGGCCGTTCCCAGGAAAGAGGGGGCTTTCCAATAAAGATTTCTCCTTACTGGCGCGCAATTAGGTGACCAAAGCTCTCCTTAGACATAAATTTCTAGACATTGCCAATAATGTTATCTAATAATATTATTCAGATAATATGAATTATTGCTCCGATAATGAAAAATACTGTGTAGTAACAACTATTGAAATAACACTAATATAAAAAAATCAACGCAGTAATTATTGAATCAATAAAATAAAATACTGAACAGTAATTACTGTAACAATTATTGAGTAGTGCCTTCTTACATAAGAATCAATATTTGGTGCAATACCGTGTGCTACTGTGCAACAACGCATATTACTGTATTTTAACCACTGGTTATTCCAACAGTATTAACAGTAACAACTGCGTCGTTATTATAAATAAGTTATACTTGTCGTTTTCTTCATCCAATCGCTTTCCGTTATGAGCCCACACAAGGCTGCGCCGTCGTACGAATATTCCCCGACAACAAGAATATTCTACGACCAAACGAATATTCTTCGACAACAATGAGTATTTTATAACCACTTGCTTATTTGAAAATATTTGCGCATTTTACCCATAACTAACCACATTAATCAAATCAACCCCTTACTATTTTAAAATAATAAATAGAGAAAATTAAACCTTCATTTATAAAAAGTTGGGGCCTTACACTTAACTTATGTAGAACTCCCGCAAGACGGTCTGCATAAAAGTGGCATCGCACCGCGCATACTTACTCAACCGCATGCACCCTCTCGGGAGATGCGTCAAACAGATCGCGTGTAGGGTGTGCTTAGCCACCGGGTCTAGTATACTATAGAAAAAGTATAACAATATGTGAATTGTGTTTTGCAATATCAAAAATTAATATTACCAATATATTAACACTTACTGCTGGGAAGCGACATCCACCGATACTGTAAGTGGCACAGCCGGCGGACGACCAAAGATACCGAGGTTCGTCCCTCGGTGTCGTCGATGAGGTGCATCTGTAATAATTGTATTTAACTGAATCAATAAACATTATAACTAATGCAGCTTGAGATATATTTAAATCCTAGACTCGATAAGTACTTACTCATGCCTGAAGAAGAGCCTCCATCGTGGCTACCGTCTCCAGTACCGGATCGCCCACCTCGGCGGCCTCCACCGCTTTGTCTAGCCATGAATATCCTACTGCAATAACAAAATATTGGTAGATTGTGAATATTAAGGTTTAACAATATATGGTATGTATTAATATGAATGCTCATTTTCAATTACACACGTCATCAAACGCATCAGAATCAACGTGTATATCATTCTCGGATTTGGTATCTTCCTCATCCTCGGTTTCGACTTGAGTTTGTCATCGTTGTCATCCTTAACGACTACATAATCATTCATGTGTATGTTTGCCTTGACATCCTCATCGTCAGGTACTTCAATGACATCAGTACTCGCCACATCTTCAACATGGAACACTACGACCAAAGGTTTGCTAACATCTTCTTGCAACGCCTCATCCATACCAAACATGTTATCAGCATTAAATGAATGTGTTTTAGTAGTGACTACTGTGTACCAGGGGCTACGAGTATTTACGACATTTGGAGCGTAATGCACTTGAGTCGCTTGACTTACTAACACGAACACGTCATGAGATTGTAACACCGACTTGATATCCACGGTTGTGATCCTATTACGATCAACTTTAACCCCTTTTTCAGTATCAAACCAGCTACACTTAAATGTAACTACCTTGTTGCCCCCGTGATAATTAAGCACAACCACATCCTGTAAATGGCCATAGTAATTGGACTCAGAATCTTGGTAGCAGCTTCCTAACACCCCAGAATTAATTGATGTGAGTTCATTCAAGTCATCTACTCTAAATCTGTACCCATTCACGATGCAACCAGGAAAAGAACTAACAACTTTGTAAGGTCTTTGGATGACATCTGTAAAACGCGCAGAAGTGTTCTCCGCTTCAACCCTTTTCTTAAACTACTGTTGGAAATTAGCTGTAGTGAATGTTTCTAATACTGTTGCAGTAAAAGTTAGGTTATAAGCATACGCTTCCTCTTCGAATGAACTGCGAAATTAGTAAAATGTCTTTAACATATATAGATGACTACACTTATAAATTCTACTAAATACCGCGAATAAGCTAAGACTTATGTGATGTATGATGATACTTCGGGCATATTTAGAAGCACGTATGTAGATACAATCTTTAACTCTTTGTCTCTTAAGTAAGTCAGCATCTCATGGCCAAATGGTTTAGCCGGATATGTGGATACAGCTTACTCATCATCACCATGAGTCATTGGACCAACAAACTCATTCCTTCCTAAACGGTTGTGCTTCATTAAGACAACATCGTCAAAATACAATGATCAGCAGAAGTTGACAAACTCTTCCTCTGTATAGCGTTCAGCAATAGAACCCTCGACACGAACTTTATTCTTGACCTTTTGTTTTAATCGACGCATATTGTAAGACCCCAGTTTTTATAAATAAAGATGAATTTTCTATAATTATTATTTTTGAATATTATGGAATAAATTGGATATAATGTTATAGTTGTGGGTAATATTTATAAATTTTGCAAAGTACGCAAGTTGTTATAAAATATTCGTTTGGTCGGGGAATATTCTTTTTGTCGGGGAATATTCGTACGACGGCACAATCATTGGTGGACCCCACAACGGAAGTATTGTCGTAGTTAGAAAACGACAAAATTATCTTTCTATAAAATAAACGGCGGAGGTGTTACCGTTAAAACTGTTGAACTACTCGGTAGTAAAAGTACAGTAATACGCGTTGTTGCATAGTAGCACACGGTATTGATTATTGATGCTTACGTGAGAAGTCACTCAGCTATACTCAATTATTGCTACAGTAATTGCTGTATCATATCTCTTATATTATTGATTCAATTATTGTCACAGTATCATCTGTATAATATGTTATATTATCTAAACAATAATTGAGACGACAAGTTATAAATGATTAATAATTGTTGAAAGATTAAATATGTGTTGATTAAAAATAAAATGATTTTTGGTAATTTTTATTCAATCCTTGATGTATATAAAGAGTCTATTATTAGACGTTTGTGGTAAGTTGAATTATTTATGGGGGGCCATATGTCATCATCTAAGAGTCTCTTTCATAAATAGTAATTACCTTCGTAAATAGTAATTACCTTCGTAAAATAGTAATTATTTTCGTAAATAGTAATTACCTTCGTAAATAGTAATTACCTTCGTCAATAGTAATTACCTTTGTAAATAGTAAATACTTTTGTAAATAGTAATAAATCTTCTATAAATAGAGGCATAGGGCTTCATTATTTTTCACGAATTCGTTCAAGCTATAGAGAGAGAAAGTATAGAGAGAGTAATAGAGAAAGAAAAAGAGTATTCGGTTACTACACTACTGCAGTATTCAATCTCTTAATACGGTAAGGGGTGTTATTCTTTCTTCTTGAAGAGAACTTATGTTGTTCCATTCTTTGTTATTCTGTTGGAATAACCTGTAAAAGTGGCATACCCTATACATGACCTGTATACGCGGTACACCCTATACTTGGTGAAATCCTTATGTTATTCCATTCATTATTATTCTGTTGGAATAACCGGTATACGCGGAATACCCTATACTTGGTGACATCCATTTACTATTCTGTCTTTACATTTCTGTTGGAATATCCTGTCTGTGTGTTTTACACCGGACCTGGTTCCATTATTTATTATTCTGTTGGAATATCCTGTCTGTGTGTTTTACACCGGACCTGGTTCCATTCTTTATTATTCTGTTGGAACATCCTATCGGTGTGAATTTCACCTGACCTGGTTCCGTTATTTATTATTCTGTTGGAATAACCTGCTTGTGCGGTCTATCGCATGCATGGTGATTTCTTTTGTTATCTCATTCTTTATTATACTCAGTTGGTTAAAACTTTGACTTCTATACTCCATGAAATTAGTGGAATATCCTTAATATTTGCGCTTCATCCAGCATCCTTTCATGGAAATCTTCTTCTGATCATTCTTGAATTTTACACCACAAAACAGTATCGTGTTGACAAATTTGGACGTTAATAATTCCTGGATAAAATAATTCTTGAACTTGTTTTATTGAATTCTTATATCATTGTCATCATCCTCATGTTTATATTTTGTTGAAAGTCATCTGTGGCCTGTAGTGCATAGATGGACTTGGTATGATTATGACCAGGGATTATTCGGTGTAATCATGACCGTAATATTACAAATGATGTAAAATAAAAAGTTCTCATTGGCCCGTAGTGCATTGATGGACAGTTGTTGGCATGATCATGACCATTAATGAATACACAAATATTCTTGGCCGTAGTGCATGAATAATTGTGGTCGTGATACTAAAGAATATCCTTGGCCGTAGTGCGGGGGTGATTCGATGATGTGGAATATTTATTAAGCTGAGTCTCAGCTATAACGATGATGAAAAACCTTTTAAATCATAAAAGATAGTAGATTTTATTTTCTACTTGACTCTTTTAATGGATTGCTGGTTCCGTTGTAGTTAAACTTGATGTTTATTGTATTTTATCAGTTTAACACTGTTGAAGGCTAATGATAATTTATTCTGCATTATCTTAGTCATAATATTTCTTACTGGGCTAGTTGAGCTCACCCTTTCTTTCACTATTCTCTTCAGGAAATGAGAATATAGCTGGGACGAGTCGGGGAACGGAGTGATGGACCAGAGAATAGTATTAGTAGTCCTCACTATTCTGTTAAATAGTGTGACAATAATTGTATTGAGGACACCTTTTGAGTTTGTATGGTCTCTAGTAGACAATAATTGTATTCAAACTCACAGTTATGTTTTGTCGTATTGTACACGACAGTTGTATTAGTAAGTTGTATTTGAATTCTGTACCATGTATCTGGCGACTCAAGATGGGTGATGTATACCTAATTTTGGGGGCGTCATAGTTGGTATCAGAGCTTAGGGATATGATCCCTGGCTAAGATGTGAGAATAGTACTAGGAGGGGAGAGACGGGGAATTCCTTCGCTAGTATGACCTACCTAAGTTTATGTGCTATTTTATTGGTCGGTCAGAATATAGGGATAATATGTTACATGTCAATTAACCTTTTGTTTTGTGGCAGTATCTGAAAATGACATCTGAGAATGTTGAGATTGGCAATGGAGCACAGGCGATCGTTGATTCACCACATATCAATAATCAGGATAATGTGCACCAGGAAGGCGAAAATCCTCATGCAAACAACAACACTGACCAAATGACGAATGATCAAATGTTCAGAGGTTTTATGCAATTCATGCAGCAGCAGGCGAGAGCAACTCCTGTCCAAAACGTAGATGGAAACGCGGGAAACTCTCGGGCGGTCACCGCTAAACAGTTCAAGGAGCTGGGACCACCGGAGTTTAAGGGAGAGCCAAAACCACTTATGGCGGAAACATGGATAAAGCAGATGACCAAGATATTTGATGTCTTGGGATGCTCCGAGGAGCAAAAGGTTCCCTTTGCCGCCTTTATGTTGCGCGGAGAGGCAGATTACTGGTGGGAATCAGTAAAACGTACTCAACCTGCTGTACTGAAGATATCTTGGGAGAAGTTCCAGGAGCTGTTCAATGATAAATACTTTCCCGAAAGTATTCGCCACATGAAGGAGGTGGAGTTTATTAAGTTGGAACAAAATAATATGACCGTGTCGCAATACGAGGCAAAATTTGCAGAGTTATCACGGTTTGCGTCCCATTTGGTGGATAATGAAGAGAGAATGGCGCGAATGTTTTAAAGAGGTTTGAAGCCGGAGATACGTCAACATCTTATTTCTCATAAATTGTGTTTATATTCAGATGTTGTAAATAGGGCTCAGTTAGTGGAGCGCGATAACGAGTCAACTCAACTAAAAGAGAGCAGCCGGCAAAATTATAATACCAGCGAGAGTGGTCATCGAAGCGGTGACAACAAGCGTGGAGGGAATCAGCAAGCCAGAAATGGTAACCACTTCGGTGGTAATCAGGGCCAAAACAATAAGAATGGACATTTCAAGAAGAGGAGATTCAACAATGATGGAAAGACGTCAGCACCAGCACCCGTTGTTAAGGAAGGAGAAAGACCACCTATCATATGCTTCAAATGCGGAGGGGAGGGACACATCAGTCCAAATTGCGCGATGCCGTCCAAAGCATGTTATAATTGTGGAAGAGAAAGTCACTTAGCCCGATTTTGTCGTTTACCGAAGACAAATTCAGCTAGGGTGGAGGCACCAAAGGCCGTCCCAGAAAGGTCAAAGCTGGTAGTGCAAGGGAGAGCGTTTGTTGTGACCTCCCAGAAAGCAAGGAACCCGAATGAGGTCATCACGGGTAAGCTTATCATAAACTCTAACAAAGTCTATACTTTATTTGATACCGGTTCTACCCATTCTTTTATTTCTCCTACTTGCGCTCATCGATTAAATTTGACTCCGGAGAAATTGGACTTTGACTTATCTGTGGAAACTCCGTTGGGAGAAACCTTCCTTACATCCACTGTTTATAAGTCTTGTTTGGTTCAAATCGGTACCCTCACATTACCTGTAGATCTTATTTCATTGAAAATACTTGCATTTGACGTGATTCTAGGGATTGATTGGTTAACTGCTTATCATGCAAAAATTGATTGTTTCCATAAGGTTGTTAGCTTTCATATTCCTAATCAACCTATTATGCGAATTCAAGCGACCAAACCATTAAAATCAATCACGGTCATCTCAAGCCATAAAGCTATTCGTTTATTGAAAAACGGATGTCAAGCTTTCTTAGCTCATGTCACAGATTTAAACAAAAATACGTCAGTTTTGAACGATATTTCTATTGTTAATGAATTTCCTAACGTATTCTCTGAAGAACTTCCTGGTTTACCCCCAGAGCGTGAGATTGAATTTTGTATCGACCTTGAACCCGGTACAAAACCCATTTCTAAAGCCCCATATCGAATGGCTCCTATTGAACTTCAGGAGTTAAAAACCCAACTGCAGGAATTGTTAGACATTGGCTTTATTCGTCCTATTACTTCTCCTTGGGGTGCTCCTGTTCTATTCGTGAAGAAGAAAGATGGGAGTATGCGACTTTGTATTGATTATCGGGAGTTGAATCATGTCACCATCAAAAATAGGTATCCATTGCCACGAATTGATGATCTATTTGACCAGTTGCAAGGAGCCAAATTCTTTTCAAAGATCGATCTTCGTTCCGGGTATCACCAATTGAAGATTAGAACCGATGACATTCCAAAGACGGCTTTCAGAACTCGGTACGGGCATTATGAATTCTTAGTCATGTCCTTTGGATTGACTAATGCTCCTGCTGCCTTCATGGATATGATGAACCAAGTATTCAAGGAATATTTGGATCATTTTGTGGTCGTCTTTATTGATGACATCCTTATTTATTCCAAAAGCCGTGAAGATCATGAGAAACACTTGAGGCTGACACTTCAAAAGCTTCGTGAATATAAGCTTTATGCCAAGTTGAAGAAATGCGAGTTCTGGCTTGAGGAAGTAGCATTCCTTGGGCACGTGGTATCAAGTCGTGGAATATCTGTTGACCCAGCAAAGATTGAAGCTATTCAAAGCTGGGAGCAACCTAAATCAGTGACCGAAGTACGTAGCTTTCTCGGTTTAGCTGGTTATTATCGAAGATTCGTGGAAGGATTTTCTCGAATCGCTACTCCATTGACTCAGCTGACTCGGAAAGATACAAAGTTCAGTTGGAGCGAAGAATGTGAGAAGAGTTTTCAAGAACTCAAGAGGAGACTCATTTCAGCACCTGTTCTGACAATACCATCTGGCTCGGAGGGATTTGTCATCTACAGTGATGCTTCGAGCAAAGGGTTGGGATGTGTTCTCATGCAACATGGAAAAGTCATAGCCTATGCCTCGAGACAACTCAAAGAATATGAGAGGAATTATCCTACTCATGATCTAAAGTTGGCAGCTGTTGTCTTTGCACTTAAAATTTGGAGGCATTACTTGTATGGGGAGAAAGTGGAGATCTTTACGGATCATAAAAGGCTCAAATATTTCTTCACTCAAAAGAAACTCAACATGCGACAACGACGTTGGCTTGAACTGTTGAAAGATTATGATCATACCATCCAATACCATCCTGGAAAAGCGAACGTAGTAACTGACGCATTGAGTAGAAGATCACATGCAAGTACGAGTGCGATATTGTCAACGCAAGGGCCCATTTTGTGTGACTTGCAAAGGATGGAGATAGAGTTGAAGACTCTAGGGACACATGTGACAATGGCGAATATACGAGTAGAACCGACTTTAATCGATAAAGTTAAAGCTGCTCAAGCTACAGACCTGGAGCTGATGCGTATGAGGAAGAAAGTGCAAGAAGGTGCTATGCCGGAAGCAAGAATCGATGAAGAAGGAATACTTCGAGTCAACTCCTGACTTTGTGTTCCTAACGACCCTGATTTAAAGTATAAAATCATGATGGAGGCGCACAATACACTGTTTGCAATCCATCCTGGGAGTACCAAAATGTATCATGATATTCGTCATACATTTTGGTGGAGTAATATGAAGAGAGAGATAGCGTTGTTTATCTCAAGGTGTCTAACTTGTCAACGAGTTAAAGCGGAGCATCAAGTACCAAAAGGTCCATTGCAACCACTTGAAATTCCAGAATGGAAATGGGATCACATTACCATGGATTTCGTTACCGGTCTTCCTAAGGTTTCTCAAGGCATAGATGCGATTTGGGTTATTGTTGATAGATTGACCAAGTCTGCTCATTTCTTACCGATATGAGAAACTTATACACTTGAACGTCTTACTCGTATGTACATAAACGAGATTGTAAGACTGCATGGTATGCCGGTATCCATAGTTTCTGATCGAGACCCAAGATTTACTTCACGATTTTGGGTTAGTTTGCAAAAAGGTATGGGCACAGACTTACGATTTAGCTCGGCATATCATCCTCAGACGGACGGACAGTCGGAGAGGACTATTCAAACTCTTGAAGATCTATTAAGACTCTGTGTCCTTGATTTCAAGGGAAGTTGGGACAAGTTCTTACCATTGGTGGAGTTTTCCTATAACAACAGTTATCAAGCAAGTATTGGCATGGCTCCATTCGAAGCGTTGTATGGAAGAAAGTGTCGCTCTCCAGTATGCTGGGATGAGGTGGGTGAAGCAACGTTGTTGGGACCGGAGTTGGTACGTATGACTACGGAAAAGATTCAAATGATCCGACAACGTATAAAAACCTCACAAGATCGACAAAAGAGTTATGTTGATCTTCATCGAAAGGACGTGGAATTCGATATAGGAGATCATGTGTTGTTGTGTGTTGCTCAATTAAAAGGAGTTACGAGATTTGGAAAGATAGGAAAACTCAATTCTCGATTCATCGGCCCATTTTTAATCCTCGATCGAGTAGGAACAGTGGCCTATAGACTCGCTTTACCGCCAAGTATGTCTCGTGTTCATAACGTTTTTCACATATCCATGTTACGAAAATATGTGAAAGACCCGAACCACATTATTGAGTTAGAACCGGACGAAATAGCGGAAGATCTGACGTATGAAGAGATTCCTGTTCAAATCTTGGATAAGAAGGAACATATTCTACGCTCCAAGGTTATACCTCAAGTCAAAGTTTTGTGGAGAAACCACGATGTTGAGGAAATGACTTGGGAGTTAGAATCTGAAATGAAATCAAGGTATCCTTACCTCTTTGACATACCAGGTACGTACCCTAATTTCGAGGGCGAAATTTCATAAGAAGGGGAGGTTGTAAGACCCCAGTTTTTATAAATAAAGATGAATTTTCTATAATTATTATTTTTGAATATTATGGAATAAATTGGATATAATGTTATAGTTGTGGGTAATATTTATAAATTTTGCAAAGTACGCAAGTTGTTATAAAATATTCGTTTGGTCGGGGAATATTCTTTTTGTCGGGGAATATTCGTACGACGGCACAATCATTGGTGGACCCCACAACGGAAGTATTGTCGTAGTTAGAAAACGACAAAATTATCTTTCTATAAAATAAACGGCGGAGGTGTTACCGTTAAAACTGTTGAACTACTCGGTAGTAAAAGTACAGTAATACGCGTTGTTGCATAGTAGCACACGGTATTGATTATTGATGCTTACGTGAGAAGTCACTCAGCTATACTCAATTATTGCTACAGTAATTGCTGTATCATATCTCTTATATTATTGATTCAATTATTGTCACAGTATCATCTGTATAATATGTTATATTATCTAAACAATAATTGAGATGACAAGTTATAAATGATTAATAATTGTTGAAAGATTAAATATGTGTTGATTAAAAATAAAATGATTTTTGGTAATTTTTATTCAATCCTTGATGTATATAAAGAGTCTATTATTAGACGTTTGTGGTAAGTTGAATTATTTATGGGGGGCCATATGTCATCATCTAAGAGTCTCTTTCATAAATAGTAATTACCTTCGTAAATAGTAATTACCTTCGTAAAATAGTAATTATTTTCGTAAATAGTAATTATTTTCGTAAATAGTAATTACCTTCGTAAATAGTAATTACCTTCGTCAATAGTAATTACCTTTGTAAATAGTAAATACTTTTGTAAATAGTAATAAATCTTCTATAAATAGAGGCCTAGGGCTTCATTATTTTTCACGAATTCGTTCAAGCTATAGAGAGAGAAAGTATAGAGAGAGTAATAGAGAAAGAAAAAGAGTATTCGGTTACTACACTACTGCAGTATTCAATCTCTTAATACGGTAAGGGGTGTTATTCTTTCTTCTTGAAGAGAACTTATGTTGTTCCATTCTTTGTTATTCTGTTGGAATAACCTGTAAAAGTGGCATACCCTATACATGACCTGTATACGCGGTACACCCTATACTTGGTCAAATCCTTATGTTATTCCATTCATTATTATTCTGTTGGAATAACCGGTATACGCGGAATACCCTATACTTGGTGACATCCATTTACTATTCTGTCTTTACATTTCTGTTGGAATATCCTGTCTGTGTGTTTTACACCGAACCTGGTTCCATTATTTATTATTCTGTTGGAATATCCTGTCTGTGTGTTTTACACCGGACCTGGTTCCATTCTTTATTATTCTGTTGGAACATCCTGTCGGTGTGAATTTCACCTGACCTGGTTCCGTTATTTATTATTCTGTTGGAATAACCTGCTTGTGCGGTCTATCGCATGCATGGTGATTTCTTTTGTTATCTCATTCTTTATTATACTCAGTTGGTTAAAACTTTGACTTCTATACTCCATGAAATTAGTGGAATATCCTTAATATTTGCGCTTCATCCAGTATCCTTTCATGGAAATCTTCTTCTGATCATTCTTGAATTTACACCACAAAACAGTATCGTGTTGACAAATTTGGACGTTAATAATTCCTGGATAAAATAATTCTTGAACTTGTTTTATTGAATTCTTATATCATTGTCATCATCCTCATGTTTATATTTTGTTGAAAGTCATCTATGGTCTGTAGTGCATAGATGGACTTGGTATGATTATGACCAGGGATTATTCGGTGTAATCATGACCGTAATATTACAAATGATGTAAAATAAAAAGTTCTCATTGGCCCGTAGTGCATTGATGGACAGTTGTTGGCATGATCATGACCATTAATGAATACACAAATATTCTTGGCCGTAGTGCATGAATAATTGTGGTCGTGATACTAAAGAATATCCTTGGCCGTAGTGCGGCGGTGATTCGATGATGTGGAATATTTATTAAGCTGAGTCTCAGCTATAACGATGATGAAAAACCTTTTAAATCATAAAAGATAGTAGATTTTATTTTCTACTTGACTCTTTTAATGGATTGCTGGTTCCGCTGTAGTTAAACTTGATGTTTATTGTATTTTATTAGTTTAACACTGTTGAAGGCTAATGATAATTTATTCTGCATTATCTTAGTCATAATATTTCTTACTGGGCTAGTTGAGCTCACCCTTTCTTTCACTATTCTCTTCAGGAAATGAGAATATAGCTGGGACGAGTCGGGGAACGGAGTGATGGACCAGAGAATAGTATTAGTAGTCCTCACTATTCTGTTAAATAGTGTGACAATAATTGTATTGAGGACACCTTTTGAGTTTGTATGGTCTCTAGTAGACAATAATTGTATTCAAACTCACAGTTATGTTTTGTCGTATTGTACACGACAGTTGTATTAGTAAGTTGTATTTGAATTCTGTACCATGTATCTGGCGACTCAAGATGGATGATGTATACCTAATTTTGGGGGCGTCACACATATACCTAAGATAAATTGTAAGACCCCAACTTTTATAAATAAAGATGAATTTTCTATAAATATTATTTTTGAATATTATGAAGTAAATTTGATATAATGTTATAGTTGTGGGTAATATTTATAAATTTTGCAAAGTAATTAAGTTGTTATAAAATATTCGTTTGGTCGAAGAATATTCTTTTTGTCAGGGAATATTCGTACGACGACACAATCATTGGTGGACCCCATAACGGAAGTATTGTCGTAGTTAGAAAATGACAAAAATACTTTATGAAAATAACGGCGGAGGTGTTACTGTTAAAACTGTTGAACTACCCGATAGTAAAAGTACAATAATACGCGTGGTTGCATAGTAGCACACAGTATTGATTATTGATGCTTACGTGAGAAGTCACTCAACTATACTCAATTATTGCTATAGTAATTGCTGCATCATATCTCTTATATTATTGATTCAATTATTGTCACAGTATCATCTGTATAATATGTTATATTATTAAATCAATAATTGAGACGACAAGTTATAAATGATTAATAATTGTTGAAAGATTATATATGTGTTGATTAAAAATAAAATAATTTGTGGTAATATTTATTCAATCCTTGATGTATATAAAGAGTCTATTATGAGACGTTTGTGGTAAGTTTGGTTATTTTATGGGGGGCCCATATGTCATCATCTAAGAGTCTCTTCGTCAATAGTAATTACCTTTACCAGACGTCAAACCACTTGCTGTTTCATATTACAGGCGTTGAACCAATTGTCGTTTCACATTACAGACGTCAAACCACTTTTTTTTCACATCACCAGTCGTCAAGCCACTTGCCTTTTCACATTTCAAGTGCTAAGCTAGAAATATTCTATAAATATAGGCCTAGTGCTTCATTATTTTTCACGAATTCATTCAAGCTAAAGAGAGAGAAAGTATAGAGAGAATAAGAGAGAAAGAAGAAGAGTATTCTGTTACTACACTACTGCAGTATTCAATCTCCTACTAATGTAAGGGGTGTTATTCTTTCTTATTCATGAAGAGAACTGTTGTTATTTCATTGCTTATTATTATGTTGGAATAACCTGTATACGCGGTTTACCCTATACTTGGTGACATTCTTCTATTATTCTGTTGGAACATCCTGTCTGTGTGTTTTACACCGGACCTGGTTCCGTCTTTATTATTCTGTTGGAACATCCTGTCGGTGCGAATTTCGCCTAACCTGGTTCCGTTACTTATTAATCTGTTGGAATAACCTGTCTATGCGAAGTACCAGAAGCATGGTGATTTCTTTTGTTATTCCATTCTTTATTATACTCAGTTGGTTAAAGTTTTGACTTCTATACTCCATGAAAATAGTAGAATATCCTTGATATTTGCGCTTCATCTAGTATCTTTTCATGGAAATATTCTTCTGAGCATTCTTGAATTTTACTCTACAAAGCAGTATCATGTTGACAATTTGGACGTTATTAGTTCCTGAATAAATTAATTCTTGAACTTGTTTTATTGAATTATTATATCATTGTCATCATCCTCATGTCTATATTATATTGAAAGTCATTTGTGGCCTGTAGTGCATAGATGGACTTGGTATGATTATGACCAGGGATTATTTGGTGTAATCATGACCGTAATGTTACAAATGATGTGGTAAAAGTTATCATTGGCCAGAAGTGCATTGATGGACAGTTGTTGCCATGATCATGACCATTAATGAATACACGAATTTCCTTGGCTGTAGTGCATGGATAATTTGTGGTCGTGATACTAAAGAATATCCTTGGCGATAGTGCAGGGGTGATTCGATGATGTGGATTATTTATTAAGCTGAGTCTCAGCGATAAAAGTGTTGAAAAACCTTTTAAATCATAAAAGATAGTAGATTTTATTCTCTACTTGACTCGTTTAATGGATTGCTTGTTCTGCTGTAGTTAAACTTGATGTTGTTATATTTTATCAGTTTAACACTGTTGAAGGCTAACGATAATTTATTCTGCATTATCTTAGTCATAATATTTCTTACTGGGCTAGTTGAGCTCACCCTTTCTTTCACTGTTCTCTTCAGGAAATGAGAACATGGCAGGGACTAGTCGGGGAACGGAGTGACGGTCCAGAGGATAACATTAGTAGTCCTCACTATTCTGTGAAATAGTGTGTTAATAATTGTAATGAGGACTCCTTTTGAGTTTGTATAATCTCTAGTAAACAATAATTGTATTCAAACTCACAGTTATATTTTGTCGTATTGTACACGACAATTGTATTAGTAAGTTGTATTTGAATTTTGTACCATGTATCTGACGACCCAAGATGGGTGATGTATACCTAATTTTGGGGGCGTCACAGTTGGTATCAAAGCTTAGGGATATGATCCCTGGCTACGATGTGAGAATTGTACTAGGAGGGGAGAGACGGGGAATTCCTTCGCTAGTATGACCTACCTAAGTTTATGTGGTATTTAATTGGTCGGTCAGAATTTAGGGATAATACGTTACACGTCAATTAACCTTTGTTTTGTGGCAGTATTTGAAAATGACATCCGAGAATGTTGAGAATAGTAATGGAGCACAGGCGACCATTGATTCACCACATATCAATAATCAGGATAATGTGCATCAGGAAGGCGACAATCCTCATGCAAACAACAACACTGACCAAATGATGAATGATCAAATGTTCAGGGGCTTTATGCAATTCATGCAACAGCAGGCGAGAGTGACTCCTGTCCAAAATACAGGTGGAAACACTAGAAACTCTCGGGTGGTCACCGCTAAACAGTTCAAGGAGCTGGGACCACCGGAGTTTAAGGGAGAACCAAAACCACTTATGGTAGAAGCATGGATAAAGCAGATCACCAAGATATTTGATGTCTTGGGATGCTCCGAGGAGCAAAAGGTTCCCTTTGCCGCCTTTATATTGCGCAAAGATGCAGATTACTGGTGGGAATCGGTAAAACGTACTCAACATGTCGTACTGAAGATGTCTTGGGAGAAGTTCCAAGAGCTATTCAACGATAAATACTTTCCCGAAAGTATTCGTCACATGAAGGAGGTGGAGTTTATCAAGTTGGAACAAAATAATATGACCGTGTCGCAATACGAGGCTAAATTTGCAGGGTATCCCGGTTTGCGTCCCACTTGGTGGATTATGAAGAGAGAATGACACGGATGTTTTTAAGAGGTTTGAAGCCGAAGATACGTCAACATCTTATTTCTCATAAACTGTTTTTATATTCAGATGTTATAAATAGGGCTCAGTTAGTGGAGCGCGTTAACGAGTCAACACAACTAAAAGAGAGAAGTCATCGAAGCGGTGACAACAAGCGTGGAGGGAATCAACAGGTCAGAAATGGTAACCACTTCGGTGGTAATCAGGGCCAAAATAATAAGAATGGATATTTCAAGAAGAGGAGATTCAACAATGATGGAAAGACGTCAGAACCAACACCTGTCGTTAAGGAAGGAGAATTACCACCTATCATATATTTCAAATGCGGAGGGGAGGGGCACATCAGTCCAAACTGCGTGATGCCGTCCAAAGCATGTTATAATTGTGGAAGAGAAGGTCACTTAGCCCGATTTTGTCATTCACCGAAGACAAATTCAGCTAGGATGGAGGCACCAAAGGCCATCCCAGAAAAGTCAAAACTGGTAGTGCAAGGGAGAGCGTTTGTTGTGACCTCCCAGAAAGCAAGGAACCCAAATGAGGTCATCACGGGTAAGCTTTTGATAAATTCTAACAAAATCTACACTTTATTTGATACTAGTTCTACCCATTCTTTTATTTCTCCTATTTGCGCTCATCGATTAAATTTGACTCCGGAGAAATTAGACTTTGACTTATCTATGGAAACTCCGTTGAGAGAAACCTTCATTACATCCACTGTTTATAAGTCTTGTTTGGTTCAAATCGGTACCCTCACATTACCTGTAGATCTTATTTCATTGAAAATACTTGCATTTGACGTGATTCTAGGGATTGATTGGTTAACTACTCATCATGTAAAAATTGATTGTTTCCGTAAGGTTGTTAGCTTTTATATTCTAATCAACCTATTATGCGAATTCAAGCGACCAAACCATTAAAATCAATCACGGTCATCTCAAGCCATAAAGCTATTCGTTTATTGAAAAACAGATGTCAAGCTTTCTTAGATCATGTCACAGATTTAAACAAAAATACGTCAGTTTTGAATGATATTTCTATTGTTAATAAATTTCCTGACGTATTCCCCGAAGAACTTCCTGGCCTACCCCCTGAGCGTGAAATTGAATTTTGTATCGACCTTGAACCCGGTACAAAACCCATTTCCAAAGCCCCATATTGAATGGCTCCTATTGAACTTTTGGAGTTAAAGATCCAACTGCAGGAATTGTTAGACATTGGCTTTATTCATCCTAGTACTTCTCCTTGGGGTGCTCCTGTTCTGTTTGTGAAGAAGAAAGATGGGAGTATGCGACTTTGTATTGATTATCGAGAGTTGAATCATGTCACCATCAAAAATAGGTACCCATTGCCACGTATTGATGACCTATTTGACCAGTTGCAAGGAGCTAGATTCTTTTCAAAGATTAATCTTCGTTCTGGATATCACCAATTGAAGATTAGAACCGATGACATTCCAAAGACGGCTTTCAGAACTCGGTACAGGCATTATGAATTCCTAGTCATGTCCTTTGGATTGACTAATGCTCCTGCTGCCTTCATGGATATGATGAACCGAGTATTCAAGAAATATTTGGATCACTTTGTGGTCGTCTTTATTGATGATATCCTTATTTATTCCAAAAGCCATGAAGATCATGAGCAACACTTGAGGCTGACACTCCAAAAGCTTCGTGAATACAAGCTTTATGCCAAGTTGAAGAAATGCGAATTCTGGCTTTAGAAAGTAGTATTCCTTGGGCACGTTGTATCAAGTCATGGAATATATGTTGACCCAACAAAGATTGAAGCAATTCAAAGCTGGGAGCAACCTAAATCAGTGACCGAAGTATGTAGCTTTCTTGGTTTAGCTGGTTATTATCGGAAATTCGTGGAAGGAGTTTCTCGAATCGCTACTCCATTGACTCAGCTAACTCGAAAAGATATAAAGTTCGGTTGGAGCGAAGAATGTGAGAAGAGTTTTCAAGAACTCAAGAGGAGACTCATTTCGGCACCTGTTCTGACAATACCATCTGGCTCGGAGGGATTTGTCATCTACAGTGATGCTTCGGGCAAAGGGTTGGGATGTGTTCTCATGCAACATGGAAAAGTCATAGCCTATGCCTTAAGACAACTCAAAAAATATAAGAGGAATTATCCTACTCATGATCTATAGTTGGCAGTTATTGTCTTCACATTAAAGATTTGGAGGCATTACTTGTATGGGGAGAAGGTGGAGATCTTTACGGATCATAAAAGCCTCAAATATTTCTTTACTCAAAAGGAACTCAACATGCGACAACGACGTTGGCTTGAACTGTTGAAAGATTATGATCATACCATCTAATACCATCTTGGAAAAGCGAACGTGGTAGCTGACGCATTGAGTAGAAGATCATATGCAGGTACGAGTGCGATATTGTCAACGCAAAGGTCCATTTTGTGTGACTTACAAAGGATGGAGATAGAGTTATAGACTCCAGGGACCCATGTGATGATGGTGAATATATAAGAAGAATCGACTTTAATCGATAAAGTTAAAGCTGCTCAAGTTACAGACCTAAAGCTGATGTGTATGAGGAAGAAAATGCAAGAAGGTGCTATACCGGAAGCAAGAATCGATGAAGAAGGAATACTTCGAGTCAACTCCAGACTTTGTGTTCCTAACTACCCTGATTTAAAGTATAAAATCATGATGGAGGCGCACAACACACCGTTTACAATCCATCCTGGGAGTACCAAAATGTATCATGATATTCGTCATACATTTTGGTGGAGCAATATTAAGAGAGAGATAGCGTTGTTTATCTCAAGGTGTCTAACTTGTCAATGAGTTAAAACAGAGCATCAAATACCATAAAGTCCATTGCAACCACTTGAGATTCCAGAATGGAAGTGGGAGCACATTACCATGGATTTCGTTACCGGTCTTCCTAAAGTTTCTCAAGGCATAGATGCGATTTGGGTCATTAATGATAGATTGACCAAGTCTGCTCATTTCTTACCGATACGAGAAACTTATACACTTGAACGTCTTGCTCGTATGTATATAAACGAGATTGTAAGACTGCATGGTGTGCCGATATCCATATTTTCTGATCGAAACCCAAGATTCACTTCACAATTTTGGGTTAGTTTGAAAAAAGCTATGGGCACAGACTTACGATTTAGCTCGGCATATCATCCTCAGACAGACGGACAGTCGGAGAGGACTATTCAAACTCTTGAAGATCTATTAAGACTCTATGTCCTTGATTTCAAGGGAAGTTTGGACAAGTTCTTACCCTTGGTGGAGTTTTCCTACAACAACAGTTATCAAGCAAGTATTGACATGGCTCCATTCGAAGCGTTGTATGGAAGAAAGTGGTGTTCTCCAGTATGATGGGATGAGGTGGGTGAAGCAACGTTGTTGGGACTGGATTTGGTACGTATGACTACAGAAAAGATTCAAACGATCCGACAACGTATAAAAACCTCACAAGATCGACAAAAGAGTTATGTTGATCTTCATCGAAAGGACGTGGAATTCGATATAGGAGATCATGTGTTGTTGTGTGTTGCTCAATTAAAAGGAGTTACGAGATTTGGAAAGATAGGAAAACTCAATTCTCGATTCATCGGCCCATTTTTAATCCTCGATCGAGTAGGAACAGTGGCCTATAGACTCGCTTTACCGCCAAGTATGTCTCGTGTTCATAACGTTTTTCCAATATCCATGTTACGTAAATATGTGAAAGACCCGAACCACATTATTGAGTTAGAACCGGACGAAATAGCGGAAAATTTGACGTATGAAGAGGTTCCTGTTCAAATCTTGGATAAGAAGGAACATATTCTACGCTTCAAGGTTATACCTCAAGTCAAAGTTTTGTGGAGAAACCACGATGTTGAGGAAATGACTTGGGAGTTAGAATCTGAAATGAAATCAAGGTATCCTTACCTCTTCGACATACCAGGTACGTACCCTAATTTCGAGGGATAAATTTCATAAGAAGGGGAGGTTGTAAGACCCCAACTTTTATAAATAAAGATGAATTTTCTATAAATATTATTTTTGAATATTATGGAATAAATTTGATATAATGTTATAGTTGTCGGTAATATTTATAAATTTTGCAAAGTAAGCAAGTTGTTATAAAATATTTGTTTGGTCGGGGAATATTCTTTTTGTCGGGGAATATTCATACGACGGCACAATCATTGGTGGACCCCACAACGAATTAATTGTCGTAGTTAGGAAACGACAAAAATACTTTATGAAAATAACGGCGGAGGTGTTACTGTTAAAACTGTTGAACTACCCGGTAGTAAAAGTACAGTAATACGCGTGGTTGCATAGTAGCACACGGTATTGTTTATTGATGCTTACGTGAGAAGTCACTCAGCTATACTCAATTATTGCTACAGTAATTGCTTGCATCATATCTCTTATATTATTGATTCAATTATTGTCACAGTATCATCTGTATAATATGTTATATTAATAAATCAATAATTGAGACGACAAGTTATAAATGATTAATAATTGTTGAAAGATTAAATATGTGTTGATTAAAAATAAAATAATTTGTGGTAATATTTATTCAATCCTTGATGTATATAAAGAGTCTATTATGAGACGTTTGTGGTAAGTAATTACCTTCGTCAATAGTAATTACCTTCGTCAATAGTAATTACCTTCGTCAATAGTAATTACCTTTACCAGACGTCAAACCACTTGTCGTTTCATATTACAAGCGTCGAACCAATTGTCGTTTCACATTACAGGCGTCAAACCACTTTTCTTTTCACATCATCAGTCGTCAAGCCACTTGCCTTTTTCACATTTCAAGTGCTAAGCTAGAAATCTTCTATAAATAGAGGCCTAGTGCTCCATTATTTTTCACGAATTCATTGAAGCTATAGAGAGAGAAAGTATATAGAGAATAAGAGAGAAAGAAGAAGAATATTCTGTTACTACACTACTACAGTATTCAATCTCCTACTAATGTAAGGGGTGTTATTCTTTCTTATTCATGAAGAGAACTGTTGTTATTCCATTGCTTATTATTCTGTTGGAATAACCTGTATACGCGATTTACCCTATACTTGGTGACATTCTTCTATTATTTTGTTGGAACATCCTGTCTATGTGTTTTACACCGGACCTGGTTCCGTCTTTATTATTATTCTATTGGAACATCCTGTATGTGTGTTTTACACCGGACCTGGTTCCGTCTTTATTATTATTCTGTTGGAACATCCTGTCTGTGTGTTTTACACCGGACCTGGTTCCGTCTTTATTATTCTGTTGGAACATCCTGTCGGTGCGAATTTCGCCTAACCAGGTTCCGTTACTTATTAATCTGTTGGAATAACATGTCTATACGAAGTACCAGATGCATGGTGATTTCTTTTGTTATTTCATTCTTTATTATACTCAGTTGGTTAAAGTTTTAACTTCATCCAGTATCTTTTTATGGAAATATTCTTCTGAGCATTCTTGAATTTTACTCTACAAAGCAGTATCATGTTGACAATTTGGACGTTATTAGTTCCTGAATAAATTAATTCTTGAACTTGTTTTATTGAATTCTTATATCATTGTCATCATCCTCATGTCTATATTATGTTGAAAGTCATTTGTGGCCTGTAGTGCATAAATGGACTTGGTATGATTATGATCAGGGATTATTTGGTGTAATCATGACCGTAATGTTACAAATGATGTGGTAAAAGTTATCATTGGCCAGAAGTGCATTGATGGACAGTTGGCATGATCATGACCATTAATGAATACACGAATTTCCTTGGTTGTAGTGCATGGATAATTTGTGGTCGTGATACTAAAGAATATCCTTGGCCATAGTGCAGGGGTGATTCGATGATGTGGATTATTTATTAAGCTGAGTCTCAGTGATAAAAGTGATGAAAAACCTTTTAAATCATAAAAGATAGTAGATTTTATTCTCTACTTGACTCTTTTAATGGATTGCTTGTTCCGCTGTAGTTAAACTTGATGTTGGTATATTTTATCAGTTTAACACTGTTGAAGGCTAACGATAATTTATTCTGCATTATCTTAGTCATAATATTTCTTACTGGGCTAGTTGAGCTCACCCTTTCTTTTACTGTTCTCTTCAGGAAATGAGAACATAGCAGGGACTAGTCGGGGAACGGAGTGACGGTCCAGAGGATAACATTAGTAGTCCTCACTATTCTGTGAAATAGTGTGTTAATAATTGTAATGAGGACTCCTTTTGAGTTTGTATAATCTCTAGTAGACAATAATTGTATTCAAACTCACAGTTATATTTTATCGTATTGTACACGACAGTTGTATTAGTAAGTTATATTTAAATTTTGTACCATGTATCTGACGACCCAAGATGGGTGATGTATACCTAATTTTGGGGGCGTCACATAATATACCAACAAATTAATGTATTATTAATATGAGCAGGATAACAATTAGCAGTTTTTATTACCTCTCAAAAGGATACATCCACCGATATTGCACCGGTCCTCCAAGTTTGAGTTCATACGGTAGATGAATAGACAGATGTTCCATCGAGTCAAAGAATCCTGGAGGGAAGATCATTTCGAGCTTGCAAATGGTAAGCACAATATTCTTCTCCATCTGCTCGACATCACTGTACTTGATTACAGTTGAACAAATATCTCGAAAGAAATTTGAAAGTTCGGTCGATGCATTCAGAACTTTTCTAGGTAACATCTCACGAAATGCAATTGGGATCAACTTCTGCACGAATACATGACAATCGTGACTCTTGAATCCTGAAATTTTCAATTGCTCAACTTTGCAACAATGTGATATGTTCGATGCATATCCATCTGGGAGCTTCAACCCACTAACCCATTTACACACGTCTTCAACTTGTTGCTTAGTAAGACAGAATGGAGCTTTAGGTTTCGTAGTATTAGGGCGAAGCCACAATTCTGGCCTAATGTTTAATGCCTCCAAATCTTTTTGAGCATTGTCATTGTCTTTGGTCTTACCACTCGCATCTAACACAGTGTAAAACAAGTTCTCAAACACATTCTTTTTGGTATGCATAACGTCTATACAATGACGAACTGAAAGTGTGCCCCAATAAGGCAACTCGAACTGAAAGTGTGTCCAATTATGAGTCTTACCATATCCGGCTGCTCTCAATTTACTGTGTTCCTTCCCCGACATAGGAAAATCAAGTTGGTTCAACCAACCCAACACCTCACTACCCGACAACCGACCAACAACCCCTCTTCTTCTCTATCTTTCTGTTGAACTGTGCAAACATCTTTCTGTATTTGTAATCAAGAGGCAAGAATTTATGAGCAGTTCCAAAGAAACTATATTTCCGCCCATGCTACAACTGGTTGCCTTGCACATCCCCCATACACACAGGACATGACAGTTTCCCGTGAGTTGACCAACCACTAACCATCCCAAGAGCCGAAAAGTCAGTGATAGTCCATAACATGGATGCCTTCATCACAAAATTCTCGCATATCGATTTATCATACGTCCAGACCCCTGTCTCCCACAACATCTTTAGTTCATCCACTAACGGTCAAAGGTACACATTAAGGTCTTTTGTAGGACTTTTATCCGTCGGAATGAGTAAAGTCAGAAATAAATACGGATCCCTCATGCACATTGCCGGTGGAAGATTATAACCGACCATAATGACTGGCCAAACTGAGTACGGCTGGCTAAAATTATTAAAAGGGAAAAATCCATCAGTAAACATGCCAAGCCTAAAATTCCTAACTCCTTTCGCAAACTCAGGATAATTTGCATCAAATCTCTTCCATTCATCTCCATCCGCTGGGTGAGTCAGCTGACCAGCCACGACATCCCTTGTTTGATGTCAACTCATATGTTGAGCCGTATGAGACGACATGAATAGCCGCTGAAGTCTCGATGCAAGTGGAAAGTACCGTAAGATTTTCCTGGGAATATATTTCTCCTCTCCCCCCCCCCCCCGTTTTGTAACCTTGTAGCGCAGTAACCTACATATATCACATTGTCCCTTATCTCTATCCTCCCCATAGTATAACATGCAATCCTGTTCACAAGCATCGATTTTCTGATACCCCATATTTAACCCCTTGACCATCTTTTTCACTTCGTAATAATTCGCAGGAAGAGTATAATCCTTGGGTAAATACTGTCCAATTATAGCAAGTAAATCGTTGAAACCTCTCTCACTATAGTCGTGCTCATTCTTGAAGTATAAGAGCTTCGTCACTACAGAAAGCTTGGTGTCTATATCATTTGGCACTTGTTTCACACTGGTTGAAGAAGGTTCATTTTCAGCCCAGTCAAAATTAGTAAGGCCATAAGCATCGACCAACATCTCAACTAGATCATAGTTTTTAACGTATGAATCCCATGGATTTGGTTGTTCCACAATATTTTCAACCACTTCTGATTCCCCGTGATGAGTCCATACGAAGTACCCATCCACAAATTCACGGAAAAATAAGTCGAATTTAATCTCGTCGACTTTCTTCCAAATCAGGTTTTTACACTTGACACACGAGCATCACATCTTCCCGTTCGGATCATCTGTATGTTCTAGTGATTTGTTCAAGAAATCTGACACCCCAACACGATAAGCTGCGACTAATCACCTCGCATCACTAGGTATCCTACAGAACATCCAACTCCGGTCGGCTGACATTTTTAACTACATAGAAGATGAATTCAGTTAATTTGGAAATTTATGCATGAATTAGATAAGGACAGGACATGGATAAGGCTTCTATCCCGTTATTGGATGCATCTCGTCACTAGTGCAAACACAATGAGTACGTTTTATAAGTTTCAAGAAAATTTTGACAGCACCTCTCTATGGTCTCCAAGCACACGAAATAGACTAAGATAACTTAATCTGCTCTTAATGCACTCGGAGAACATATAGAGATAACAGTCAAAAAATCCTCAAAATAACAAAAACGTATTATTTTATATTGGCACCGGCCTAAGTGAGAGACGTAACATCTGTGAGACCCCAGATTTTATGAATAAATATTTAATTTTCTCGAAATAATTTTTTTGAATATTATGGTGTGGATATGATATAATGTTATAGTTGTGGGTAGTATTTATAAATTTTGAAAAGTATGCAAGTTGTTGTATAATATTCGATTGGTCGGGGAATATTCGTACAACGGCACAATCATTGGTGGACCCCACAATGGAATTATTGTCGGATTGAGAAAAAGACAAAAATACTTTATGAAAATAACGGCGGAAGTTTTACCGTTAACTGTTGAAACACTCGGTGTTAAAAGTACAGTAATACGCGTGGTTGCATAGTAGCACACGATATTAATTATTGATGCCTACGTGATAAGTCACTCAGTTTTGTTGGTATTATTAATGTAATAATACAAAAAAATATTTTTTATATAAAACAGAATACTTTTATAAAGTTATTCTATAAATAGAATATATTATATTCTATTATGCATAGTGTTACATAGTGTCTGCATAGTATTTTGCATAGTAAAATCTTTTTATATAAAACAGAATATTTTTATAAAGTTATCTGTTTTATTAGACAATAATTAGAATATATTATATTTTATTATGCATAGTGTTTGCATAGTGCCTGCATAGTGTTTGCATAGTAAAATATTTTATAAAGTTATTCGTTTTATTAGATTATAAATAGAATATATTATATTTTATTTAAAAGATTTTACTTTAAATATGGACCGTCAGATCAAAGTAAATCAATCTGGACCGTTCATGAGTTAGTTACTATGCAGTCCATTTTTCTTTAAATAGAAGTTCATTCCTTCATTATTTTCTTACGAATTCACTGAAACTCTAGAGAGATAAACTATAGAGAGAAAGAAGAAAGTATTCTTCTACTTCACTACTTATATATTCAGTACTCTTCTTCTTAAGGTATGGAATATTATTTGTTGTACTCGTAGGGGGTATTATTTCTTTTGTATTCATGAAGAGAACTTCTGTTATTCCATTCTTTATTATTCTGTTAGAATAACCTGTATACGCGGGCTACCCTATACTTGGTAAAAATTTTCAGTTATTTCATTCTTTATTATTCTGTTGGAATATCCTGTCTGTGCATTTTACGTCGGGCCTGGTTCCGTTATTTATTATTCTGTTGGAATATCCTGTCGGTGCGTATTATGCCTGACCTGGTTCCATTATTTAGTATTCTGTTGGAATAATTTGTCTATGTGAAGTACCGCATGCATGGTGATTTCTGTTGTTATTCCATTCTTTATTATTCTGTTGGAACATCCTGTCGGTGCAAATTTCGCCTGACCAGGTTCTGTTATTATTATTCTGTTGGAATAACCTGTTTATGAGAAGTACCGCATGCATTGTGATTTCTTTTGTTATTCCATTCTTTATTATACTCCGTTGGTTAAAGTTTTGAATTATATACTCCATGAAATTAGTGGAATGTCCTTGATATTTGCGCTTCATCCAGTATCTTTTCATGGAAATATTCTTCTGAGCATTCTTAAATTTTACTCTACAAAGCAGTATCATGTTGACAATTTGGACGTTATTAGTTCCTGAATAAATTAATTCTTGAACTTGTTTTATTGAATTCTTATATCATTATCATCATCCTCATGTCTATATTATGTTGAAAGTCATTTGTGGCCTGTAGTGCATAGATGGACTTGGTACGATTATGACCAGGGATTATTTGGTGTAATCATAACCGTAATATTACAAATGATGTAGTAAAAGTTATCATTGGCCCGTAGTGCATTGATGGACAGTTGTTGGCATGATCATGACCATTAATGAATACATGAATTTCCTTGGCTGTAGTGCATGGATAATTTGTGGTCGTGATACTAAAGAATATCCTTGGCCATAGTTCAGGAGTGATTCGATGATGTGGATTATTTATTAAGCTGAGTCCCAGCGATAAAAGTGATGAAAAACCTTTAAATCATAAAAGATAGTAGATTTTATTCTCTACTTGACTCTTTTAATGGATTGCTTGTTCCGCTGCAGTTAAACTTGATGTTTGTTATATTGTATCAGTTTAACACTGTTTAAGGCCAATGATAATTTATTCTGCATTATCTTAGTCATAATATTTCTTACTGGGCTAGTTGGGCTCACCCTTTCTTTCACTGTTCTCTTCAGGAAATGAGAATATAGTTGGAACGAGTCGGGGAACGGAGTGATGGTCCTAGATGGTGCATTAGTAGTCCTCACTATTTTGTGAAATAGTGTGATAATAATTGTAATGAGGACTCTTTTTGAGTTTGTATACTCTCAAGTAGACAATATTTGTATTCAAACTCACAGTTTATGTTTTGTCGTATTGTACACGACAGTTGTATTTTTAAGTTGTATTTGAATTCTGTACCATGTATCTGGCGACTCAAGATGGGTGATGTATACCTAATTTTGGGGGCGTCACAGTTGGTATAAAAGCTTAGGGATATGATCTCTGACTGAGATGTGAGACAAGAACTAGGAGGGGAGAGACGGGAAATTCCTTCGGTAGTATGACCTACATAAGTTTATTTGATATTTAAAGAGTGAGAAACTAAAGAAGAAATGGAAAATTAATTAATCCCTCAGTACTCCGGTTCAGTTGTCCTGCTAATTTTACACAATTTTTTTTAAAATAATTAAATAAATAAATTGGTGTATAAAAAACAAGTGTAAAGTGGTCTATGCCCACTCTAATTAAGGTGGTCTTTATTTCAAAATAAGTGTGAAATGAGACTAATTAACGTTTTAAAAGCAATTAATTAGGACAAGCTGTCAAGGATTTAGGAATATCCATAAAAGAGAAAGTAGACAAGCGCATTTGGACAAGAGGGGAAAAAAAGAAGAAAAAAAAGAGGAATGAAAGATCATCTTGGTTATATCATCAAATTAGGGTTGCACAAACGGCCTGGGGCCTGCGGCTCGGCCTTGATCTGGCCTGAGCCCGACCTAGTCAAAGCCTGGCCTGGTCAAGGCCCGGACCAATAAGGCCCGGCCTGAAGGCTGAAAAAAGGCCGCTGTTTAAAAGTCAAAACTCGGCCTGGACTGGCCTATTTAAAAGCCTGGCCTGGACTGGCCTGTGGCATTTTACCGGCCTGGGCTAAATCTTAACTGCTCAAGGATAAAAAATTGTTGCACTTGGCCTTTTATTTTTAATATCTTTGTGGCCAAGCGGCCCAAGCCCAACATATAAATATGTTAAAAGAATATTAAGATTGGACCAGCCCACAACTTAATGAAAGTGGAGGAGAGTCCATTTTATAAGGAAAGTTTCCTTTTAATACTTTTCTAGGTAAACAATATGGGAGTAAGATTAATTATTGCAGACATCCGAGCAGCCTTCGAATGCTTAGGCTCCGAAGTCAAGATTGCTTTGCTCAAATTATCTTTTTTCTTTTTCTTACAGGCCGAAGATTGAGTTTTGGCATCAGCCATGGCATGGAGGACACGCGTCGGTGGGGTGGATTGGAGTGTGAGGTTGCCATTTTCGTCTTTGACAATCCACGGGATGAATAATTGATGCGCGAATTCTTCCGGCGAGTCGGAATTTGACTCAGGATTGGAGTCGTTCTCGAGGGGTATTAGGATTTTTCTGGGTTTGGGAGGAGCGAAAGTGATGTTGAATTCGGTGGAGGAAGATGACAGAGAAGAAGTGATGATGGTTCGGAGGTGGTGGCGGGGAGTGGTGCGGGTGAGGAAGAGTGGTTTAGCATGTATATTTGCTGACAATGGATGTGCAAACTATTCAGTATTTTTGAGTGTAGGGTGTTTGATGACATATTTGTGTGGCTTTGATTGGAGCTTCGGAAGCAAGAGAAAATGAAATAAGATATGTATGATTCCAAGTAAATGTGAACAAAAATAAGAACACATTTGTAGTTCAGTGGGAAAGTATATCACAGAGTTCCATGAATGGCCATAAGCTTCAGTTTTCCACTTTTAAAGTCCCATATTGTCTACCAATGTTAATATGTTCTACCTTTGTTTTATAAATAGAGAGTTGAGTTCAAGGCAAAAATTTTCTATTAAACAATTAAAGCTTTAACAGCTTGGGCCCGGCCTGGCCTGGCCAGCAGGCTTCAGCAGACCAATGTTTTAAGTTAATAATCTGGCCTGGCCTGGCCTTTTTATTTTTGGGCTTGGGCCTGGTCCGGCCTGGTCAATGGTCAAAGCCTGGCAGGCCTAGACCGGGCCAGGCCAGGCGGCCTGTTTGTGCATGTCTACATCAAATCCAAAGAAACTGCATGTCCTTTGGGATCTTATGGTTTGTATCCGCATGGAGCTGTAAATAGGTAAATAATATAATCTGTACGTAAATTTCTTTAAAATGTCATGCAAAATAATCATGATGAGATTGATATACATTATTCTTTTGCTGATTAACCTAACTAGTCAAAGGAATATTAATTTTTGAAAACAAATAAACATGATTTTATTTCGAATATACAAATGGCTAGGTTATAAAATATTGCAAGAATATTATTATAAATAGAGATGTAGGTATCCAGTTTCTACATCAAATTAAACTCGATCGAATGGGTATACTAAGCTGGCAAGTAAGACAGTAAAATATGCTTATTCCAAATGATAATCGCTGCTTAAAACACATAAAACCCTACATTGGACAATATGAATCCTTCTTGAAACAATAATCCAACAATAAACAAGGAAAACACCTAGGTTTTAACTGCAAACGGCTAAAAATTATGTAGACAATTACTAAACAAATGTTTAATTGGTCTTAATTATGACATTCTAATTAATTTCAACTGATGTAAAGTTGTTTGTTCCTTATGTTTTAGTAAAACAAAATGTGCATATTGATCGATTAATGTAGAAGTACTATATATATACAATCATGCACATCAAATTAATTAATTATTAATTCATACAAGCCAAATGGTAAAGGCAATTTCATAACAAGATGGTTGTAATCAAGGGCGGAGCCACGTTTGGGCTGAGGTGGGCTATAGCCCGAGTAAGATTCCAGATTTCCCTCCTTTCCACCTATGTCTCACCTGTTAATTTCCATTTTTTACCATCTCTTTTGAGTGTTTTGCAGTTCACGAGGCCGATGAGAAGCAATGGCAATATGAGAAGCAGTGTAAATTCTAAAAGTGGATTTTGACGCGCCATTTTTGAACACACCGATTAATTAGTCCTCTTTTGGTGTTTAATTGATTGAAGAAATGAGTTCTTTCAGCCTTCAAATTCAAAGGCACAACGAGAGAGAGAGATAACAGTAAGATCTCTCCACTAAACCAAACCGGAGAGAGAAGAGAGAGGAAATGACTCGCTCGTCGGTGCATGCACTATTTCCTATTTTAATTTATAGTTTAATTTGACATATATCCTTGGGCTGGAAATCGTTATCCGTGGTCCGTATATTACATGGGTATAGTCTGGGTTCACACCGGAGTCACGCCCTCAAGGTGTTCGATAAAAGTCCTAAGAGAGGGAAAAGTTGGTTTTTGAGCAAGTTGGGGGGTGTGATTAGCCTGCACTGATTTGTTATTATTTGAGAAATCTAAATGGCACTTGGTAGTTCAGGAGGAAAAAAATTTCTGGCTCCGCCCTTGGTTGTAATGCAAAGTATATACAACAATTATATGAAAAAGATCTCATGATGTTGTTTGGCATCTATATATACTTTCCTAATGATTCAAGAAAATATTTGGCCCCAGGGAAAAACTACCAATGACTTGCATTTAAAATTATAATGCCCTAGCTAGTAGCTAATTAACTTTCTTCAAGCATAACTTTCATAGTTGCCCAAAAAGAGTCTCATTTGTAAATTTTATAATATAACTCTTTTGTGAAACGGATGGAGTATTAATTATATGTTATTCTTTTTTTTTTTGGAAAAAATAAAAAAGGAAAATGGCTGCCCTTAAAAAGGACCGACTCACTGACCTAGCTAGTTATAGTATTGTACAATTTGCTGGGTTACAGATCCTAATATTTATCCCCATCTTACGAAAATTTCCCTCTGATAACTAATTTTGGAACTTGGAATTAACAGCTAGCAGCCCACTACGTAACCTGTGTTCAAAGCATACAAAAATTCTGAATGGCACACTGAAATTTTCTTACCCCGATTAATTAAATTGAGTTGATGTTTCTCTGATGTTGATCAGAAAAATATTCTGAGATCTATGTAATATTAATTCTTAACTCCTCTAAGAATATATATACTTCCCTTCTCCTGTGAAACGATTTTTTTTTCTTGACATTTTGTTTTGAATTGTAAGGTTTGCTTCGATCAGAAACACTAGTAATTATTTTTTTCCAAATGTTTAATTTTAAAGATAAAAATTTATTATTAAATATATCAGTTGCAAAAATATATGTATTTAAAAAAAGTCAGACAAGAAAAAGGACATTTTATATATAATTTTTATGACAGATCGATATGGTACTTGCTAGGAAACACTAAAGTTTGAAAACAAATTCAATACAGCAGAGGCCCAATTAATAAGGCAGATGAAGGGTCTGATCACTTGCATTATGTTTATGCTTTGACATTAGGAGTAAGGCTGTAAACGAGCCAAAATAGTTCGGGTTCGACTCGAAAAAATACGAGCGAGACTCGGATTCGTTAATAATATGATCCAAATCTGAACATTAAAAATAATTCGAATAAAAATATGGGTAGAATCTGAGCAAGGTTATACTCGACTCGTTTAAAATTCAAATTACTAGAATTTTTTATTGTGATTCGATACATACTCGGTTATTAATACATATTCGATTAGATGTTCGATACATTCTCTTATAATATATACAAATTTAAATCAAATTAGGATAATTAGTTATTATTTTGTTTTGTTTTTAATTTTAATTGTGATTTTATATTTGTAAAGTGTAATAATAAATATATTTTCTCATTTTTAAGTAAAATAACAAATTCAATTAATAATTATATTTACTATAAAACTAGTTATTATGTGGAGACTCGAATTCGAGCTTGAATTTGAAGCTCGCGAGTAATTTGAATAAATATTCGAGTCGAGTCGAATCAAATTCGAGTAATAAATATTCGAGTCGAGTCGAGTCGAATCTGAGTAGGATTTTTTAAATATAATTCGAATTCGAGCCAAATTCGAGTAAGAATTTATCATTTTGAGTCGAATTCGAGTAGCTCTCTGTTCGCTCCGGTTCGACCACTACAAGAAAATCACTATTTCCGACGGACATATCCGCGACGGATTAAAATCGGTCGAAATATGATTAATTCCAAAGAATAATGCGTCGAATATAAGTCCCTCGAAACTAACATAATTCTGACAGAATTTCGTCGAATGTAGACCTCTCCAGTTGGCGCCAAATTTCACGCCACCGCGAAAAGTAATTTCGAATTTAAGTTATTTCCGAGGGACTTATGGCCGACAGACATTCCGTAGGAAATAACAAATATAAACTTTTCAGCTTCTGCCTTTTCATTTCAGACGCTCGTTTATCTCTCATTCTCTCACTCTCCTTCCATGCCCCCACCCTCTCTCATTCTCTCACTCTCCTTCTCTCTCTCATCCTCCCCGTCCCCACCCATTCGGTCACCGACTAGTCTCCCCCCCCCCAGTACTCTTCTTCCCTCTCTCATCCTCCCCGCCTCCACCCATCCGGTCACTGGTCCCCCCTTTTCCCCTGCCATCGTCCCCCCCCCCACTGCGTCGCTCGCCTATTTCTCTCTCTCTTCACATCTCTCTGCACTCAGCACCACTGCCGGCCACCCTTCCACACAGCGCCACTGCCGACGACCCTCTCATACGCAGCCGACGTCGACGACTCGCGTTCTGGCCAAGTTGGACTCTGCTCTCTCTTTCTCCTCCTTTAACCGATTTTCAAACTAAGGCCTAAGGTTAGTAATGGTTTATTGTTATAATTAGGTATAATTTCCTGCCCTATATTGTGCATATTGCACTGAAATTGGTACTATATATATCTATTGATGATAACTGCTACTATATATATTTCGGATGAATTGCTAAAATTCGGACTTAAGTGTAAATTGTCAATATAAGGGTTATTATTTGTGTTCTGCCGAAATGGGTTATTGCTTGTGGCTACCTATTGTGTTAATTGCCAAACTGTTGTGAAAATTGGGTTGCCAAAAATTATGTTCTGCATAACTGTTATGCAAACTGCATGTTGTGCAAATTGGGATTGTAGCTTATGTTGCAGCTTCTGTTTAGTGTATAGCATCTGGTAAATGTTTCAATTTATTTTTCTTTATGCAATTGCAGCTTATTACAGCGTATGTTCATGGTGAGTGTATTTGATATTTCTGATGGAATTTCTGACTGAATTTCTGTCAGAATTCTTCAATTGCAAATTTTATGGGCCCATGTAACTATTTAAATATGTTACTTAATTAATTTTCCAATACTAAAATAACTTAGTTTTTAGTAATATTTACTTAGTTTTGTACTACTAAATAAAATAAAATAATATTATAAATAATATAAATTTAAATAACATTATATAATATAATATAATATAATAAAATTAAATAACTTAAGATAAGATAATTTAAGATAAAATGAAATGAAATAAAATAAAATAAAATAATTAAAATAAAATAAAATGAAATAATTGTTCCTAAATGAAATAACTTAAATTATATCTAATAAATAAATAAAATACATTAAATTAAATAATACAATATAATACGAGTAATAATAAGATAAAATAAAATAAAATACAAAATAATAATAATATATTATAATAATTTAAATTTAATAAAATATAATGAAATTTTTTAAAAAAAATTAATTTAATAAATAAATTAAATTTAATAAAAAATATTTTAAAATATTTAATATAATACAAATAAAATATAATCCAATAAAACATAAAATTTTAAAAAAATAATAGAATAAAATAAATATAATTTAATTTAATTTAAATAATTTAAATAAACTAAGTACCACTTACTTAGTTTATCATTAATTGGCAAAATAAATTAAGAAGTTGGAGTGAATGTCGAATACTAGTCTCTATAGATTCCAAATAATAATTCTCATAAACTAAGTACCACTTACTTAGTTTATCATTGGCAAAATAAACTAAGTAGCATTTGCTTAGTTTGTCACAATTTTCAATTAATAAATGCAATAATACTCTCCGTACATATATGTACTCTTTCTTGTATGCAGGTTTCGACATAGCAGTTGCATCTAATAGTATTCCAACCGGTTCCTCGATAACAATTAAAAAAAAGGGGTCATAGTTCCTATTTGTGTCCTATACTCGAATTATAAAGTTAATTGAATTACTGCAGACATGATTCCTCACTGTTCCATCATAACAGATGGAAACATCCGAAAGGAGTGTCATTAAGTTGTTGAACAAAGTTCTAGGTTAAGCAACCCTCTAGATGAGCGAACGATCACTTTTTTGCTAGGAATGAATTGGACTCGTATGTGGAGATGATTCATTCCTAGCTGAGAAGTGATCGTTCGTTCATTTAGAGGGTTGCTTAACCTGAAACTTTGTTCAATAGCTTAATGGAACTCCTCCGGGATGTTGTCATATGTTATGATGGAACAGTGAGGAATGTCTGCAGTAATTCAATTAATTTTATTATTCGAGTATAGGACACAAACAGGAACTACGACTCTCTTTTTTTGCCGGATTGCCGACTCAATTAGTCTCTATAGATTCCAAATAACAATTCTCATATACGAAGTACCATTTACTTAGTTTAATTTATCATCATTGGCAAAAAAAACTAAGTAGCATTTGCTTAGTTTGCCACAATTTTCAATAAACCTATAAACTCGTTTGACATTCACTCAGTAGGAGGGAATGTCGAACAATCCCCAGTTTGGGACTGTTATTGGATGTTGTGACGCCCCCAAAATTAGGTATACATCACCCATCTTGAGTCGTCAGATACATGGTACAGAATTCAAATACAACGTAATAATACAACTGTCGTGTACAATACGACAAAACATAAACTGTGAGTTTGAATACAAATATTGTCTACTAGAGAGTATACAAACTCAAAAAGAGTCCTCATTACAATTATTATCACACTATTTCACAGAATAATGAGGACTACTAATGCACCATCTAGGACCATCACTCCGTTCCCCGACTCATCCCAGCTATATTCTCATTTCCTGAAGAGAACAGTGAAAGAAAGGGTGAGCTCAACTAGCCAGTAAGAAATATTATGACTAAGATAATGCAGAATAAATTATCATTAGCCTTAAACAGTGTTAAACTGATACAATATAACAAACATCAAGTTTAACTACAGCGGAACAAGCAATCCATTAAAAGAGTCAAGTGGAGAATAAAATCTACTATCTTTTATTATTTAAAAGGTTTTTCATCACTTTTATCGCTGGGACTCAGCTTAATAAATAATCCACATCATCAAATCACCCATGCACTACGACCAAGGATATTCTTTAGTATCACGACCACAATTATCCATGCACTACGGGTCAAGAATATTTGTGTATTCATGAATGGTCATCATCATGCCAACAACTGTCCATCAATGCACTACGGGCCAATGAGGACTTTTACCACATCATTTGTAACATTACTGTCATGATTACACCGAATAATCCCTGGTCATAATCATACCAAATCCATCTATGTACTACATGCCACATATGACTTTAAAAAAAAATATAAACATGAGGATGATGATAATGATATAAGCATTCAATAAAACAAGTTCAAGAATTAATTTATCTAGGAACTAATAATGTCCAAATTGTCAACATGATACTGTTTTGTAAAGTAAAATTCAAGAATGCTCAGAAGAATATTTTCATGAAAAGATACTGGATGAAGCGCAAATATCAAGGATATTCCACAAATTTCATGGAATATAGAAGTCAAAACTTTAACCAACTGAGTATAATAAATAATGGAATAACAAAAGAAATTACCATGCATGCGGTACTTCGCATAAACAGGTTACACTACAAAAAAATGGGCCTTTATCAACGATTTTTCGGGCAACGACTTTATAAGCCGTTGCTAAAAGTATATGTTTACCAACGAAATTTGTCCTTCGTTGCAGATTGTGTCAGGCTTTCACTTTTTACAACGAAATTCATAAGTCGTTGCAAATTTTCGTTGCTAATTCATTGGCGAAAAAAATTTCGTTAGAAATTCGTTGCAAAATTTTCGGCCACTTACTTTCCCGTCATCGTGGGCAACGGAAGTTTTTTTTGTTGCTAAAAATAAGGCTTTAGCAACGATTTTTCAGCCAACGATTTTATAAGTCGTTGCTAAAAGTATATGTTTAGCAACAAAACTTTTCATTCATTGCAGATTGTGTCAGGCTTTCACTTTTTACAACGAAATTCATAACTAGTTGCAAAATTTGGAAACAAAATTCGTTAGAAATTCGTTGAAAAATTTATAACCACTTGATTTCTCCTTATCGTGAGCAACAAAAAAATTTTTATTGCTATATTTCGTTGCCTAATATGGACCACATTCATTGGCAACATTTTTTATTTTCGTTGCATATTTTATACAACTTTTTGCAACGACTATTAAAATATTGCCTTAAATTAAGATAATAATAATAATAATAACAACAACAACAACAATAACAATAATAGTAATAATAGTACTAATAATAATAATAATAATAATAATAATAATAACAATAACAGTAATAACAACAACAATAATAATAATAATAATAATAATAATAATAATAATAATAATAATAACAACAACAACAACAACAATAATAATAATAATAATAATAACAATCATAATAATAATAATAATAATAATAGTCAAAATAATAATAATAACAATAACAATAATAATAATAATAGTAATAATAATAATAATAATAATAACAATAACAATAACAATAACAGTAATAATAATAATAATAGTACTAATAATAATAATAGTAATAATAATAATAATAATAATAATAATAATAATAATAATAATCCTTGCAAAATAATAGCAACTAGGCCAAGGTGCTCAGGTGGTCATTGGATCAACATTCCAAACTGAAGGTCTTGGGTTCTAAACCACTGAACTTTAGGGGTTTTTGGGTATTGAGCTCTTTTCTTTTGGTCAATGCAAATTGAGCCCCTTTCTATTAAAAAATTTGGACTTCGAGCCCCAGGCACCACATGTGCGTTGACTTGCGTACGCGGCGCTTACGTGGCAGATTTGACGTGGACATTTTTTATTTTATTTTACACGTGGACGTGCTGATGTGGCGAATATTGAACTTAATCCGAAAAAATTTGTTTTTGCCAAGATTTGAACTTGAAACCTCTAGCTTTAAACTTAGATCCAATTACCACTTGAGCTAACAAGCTCATGTATTATAATTTTGCAAGTATTAATATTTATAACTGAACAAATCATTTCCCTCAAATTAATAACCTGATTATTGTTGATCAAAACTATTGCCCATGTGCTACTTGCAATGTCCAGGTACAAATTTATTGTTAAATTTTATATTACTATTTTTTAAGCGTAATTGATCAATATAAATCATTTTACTGATTAATGTCCATTTAAGGCACATTTATGATGTTATTTTCTAAAACATAGCACTAATCAAAATATACAGAGTTTTAACTACTTTTTACCTTATCTTTATTTATACATAAAGGAAAAATAGTATTCTACTAGTTTTACAAAAGAGTTTTAATAGCAAAATATATAAATAATTAAGATGTATATGCAAGTATCAACCTAATGGGTGGTTTATATTCTTTTGTCCGTACACACACACACACACATATATATATAGGAATCTATCCATGGCAACTGGTTGTCATGGATACTGTGCAACAACCTCTTTTTAGACCGTTGATCAACTTATTGGAAGGCTGAAATTGGGATATATTTAATACCAAGCCGTGACAAGCTCTACCGGTCTCTATTTAAATAAAAGAGGCACATATGTCAACATATTGTCAGTATAGTTAAACAAAATGAATATTTAATTGTTAGTATATTCATTTTGTTTAACTATACTGACAATTAAATATTCATTTTGTTTAACTATACTGACAATTAAATATTCATTTTGTTTAACTATACTGACAATATGTTGACATGTGGGCCCCTCTCATTTAAATAGAAACTGGTAGAGCTTGTCACGGCTTGGTATTAAATATATCCCAATTTCAGCCTTCCAATAAATTGATCAACGGTCTGAAAATAGGTTGTTGCACAGTATCCATGGTAACCGGTTGCCATGGATGGATTCCATATATATATATATATATATATATATATAGAAAATGGATCAGGTCCGGACCTCCCGGACGGGAGAAAATCCGGACCTTTTTTTTTTTTTTTGCTTTTTTTTTGTAGAACAACTAAAAAAAAAATTATGGAACTGAAATTTTTCCAAAATACAGTGTTTTGGGTGTGTTTTTAATACCTACACCAACCAATGTATGTACAGTCTGCCCAGACTGTACAGACATGTTTTGTTATAGGCATCCAAATCACGCCCAAAACACTGTATTATGTAAAAATTTCAATTCCATAAATTTTTTTTTTTTATTTGTTTCAAAAAAAAAAGCAAAAAAAAAAAAAAAGGTCCGGATTTTAAACCTGTCCGGGAGTCCGGACAGGATCCGGCCTCTCTCTATATATATATATATATATATAATACTAAGGGAAATAATCATAAGTAACTGTTTTTATAAAGCCGTGTTACATTAAAACTAATTTCTTTTTTGTTTTCCCATATTTTATCCCTAATTTTTACTTATTTTTTTCACCCATATTTTTATTCACCTACCAATTTTTATAATTCATTACGCACAATCACACATTCTGTGCCACAAATACTAGATATTATGAAGGGATATGCAAATTAAAAAAATAATTATTATTTTATTTTATTTTTATTATTATTGTTGTTATTATTAGTATTATTATTATTAGTATTAGTACTATTATTATTATTATTACTACTACTGTTATTGATATTATTACTATTACTATTACTATTGCTATTATTATTATTTTATTTTTATTTTTATTAGTACTATTATTATTATGACTGTTATTATTAGTATATTATTATTATTATTTTATTATTATTATTATTATCACACAATTAGTTATGTACATTTATGTATGTACAATTGTACATAACAGATCCAAGGAAAGTGGATTTGTTTTAATTTGAGAGAAATGATTTGTTCAGTTATAAATATTAATCCTTGCAAAATTATGGTAGATTGGCTTGGTAGCTCATTTGGTCATTGGATCCAAGTTTTAAACTAGAGGTCTCAAGTTCAAATATTGGCAGCAACAAATTTTTGGCTCGAGGCTCAGTTTGCGGTCGACTTTGCATTTGCATTTGGCCTGAAACAAGATAAAGTATTTTTTTTTGAATTTATATATACTTATTTAACCTTGTATGATATTTATTATATATATATTGGGTTAAAAAATATCAACAATAAAAAAAATATTTTGATATATTATAAATCTATAAAATATCTTTTAATCTTGTTCGGTAATTATGCATTAATCAAATTAAGTATATTACACTAAAGTTAAGATTCAAATAAATTAGGGTACTTTACAATAATATACAATATTTAATAAATAATTACACTATTAGTGCATCACTAAAATAATTACAAAAATAATAACATTTTCATATTTATTTACAATATTAGTGCCCTTAATTTAAAAAAAACACTCATCCGTCCATTCTCTTTTATCTCCCTTACCTCGCGCCTCCTCTCTCCTCTCCTTCGTCCTCCTCCTTCGCCGCCTCGCCGCCGTTCTTCTTCTTCTTCACTCTCTATATAGATGATTAACCAAAACAACGAGAGGGAAGAAACCTGAAATCGAAGGGTATTTTGTTGGCAAATTAGATTATGCTCGTTCTAACTTCTAAGTCTGAAGATTTGAGAGAGATATGACTAACTCAGGCCCAACACCTCAAACCTGTAGGCTAAAATTCTTTAACTTCTTCTTCTTCACTCTGTCTCTCTTTATTTTCATTCTCGATCTATTAATTACTTTTGTTTTTTCTTATGTTTTCCTTTATATTTTATTTTCATTATTAGCATTTACATAACTTCCATTATGACGAAGGTTAATTTAGTCTAGAAATTAAAAAGAGAAGAAGATAAATTTTAGTACAGTTGGTAGCCAAACATTTATACAAAGGTAACCATTTTAGTTTTTGTGGGTAACCAAGAGAAATTTCAGTGCAGTTGGTAGCCAAAGCTTTCATGCAAAGGTAACCATTTTAGTTTTTGTTGGTTACATTTGTATTAAGGTTTGACTACCAACTTGAAAAAAAAAATTCTATAATAGATTTTTTATAATTAATTGGTAACCCAATAAAACTGAATTGGTTACCTTTGTATTAAAGTTTGGCTACCAACTGCATCATGGAAAAAAAAATTATAATAGATTTTTTTTAATTAATTGGTAACACAATAAAACTGAATTGGTTACATTTGTATAAATGTTTGGCTACCAACTGCATTATGAAATATAAAAATCTATAATAGATTTGTTGATATCTGTTGAGAAGATAAAGAAATACTAAAGCATTTAATGTTTTGGAAGATAAAGTTCTGAAAAATTTTGGTGCCAGTTATGGATGGTTATGGAAATGAGTTCGGCGTAGGGAAATAGAAGGGAGGAGAGAGAAAGTGCTGAATTGTAACCTATTAAAATACTCAACTAAATTAAAAGGATAAGAATACACTAATTTTGTAAATAAAATTTAAAATACATTAATTATGTAAATATTTTATGAGTGCACTATTATTGTAATAATTTTTAAAAATGTAATAAAAAATGTAATTGTTCCAATAAATTATACAAAGTTAACAAATTAAATAAGATAAACAAGTTAACATGTATACTAAAAAAACTTGATCATCTCATTTAATAAGAAGACAATGAATAGTTAAAGTGAGAAAATTATTTATTGAGTTTGTAAAATGAGGTTTGGACCGTTTGGTGTTGAAGTGAGAGGTTATTTATTGGGTTTGAGTTTGTTTAGTAAAATATTTGTTTAAGTTACTTAATTAGTTATGTTTATTTTTTTAATTTAATTTGTAAATTGTTTATTTTGTTTTCGTTAATTAATATATTAAGTAATTATTTATTTATATTTTTGACATATTATAATTATTTTAACACACAATTTACTAGTTGGCATCCACATACAATTATATTGTTCCCAAATATTACTTGGACTGTATACGTGGATAGTTGAAGATTTTTTTTATATTCTTGCCGTTAAAAGCCAATTAATTTGGATGGAATTTGTGACGATTTGTTATAGTTATATTTAAGCTAATTTACTTTAAATATAATCTTTTATTATTTTTCATTTTTTGATCCAGTTAGATTGGGCGTTGTTGGCTGATTGAGTATTTAAACCTATCATATTAGAGGATGAACACATCTTTGATTAAAAGCCAAATATTGTAAGTGTAATTTTTTCTTGTATAATAATTAGTAGAAATAATTTACTAGAAATATTTTTTAAATAGTAAAATTGTATAATTTTCTTTATAAAACTATATATTGTATGCTATTATAAATTCTATAAGTATATGTAAGTGATATACTAATTAAATATTGTAGTACAACGATAATATTAAGTAAAATAATTAATTATACAAATAAACAAAAAATTAATTTTAAAGTATTGTCTTAATTTTCTAAACTAAAATTTTATATTACTTAGGCTTAAAATAAATATGAACCTTTGAGGTAAAAATACAAATCGATCAAATGGATGAAAAGTTCATAGATTACAACTTTCCTTCGCCATCCTCAAGGACCAATTAGAAGCAAGAACACTGACTATAAGTCATCTGTTTAAGAAGTGATCATAGCCTTTAGATCAAATTGACTTAACTTGAGCCATCCATTTAAATCAAATTCTGCAGCCGTCAGATTAAATTTTAATTGCTAGATTCAATCGTGGCCATTGAATCTTAAGGATTAAGTCTCAGCCATCAGATCAAGAGGTAAGTCCAAAATATAAAAGATGAAAATGATTTTTCTATAATCATTTCATTCGTCTTTTTCTCTCTCCTCGCAACTGAACTCTTCATTCTCTCTCAAAAATGTTTCAAACCATAAAGCTTTAAATCTATAGTATCCGATAAAGGGCAATGCAAACACAAGTCGATCCAACTTCAATTACATGGATCAACCCAAAATTCGAAGCTTATAGGGGTAGTACAAAATTCGATTGGGAGAAATCAGATGATAGTAGAGAAGCTAGGGTTTCTGATTATATGGTGAATTCAGTTGTACATGTCCTGGTTATTTTGCTGCTAAGAGTCTTGAATTTGTTCCATTAGTGAATGAGAGAAATGGATAAGTTGATTTGGTGACGAATTGACGTGGAGAGGGGATTCGACGATTTCGAAAATCAGGAGGGTTACCGTGGGTGTGATGAAATCAGGAGCTGGATTAGCTGGAATGGGTGCAATGAAGGGACCAGCAGCAGCCAAGGAGGAGGCAAAACAAGAGAAGACTTTGTTGAATTGAAATTGGAGTCTTACGATGCACCTTCAAAGATTAAGATAATAAAGGAAGTTAGAACATTTACGGAATTGGGTCTCAAGGAAGCCAAGGAATTAGTTGAGAAGATCCCCTGCAGTGTTTAAAAAGGGGGTGTCAAAAGAAGAAGGAGAGCAGATAATCGAGAAGATGAAAGCTCATGGGGCCAAAGTTGTCATGGAATGAAAACCAAAGTGATAATGGGTATTTTGTTTTCCATTTAACTTTCTGAATCTTTTTGTTGTTTTTTAAATGGTTACATGTCATCTTTTTACGATTAACAATGAGATAAATTAAACATCTTAGAGGTCCTTGGTTCAAGTTCATAAATTTGCAAATGATTATTTCTGATATTGTTGTTTTCTTGATCTGTAAAGCTACAATTTTAATGAAGAACTACCATATATATTATCTTAGAGCTCGGATCATTAACTTTTTTGGTTCTAGTGTGCTCCCCAAGTTTGTGGATCTTTTGAATGGTCACATTCTTTCATTACCGAGTTCACTTACATTTTATTTCAGTTTTCATGTATTACTTTTGAGAACGTTGCCATGTATTACTTGACAACATGTTTCCCTGTCCTACTGTGCACTTGTGATTTGTTCATCGTTGCAGCTATTTATTTCCGTTAATAAGAACATACAGTAGAAACTTGGTACAATTTCTAAGTATACTATTACATGCTTTATGTCTTGCAAAAATGATAGCTCTTGTTGCATTTGGACTTCTGTTCAAGCCGGTGAACCCTATGATCTGTTAATATAGTTTCCAAATACAAATGTGTTCTTTTTATATAAAACAACTCGGGTCAAATTCAATCCATCCAAATAAGACCTTAAATTACTGACTCAATAGTATGGCTTTGGTATTAAAGCTTTAGAAGATTTATCAGGGGGAGCTTGATGGAAATTCTCAGTCAACTTTCGGACATTTGAATAATGAAGTCTCTAAACATTCATCTGCTCTTGGTGATGTATGCATCTCTTGTTAATTGCTTTTACAAAACCTCTGCCAAATTTTATTCTATGTCTGTGTTTGACTTTCATTCGAATAATGCAGCTTTTTAAAGAAATAGCTTCAGAGGCTAATAAACTACTTAATGATCTTCAAAATAGTCTCTACAGTCAGGAGGATAAATTGACTGCATATGCACAACAACAGCGAGAGATTAGCACTTTTTAAAGTTTACTTTACCTATTTTTTGAGTGTATAGACCTTAATGATTTGAAGTATGACACTAGGTATATTGTTATTGACACTAAATACAGGCACATTCCAGATATGTTGTTACCACACGATCAATTTCTCAAATTACTGTAAACTTCTTCAAGACCTTAGACATGCACGCATACAATTTGAATCAACTTGTAGAAGAAGCACAAACAGTCAATGACCATAAATTATCTGAGCTTGAAAAGAAATTTGAGGTAATTAAACTTTTTTTTTCTTTTTCTGCTGTAAATGGAGATTGTGATTTTCCAAGTACATATAACTTTCACTATACTTTCTTTTTATGTGATCTCTAGATAATTATGCTTATGAATTTTGAATCTTTTACCCCATCCATAATTGTTGAAATAGTTGATTAGTTTTTTAATCTTATTCAGTTTAGTAGTACTCATGTAATTCCATCCATTTGGTGCTTTGAAATTCGGTGGCTTGCTTTATATTACATCCACTAATGGTTACACTTCCGGTGGTCATCGCCCTCATCAGTGAGTTTTCTGTTGTTTTAACTTTTGTAATTCAAGTTGTTCTAGAGCTCTGTTCCTTTGATTAATGTATCTTGAGTTAATACTTGGGCTCAAGGTAATATTTTACCCCACATTTTCGAATTATATAATCATTATTCACTTGTTTAAATTCAATTTGAATATATTCCATCTTCAAATTTTTCTAAAAAAATTGAAATAATATGTCTTACAAATTACAATAAATTAATATTGTTTTCAGGTTTGAGATAGTTTAAAATATTCATCATTCTATTGGCTAAAACTAAATGAATCCTTGTCAATTTTTTGAGTTTGAAAATGTTTTAAGTTATTTTAAAAAATTGATAATTGTATTATATTTTGGAGTGGAGAAAGTATTTTATTTTGTTTTATTTTCAATATTGTTGTGCTCAATACCGCACCAAAATCAAGTTACACTTTTTCCCTGCTACAACATGATAATGTAGTTCTAATAATATGAATAAGGTTTTTAATTATTAAGTGCCCAAATCGTATCATTCACTTGCCAGATTACTTGTTGAATTGCTTCTGTTATTGTAGTTCCTTAGCTTCTTATGGAGCTTATGTTTGCCCTATGCCATATTCCAATGAGCTTGGTTTGAGAATGCTTATAGCCGGGGCCGTTCGTGAAGCTTCTGTGCTGGGTTAGCATGTTATGCCACTTTTCTCATACTATTCATACCATGGACCTATGTTTAGAGTTTTGCTCCATCTTAATCGAGGAAAGTCTCCCAATAATAGGTGATATTTGGATGTGATTCTGCTTCAAATACATAATATTGATCTTATTGTAATTTGTAGTTTTTGATTCGTGGATTCTATTTTATTTCAACATGATTCCATTTCGTAGCTGTTGTTAATGATATGAGATCTTGTTGGATAGATATATGCCAGTTTTATTGTTTAAGTAGTGAATGGCCACATTAGTTCAGAACCCTGTCATTTGTTCGTAGGATCAATCCCTACATGCATGGAAACATATATTTTATCATGGTATATGCCTATTGGTAACTTGGTGGACTCAAAATATATGGCACACTTTGACTTGTGTTCAAAATATGATATTATAAATTATCTGTTTTTTCCCCTGTTGTATAGGATATTTCTATACATATAATTTACACCATTGAAGGTAGTATTCTTTTCTGATGAAAATTGAAATTGAAATTTTCCTCTTTCTTAACCAAGCTAAAAATGATTGTATTTTACAAAGTACAAGCATAATTGCCTCAAATTATGTTATATTTTTTGGGTGTTCCATAAAATTTTATTAAAAATATGTTTTATACTTTTAGTTTATTTTATCACTATAGTTTAATAATAAACTCAAATGATGCTTAACAATTGTTGGACACAGGTTGAATTGTTCAAACATCCCCATTTATTGTTGTTTCAAGTAAGGAAGTCCACTTATAAGCTTTCAGGTTGGTCGCTTAAGACCAGGCGAATCAGGTAAGACACCATCTTATATATTGTGTCATCCTGTTAATTTTTATAGTTGATAAATCCACTAGAAACTATTGCAAGGGTCAAAGAATTATATTTATTCTTGTTTTGAAGACATTGATGGCTTGAGGCGCAAACTTTCAAACAAGCTATCCAAACATTGTGATGGTACTGGGTTTGACTGGGAGGTATATGAATTCTAGTTAAGACCATTCTGTTTTATTATATCTGCAAATGCACTAATTCTCAATGTTTAGGTAGGAGAATGCCTCAACAAGTGGTGGAGATCTGACTTTGAAACATGGTTTTATCTGTACTTGCCGTCTAATATGATTAGTCCAAAGATAAGCTTGTGTCATAAAATCTGCAAGTCTTTCTCTTATTTATTAGCTTTGATAAGTTGGTGCTCATTATGTGCTTGTCTTGATATTGTAGGAGTGTAGAAAACTCTTTCTTGTGAAGTTGCCAGAAAGTAAAAAGTTCATTGTACCGAAAAACCAAAAATTTCTTGCGGTTCCTTTGTTCCAGCTTCATGAAAATGACAAAGTATGTAAACTTTTGATTGTGCATACGTTTTAATATTTCAGGTTTGACATTCATTTCTTATACCTGGTCGATGTAAAGTAGTTATTAACAAATTGTTGAGCTCCAGTTGCGGGTTCATAGAAACTTCTGTAGTAACTTATAACAAATTTTCTTTTCTTAATCTTAGTTTCTGCAACTCAAGGTAGATGGTAATGATATTGGTAAGAGCAAGTGCTTTATGCCCCCACACGCATGTACCCTTCTGGAGTTGTAAGTTTTTCGTCGTCAACTATGTATCAAATTGCATGATGTTTGTCTAGATTTAGTAATTTTGAGTTTGTCAAAATAAAAATTAAGGACCGTATAAATAGGCATACAGAACTGTGTGCCAAGTGTAATAGAAGATTTAGTTTTTTTTCACGTAACAGTTACTTCAAAGTTGGACACATAGAGCAGACGGCAGGCGTATCTTTGTCATAGTTGTTGTAATCTTATACATGCACATTGTACATGGTTCCATCTTGTGTATGTTGGTCAAACTAGTATGTACTTCATGTTATCTTGTTTAAGGCATTTTATTTAATCAGTTGAAGGACTATGGAATCTTTCTATATGCTCAACCATTTAATAAATATTGTGGGTAGTCTGTTGATTTAATAATATTAGTACTACGTAGCAACTCTATTGTCTTTGTGTATTGATTTTGGCATTAAGTGCCTCTGGTGACCTATTTGTTTCATTTTCTGACTTACTATTATTTTTAAATATGTACAGGAAGACTGCTTCTACGACCTGCCTTACAATACTGGGTATTAAATTTTCGTGCTACGTTTACGGAAGACAAGGGACGAAATTATGAAGTGTACTCTCTCTATATATGTAGATATATACTTTGATTGAAGAACTGTGGTAGCTTTAGATGGTTAATTGTAAAGATAATGAATGATTATGTAGTGGATGATTTTATTAAGTTAATAATATTTTAGTGTTTTGTATTTTTGCCATTATTTGTTATGGGGACATTGAGCCAGTCAGGTACACAAAAAGAATGTCAAATTTTGATTTGACAACAATATAATTCGTTACCAAAGCATTGAAGAAATTTTAATATAACAATAATTTTTTATACATTTAGCAACAAAATTTTGTTGTTAATGACATTAAAAATATAATATTTGGCAACGAAAAATTAACCTAATAACAACGGAGAGGATATTGTTGCTAATACTAACATAAAAGGCAACATTTTTTATCGTTACAAATCATATCAACTTTCGTTGCACATATAAAGAAACGACAACATATAATGTCGTTGCTAATCGACGACTTTCGTTGCTATTAAAAAATAACCAGCAACAAACATTTTCGTTGCTGATTCAGCATAATGTCGTGTTAAAACTCTCAGCTACATTTTGTCGAATTGTATAAATTAAGTTTGTATTTGATTTATGTACCATGTATTTGGCGACTCAGGGTTATGTATACTTATTTTGGGGGCATCACAGAAAGTGACTCTTGGATGATATGTGGAAGTATCAACGACCGAATGCGATCGCTGATTGTGAGAAGTCGCAAAAAACAAGCGCGCCAACAATTCCAGCCAATTTTTTGGAGGGTAAAATTAAACCAGCGACCAATTAGCGACCGAATGCGGTCGCTAGAATAATCTAGCGACTATATTCAAAGGCGGTCGCTAAGGTTGGTCACTAATAATCATATCAGCGACCGGAAGTGCGGACGTCGCTTATATTGTTGGTCGCTATTAGAGCATTTTCTTGTAGTGGAATAAATTCACAAGGAAATAAAATTGTGGGTTCCATAGATAAGCCAAACTTACAAAACGCCACATATCACCCTTATTTCCTTCAAGCGTTGGTAACTTCTTACTAATGGTTATGCTACGCGTCACCTAATTAATCAACACTTTTTTAATCCTTTAATAATTATTCACTATTGATATTATAGACTCATAATACTGACAACAAGATCGTTCCCAAGAGTGGGTTTTCCAATAAGGATTTCTCCTTTTTGGCGCGCAATTATAAAACTTAACACATTTTCTCGACAGAACTTTTAGACATTGTCAATAGCCCTAACTAATACTATCATTTCAATTAATATGAGTTATTGTGCCGTGACAATTATTAATTTAATAATGTGAAATATTGTGTAGTTGTGACAATTATTGAATCAATAATATGAAATACTATGCAATTATCAATATAGTAATTACTGAATCAATAATATGAAAGACTATGATTGTAGGCAGATTTTTGTTTGTAATTGATTTGTCTATTTGTAATTTACATCTTGTTATTCCTTTAGTTTAGGGTAGACATTTGATTGTTATAGATAGATATGTTTGGTGGTTGTCGTTAAGTAATATTTGGTTTTTCAAATTCCAATGATTAATTTGCACCTTCCTTTGAATTACCAAGAAAATAATTAGACATTCATTTTCAGAAAATGGATCAAATACTCTCTGCTAAATTTCTATTTCTATTCTAATAGTAAGAATAAGAATTTGCATGCATAAGCCGGGAGTGAAATGATTCGTTCTCATTAAAAAATTGTGTTTGATTGTTTCAATGAAATGAAATAAATTATTCTCATTCCGGTCAAATTTGCAATTTTTTTTTTAAAATTAAACAGAAATTAAAACTCACACACCCAACCTTTAATACCACTTGGACCAAAGGCCTTGGGTATGGAATGACTTCGTATTTTAGCCAAGAATAGAATGACTCGTATTTTATCAGGAATGGAATGAATCATTTCACCGCTATTCCATTCCCTTCTTTATTCTATTCCTTCACCAATTACATTCTTCCAATCCAAACATAAAGTTTTTAATTTGAACTTTTTTTTAAACTGCGCACACTTTCTTCCTGTCCTTGTTTCTTTCCCAAATATGTTCATGAAATTGCGTGAAATCATAAATTATGAGTAGCAGTTATATGAGTTTTGTGTTTATGGGGATGATGAATCCCAAACGCATGAATAAAGATCTCATTTAGAACTTCATGCAATTTTCATTTCACACCTATTGTGACACGAAACCTACAATTTGTGAACTTTTTTTTAATTTGGCCTTTGTAAAATTTAAAAAAATATTTGTCGTAATATTTTTATATTAAAAATTATTCACTCTGTAAAGTTTTATTTGTCTTAATTGACTTTCATATACACACAAAATTATTAATTTCGAGGAAATATTAATGATTTAGGGGGTGTATTCAATTAAGATTTTTAAAGATTTTAAAAGTTTAGTTGTATTCAATTAAGACATTTAAAGAGTTTATAAAAGTTTAGTGGTATTCAGTTACAACTTTTTTAATGTCTTTAAAAGTTAGGTGGTATTGAATTAAGATTTTTACAAAGTTTATAAAAGTATTTGGGTATTCAAAAAGTCATAGATTTTAAAGATTTCTATCAAATGATAGACTTTGACAGACTTTAGAAGAAGAATTATAACTATCAACTCATATCCAAAGTCTCACCTCATCTCTAAAGATTTCTAAAGACTTCCAAATAAACACAAAGGTGGATATAACTACTTATTAATTGGACTTTATCTTTTATTGGGTCAAACTAATTATTTATTTTATATGGGCTGATAAATATTATTATGTGATGGATAAAAAATTTGGTAAAATTTGGGCCATAAAAAATAATTGAATTTATTATAATAAGAAAATTAACAAGATATATTAATAAGTAAACAAATAACTAGACCTAATCTGAATTGGTGAGAGAAAAAATAGTCATTCGAAAGCTTCTATTAGAAAGAGGAAAGAGATTTGTTCAAAAAAGATGAGATCATGAAACTCTCATATCAGTTGTTCAGTTGTAAAGATTATGTAAGTATAATATATGAAAATAAAAAATATATGATGTGTATGTGTATTTTTTTTTTAGTTTTTTGACATTTTAAACTAAAGAAATTACTGTTGATTTTTGAGATACTTTAACACTAATTGCTAAAAATAATAAACAATATATGATGTGTATGTATATATGATGTATATATATACATACACCCCCTTAGTTTAGCGTATAATCTCTATATAAGTCATTTTTAAAAAGTTTTTAAAAGTCATTAAAATCTCACAAATTCTACAAAAGTTTGTCACTTAGAAAAAATCTTTAAAAATCTTAATGGAATACACCCCCTTAGTTTAGCGCATAATCCCTGTATTAAATATTACTCCATCCGTCTAATTTTATTTGTTTTTATGATTAAATTGACTATATTTGAAGGGAAATAAACATTAATTATATCTATTAATTTTTGTGTTTATATATAATATAATACATCCTCTCTAGTCCCTTACCACTAAAAGTTAATTCTTTCTTCTTCCATGGATACCAAATCAAATGATTCAAGAGTTGTGATGTTACCATGGCTGGGCCATGGTCACATATCACCATTTCTGGAGCTAGCCAAGAAACTCTCAAGAAAAAGCTTCCAAATCTATTTTTGCTCCACACCCATAAATCTCAATCCCATTAAGAACAAAATCTCTGATTATAACTCCATAGAACTAGTAGAATTCCCTTTACCATCTTCCCCTGAACTTCCTCCCCATTTCCACACAACAAATGGCCTGCCCCCACATCTCATGTCCACCCTTGTAAAAGCCTTTGAAATGAGCAGCCCCAATTTCTCCCAAATCATGAAAACTCTTAATCCTGACCTTATTATATATGATATTAACCAGCCATGGGTGCCTAAGCTTGCTTCTTCCCATCAAATTCCTGCAGTTCATTTCCAGACATCTGGGGCCACGGCCTCTGCTTATTTCTATTGTTTGGTCAAGAATCCAGGAATTCCATTTCCATCTACCAAAATATGTCTTAATCGGTCCGAAATGATCAAAATCAGTCAGCCTCCAAGGGAGGAGGGTGATGAAAATAGGGTGTTTGAGTGCATTACTAGCTCAAATGAAATCATGTTGATCAAAAGTAGTAGAGAAATTGAGGGGAAATTTCTTGATTGTCTCTCTGCTTTGATCAACAAAAGGATTGTACCCGTTGGCCCGCTAGTTCAAGAATTAGTCTTCACTAATCAAGAAAATGATGACAGTATTATGCAATGGCTAAGCAGAAAGCAAGAACTTTCAACTGTTTATATGTCCTTTGGGACAGAAAGTTTCTTGTCCAAGAAAGATATGGAAGAATTGGCTTATGGGCTCGAGCTAAGCAATGTGAATTTCATATGGGTCATTAAATTTCCAGAAGGGGAGAAAATTAAGGCTGCTGAAGCACTGCCAGAAGGGTTTCTTGAGAGGATAGGAGAAAGGGGAATTGTTGTGGAGGGGTGGGCCCCACAGGCCAAGATTTTGGGACATAAAAGTGTTGGTGGGTTTGTGAGTCATTGTGGGTGGAGTTCTGTTATGGAAAGTATGAGCTTTGGGGTCCCAATTATAGCAATTCCACTGCAAAATGACCAGCCATTGAATGCTAGGCTTGTGGTGGAAGTGGGGTTTGGATTGGAGGTTGAGAAAGATGAAAGGTTGGAGTTTGGGAGGGGAGATGTTGAAAGAGTTGTGAAAGAGGTGGTAGTAGAAAAAAGGGGGGAAATTTTGAGGAGGAAAGCAAGGGAATTGAGTGAGGAAATGAAAGTGAAAGGAGAGGAACAAGTGAATGGTGCAATCAAGGAGCTAAAAACACTTTGCCACAAGAATTATTTGGACTAGCTAGTAATCTAAAAATTTTAGCACATAGGTTGCATGTTATTAATTTGAAAAAAAATAAAGTTTGTGGATAAAATAGTGAGATATTTAAAAGAGAAAGTTAAATAAAAATATAAATAAAAGTGAAGTGAAATAGCAATATATGAGTTCTATTCTTGGTGTATAATTTTTTGTATACAGCTGATGCACATAGTATTATCCTTTCTACAATGTTATTTAATTGTTGAATAATACTATGTGCACCAACTGTACACAAAAATTATGCACCAAGAGTATGACCCATGTATTACTTACTAATGAAAATGCATAAAATTTTCAATTGCAGGCCTCACTTTTTACTTTCTTTCTTTTTTTAAACTATGAGTGAACAACTTTTTGTGTTAATTAGTGTCCCTAAAATTACTCTTTGATTCTCATATGCAAAAATAATTTGAAATATTTACTTTCAAACGTTGTAGATAATAAATTTTGTTGTTTGATATTCCATTAATTAATAGTCACTAATATCATTACTGTTCTATTTTATTATTTTCAGTTCTATGTTAATCGCAATCACATTTGACATAAATTTAGTCTTTTAAACCCACGATATATCCCTAATATTAATTAAAAATTTGATAGTGGTGGTGCATACTATAAATTATATTACAAATATGATGACAAATTAACAAAATTATGCTACATTATTAGATTAAAAAATATCTTTACTTTTTGTAATGAATTAAAAGAATATATCTTTAATTTTAGATTGATGCAATAATTTTAAATGTTTTTTGATAATCCATAACGACTCTCCTTATTCATAGAGTAATGAACTAAGATTATAACTTAGGCTCTGTTTGTTTCATGAAAAATATTTGCCCATGAAAATGACTTGTTTTCTCTTGTTTGGCCGCTAAAATGAAAAAGGCCATCATCTTCTCTATTTTAATTAATTATTATTATTATTTTTACTATAGTTTGTCTTTTTTATAATATATGTTGCATTATAATAAATAAAGAAAGAGTAATACTAAGAGTATCAAAATTTTGGTCTCAAATGTGTCTCAAAATGACATGACATTGAATATTTTAATACTCCCTCCGTCCCATAGTTATAGGCTGATTTTCCATTTTGAGATATCCCAATATATAGGCTACTTACTATTTATAAAATTTAGTTGGTTCATTGTTTTACTTTTATGCCCTTATAATAAATATTCAACCATTACTCTTTTTTTGAAGAAACAACATTCAATGTCATTATTTTTATCACCACATTTAATGTTGTTGTATTTTCTTTGGTTAAAGTTTTATGGTTATGGATTTTAATGGTCAGTACACGTCAATCAATGAAGTTGAGAGTTCTAGTGTGATAAGTAAAGAGTAATTAACTTATTTATTAATTCCATATTAAGGGGTATATGTGGAAAATTTATGTTAAAAATTGTCACTTAACTAATTTTCTTAAACTATGTGCCAAAAGAAATCAGCATATAACTATGAGACGGAGGGAGTAATAATTTGTTGTCTAACCAATCACATAAGTGGTGACATATTATTTGACACTTTGAATTAAAAATTTGAAATTCTAACATCACCCATAAATAAACTGAGTTAAATGCACTTTGGAATCTCCAAGTTTATCCCATTTTGTATATTGCATCCTGCACTTTTAGTGAACGACACATTACACCCTCTGGTCCAAAGTTCGTCTCTAAAAGTGCAAATCTACACTTCCATGTCACTTTTGCCGACAGATTTTGTGTCAGAGGGTGTTATGTGTCGATTCGCTAAAAGTGGGGATGCAAAGTGTCACGTTTTGAAATATATGATGTAATGTATAAAATGATATATAGTTAGGGGATACAATATTCAAAATGAGGTATATGTGGGGATGTAATGTGCATTAAACTAAATAAATATTATCAATTTTATTATTTTTTTCTAAATATAATTCTTTTTTCGACAAAATAAGATTGAATGAGAGCAGTATTACCAAATTCGAGAATTTAAAGATAAATAAGAGATATTGATATGAAGAAAATAATTAAATTAATTGAGCAAAAAAAAAAGAATTAATTTGCTAAAGATGGATGAAACAAATAAAAAGTAAAATTTATTAGAGAGAGAGTTGGACAGTTTTTCTGAAAAAATGACTTGCGGATCTCAAATTTGTAAGTCATATTTCTAAGATAAAAAAAAAGAGTTTTTTATTGATTGGAAATTGTTTTATGATTGACCCCGTTTTTCTTGACATGCCAAATACTTAAAAATTAGTAAAATTATTTCCGAAAAATATTTTACTTCAAACAAACGGAGCCTTAAACTACACTTTGTTACTACTCCTTCCAATTTCCTTTAATAACCAAATTTTTACATATTTTTTCCTATTATGCCCGTAGTATTAAATATATCATACTTTTTTTATTCTAATTCTCTCTCCATATTTAATGACATATTATTATGGGTAATTTTGTCATTTTATTCCTCTTCTTAATATGCGTGAAAAATCCACCAAAAATTTTATTCAAAAACGGAGGGAGTATTATATAGAAAATGATATATATATTGCGACTTTATGTCGACTTTTTTATTGTGAGTTACGTCAATAAATTTAATTAGTAATACTTTTACCATATATTTAATACATTGGACTAATTTTATAATTCTATTAAATATTTATTTATTAATATACGTTGCAAGCGATAATTTTTTTGGCAATCTATTAAATATCAAGTTGGCAAACCATAAAATGACCCGTTTACCACCATTTGGGCCAATATTGAAATGGGTTGGACTTCAAAACATTCCACACAATCTCTTAGTAAACATGAAAAAGAACTGAAAGCCCAAGGGATAATGGACTTATGAAGGCCACAATAGAATAGAACCAAAGGATAATAATATATACTCCCTTCTGGGTTCTGGCTGCGTAAAATCTTTGTGAAACCAAACAGAGGGCCTTAAAGACTTGATTACCAGAATATGATTGGTGGGGTATGAACAAACTCATGCAAATCTAGACGTGTAGTCTAATTTCATTCCTCTATCCGCAAGGTTTGTATGACTCTGTTTCTATGCATATATATGTATAAATTAATATATAAATGTATACTTCTTTTTATCTATACTGAGCTTTGAGCTTGCTTTAATTTAATTTCCGATTGAATTGGATTAATTCAATCAGAAAGTTGAATTTCTGATTTATGGATTATTAAGGTGGTATACCAATTTCTGATACAGAATTATTGAATCTGCTGTAAAATTTGTCCTGTGTTCCTTCATTTATTCATTATCTGAAAGTTGGTTATTAATAGCTGAAAATGGTTAAATCCCATTTAGTCAGACCATACTTAGCATTTCAATATTGATGTTTGCACTCTCTTGTGTCTAAGATGTTTGATGAAAGTCTTATTAGAATGGTGGAAGCAGCAGGTTCTATAGTACCACACCCTTTTGGGATATGCTTATAAAAAGTGTTTTTTTTAGTTTTATTATTTTTAAATTTAAGTTTTATATTTATTATAATTATTATGTTCTAATAATTGAATGTTGTTTGAAGTAAGATATACAAATCCCTCATATATTTTTTTTAGCTTTTTCTAATTCTAATTTTATCAAGTGCTAGGATGTAGGAAAAGGAATGTAAAATAATTTTATAGGTGCATAGAGGAATTATTGAGTGAGCGCTCTTTAGGAATCCAATTATGGAAATTATGTTGAAGTGCCAGTAAATTTTGTTCATTTTATATGATATACAGATAGTCAAGTTAGGAATTCCACTTTTTTACTAACTAAGATAAGCTCCGCAGCCATACACTTCACATGTATTTGAATGCTCACAAAGTAAGGCATGCGTGAAACTACATGTGTGTTTTGACGCTTGTCCTTTTGAATTAAATCTTCTGCAATATTTCAGGCTTTGAACTTCAAAGTTGAGTCAAGACGATGGAAGGCATTTCTTGCAATTTCTTTCTTTCTCTAAATCTCTTACTATTTAGAACTTATTCTTTGAAACTTCACTACCACTGCATGTCTACTTAAATTATTTAATCCTACATATGTAGTTACTTAATAATTTCTTCAGAATCGAACTTATGAAATCATTCGAAATTTGATTATCATGTAACATTTTATTGGGGTATTGAGTGAGGAGAATGTAGATTTATTGTATTTTGTATGCTTGTTTATATTGCTGAAGGTGACAATGGATCAACAAAACCTATTGTGTCTCCTTATGATGAGGCAATGGATGCTCTGTCCTCTCTGATTACAAAGCGCACTCGTGCTGATAATAACAATAACGGAGATCGATTTGAATTTATGTTCAATTATCTCAAGGTAATCCTCTTATTAGATTTTGATATACGGGTTTTATAAATTTCAGCATACTTCGTCTTTGAGCCAAGGTAATATGATTATGAAGTATAGATGCTAGAACTGGAGGAGCCAGTTTCAAAAATGAAGGTTATCCATGTAGCAGGAACCAAAGGAAAGGTAATAAGTTTGTATACAAAGGAGTGCAAGTAAGTTCAGATTCATTACTGAAGTAGCCTGCTTTAAATAAATTATCATGGTTGCATGCTTACAATTTCTAGTATTTCTGGTCTGATACTTATGTTTACAGCAAATCAAGACGTCCTTAATGGTTTCTTCAGTTTGCATAGGGTACTTCAAATTGATTTTTGCAAAAGATGACTTTTTATGGCGCCATTAATCATCTTCACTATCGGTTACAATTCTAGCTTTCTTAATCCTGTCAATGTTTCTGTTTGTCCTTGGCCACTGAGGCATGTGTTTAGTTGTTCATCTGTATCTGTTGGTACTTTCTGCAACTTCAGCTGACAGAATTTGTTCCTCCTTGGAAATTGAGTTTATAATTGCAATCAATAGATGGGTGACTGGTGAGGATTTTCCATGTGCTGTGAGATGCCACTGTGACTATGGTAGCAGAAAACTTGAAGAAACTTTTAAATTGAATAAGTTTTCAAGTCTTTTACACCAATTAATATGAAGGTTAAGCTCCCAACACAATCAACTTAAAGAGAGGGTGGACCAAGTATAAATGACCACTAATATCCTGGACTTGCTGCCTTATTTAGTCAAAAAGTCAGTTTTACAGTAGACCAGTTCTAGGAGTCTATAGGCTTTATTATCGTCTTGCATTATAAATCTGGGCGGGTATTGTGACAACCCGAAAATTTAGAAGATCTTGAATGATTAAATTAAATGTTAAAGTTTAAAACCTAGAGTGAAAATAGATGATTTATTTTAAATTTTTAAGAAAAATCTAAGGAAATTGTACGTTGAAATGATTCAACGATAAGGTTACGAGAAAGAATAAGATCTAAACCGATTAAGAATGATTTGGTATTGCGATTCCGGGGACGGAATCCTTATAAGGGGGAAGGAATGTGATAACCCAAATTTTGGGTAATATTAAAATAAGAATTAAATAAATAAAATTCTTATTAGATAATATGTTGTACGATATTATATTGCATAAGTGGGTATGAACTATGCAATATGTGATGCTTATGCTTAATAAATATAGTAGTATTATATATGTATTATATGTAAATAAATTGTGAAGGCAAATTATAGAAAGGAAGAGAAGAATAATATACATTAATTTAATGTTATATAAACATCAAGAATGAAAAGGAAAGCCAACATGGCTTAGTTATGAAATATTCTTGACATGAAACTACTTATGTGGTTAATGGAATAATTATATTATAATTTATTTCATTCAAAAAGTATTATTTGGTAGTAAAGAAGGAAAATGATGAGTACTCAAATAGGCTAATTAAATTACATGGAACCATTATTTTATTAATGTTTGTGCTAATTACAATCTAGCTAGCCTAAATAAGCGTGGTAGATAAATTTACATATATTGATAGGTGTAAGTGTCCACATGTAAATATTGGGCCAACTTAAATTTTTCATGCTTGTGTGCAAGCATTTTAAATTTCTTAAGTGATGAGGGTAGTTGTACTAAGCCCAAAATAAAGTTATATCCACTCTCTCATAATATCCAAATTCAGTAGCCACATTGGGTGACATAAGCTAAGTCTTCTTATTTAGTAGATATCATAACTGGTTCCAAGAAGTTAGAAGTAGTTAACAAAGTTAGAATTCAGTTAACAAGATTAGCGGTTGGTTAGAGGCTAGGAAACAGAGGTTAGTGTTTAGGGGTCAAGTACCCTGCAAGGGATAAGAGTGTCAGACAGTATAGCAGCCAACTGTCTGCTAGGGGTAGTCTCTTAGGAGGCAACTCAAAGAAGGGGGAATAAACTTAGACTAAGTAGATCTGTGTAGGATAATAATGAAGCAGATTAGGGGCCAAGCTTAGAGTGGCTGACTGAAGTTAGGGGACTCAGTTATATAACCCAAGTTTCCCACCCAAGTACCGAGGGTTATACCACTTAACTTAGCCTCCCAGAACTTTAGCACAGTACGAAAGAAGAAGAGATTCTGACCGAGAAGGAAGGGTGATCAAGCAGCACAACTCAGTTATAATCTTAGAACTATCAAGGTAAGATCCTTCCAATCCCTTCAATTCCATTTTCTTGCTATTAGTGGACTGTAATATTCAAGGGACTGCAATAGAACTAAATGACTGTTATGCTATGGTTGTTGTTATGATAACTGTTATACAAACTCTTGCTAAGTTATTTACTGTTATTGCTTGACTTAGGCACAAGGAGATAGGTTGGCTGTGGTGTTATAAGGTGAATTAATGGATTATAGAACAAATCAGTAGCTATGACACCTGTGCTACAAAATAGTGCACGTAGGGTGTTTGTAAAAAGTCCTCTAAGAACTGTTTTGATTAAAAAAACCAAGTATTAGGCAAAACTAAAGCTTGGGCTATATATATATATATATATATATATATATATATATATATCATATACCATATATGATGATAATTAAAGGCATTGAGCATACTAAGTTAAAGCAAAAAGTAATTGGAAATCAAAATAAAAAGTGAAAAACTAGTATGACCGCTGACCTTGAAGTCCATTTCGGGTCTAGTATATGTTTCCAGAAAATTCTGGGCTTTTGTTATGTTATAGTACACTGAATAAGCTTTCCATAGACTCCGGAACGGACTAATTCCGACTTCGGAGGAAAGAGTTACGATCTTTCATAGTAGTCGCGTCAAAACTGTCTAATCAACTCGGGTCAGTCCCTTTGCACGAAATTCTGGAACTCTGTGTTTTGAATTTGGAAATGGTCAAAGAATGAAAGTTGTAGACTTGGAAGTTATCTTCGCGTGGGCTCAAGAATCGCTCAAAAATGTTTTGAAACGAAGGAGTTATGACCATTTTAGCGAAGGAGGGTCGTGCAGTTTAAAAACAGAACATTCTGTCCACATAGAGCAGATTTCTGTTCTGTTCGGTTTGGAATTTGGATTTGTGATCTGAAGAGAAGTTGTAGTCCCGGAAGTTATCTTCTCGTGGGCTCAAGAATCGCTCAAAAATGTTTTGAAACGAAAAAGTTATGACTGTTTTAGCGCAACAGGGTCAGGCTGGGAAAAAAAAAATATATATTGAAAACTAGTATGTCAAGTCAATTTTGAGCATAATGTTGGGCAGCCTAACAAGCCTGAAATGGAGGTTTTATAATTTCTAAAAATACTCCCATATGCTATGTACAATATATCTAAAAATTGTTATAAATGAACACCTGGATTAGGAGTATTGAAGTGCGAAAATAGCCATGTGGGTGCAGAGCTGCTGTCATTGGACAGCAGCAGTTGCAGTGGCCGGGCTGGGGGTTCTCCTTTGAGCTCTCAGCCAGCATAACTAGAAGGTTTAAAAAGGTGTTGTCTTTCAATCTAGGAAGGTATGTTATCTATCTTATTTCCAAAAAGGGTAGCACCATAGAAGGCATGAATTGAAATGGCCAAACTGTATGCACTATAAGTAAACCAAAACTGATTTGAAGTAACTGTACTAGCAAACTAGTTAGGGACTGATTTCCCTTGACCATAGTGTGATTTGCATTTCAAGGTGTCTAAACAACCAAATCATGGAGGCAAGTAATAATGATACCTAATTGGAATTTTTAGAAAGCTTGAAACCAAAATAAGCTAAGTTTGGACCTATTTTGCACATGCCAACCTCTGCCACTGTTTTAACTGGCATGATATGCCATTAACCAACTAATTGCCTTGCTAATAAACTAAGAACAGTTCTGGTAATGATTGGGAAAGATATTGTGCAAATCAGTCCATAATAACATCAAAGACATAGCTTAATTTTTGTTGGATTAACAGTTCATGTGTTAGACTGTTTTGGTCAAATAAACAAAGTCTTTAGCCTGTAAGTTTATGTAGCATGTGTATGAAGTAACAATCCATACAACTTGAGCTTTGACATACTTAGGACTGTTGTGGTAATGTATAACTAATTCATGCTTATACAGATTGGTAAGGGACTGTTTGTGAATGAATGCCAAAACAGTGCTTAAAATCCTAAGAATAGGAACTGTTATGGCCAAATTTAGCTACTGAGATTATAAGGCAGAATAGAGTCCCTAGGTTACCTATATACACTAATTGAAAGTTGTTCGTCAAGTTCACCAAGGTTTAGGAAGTGTGTTGTACAAATTATGTTCAAAAGATATGAAAAGTAAGTTTTTAAGGGTCAACTAACACCCAAGTAAAGAGATACAATACCTGGACCTTGTAAGCAAATTCCAATAGCTAAAATATAACCTAAGTAAGCTACACAAGCTAAGGAAACCAAGTCTAGACTGTTTTAAGTGTTGGTCTTGGCAAAAATCACATTTTAGACAAATAGTGGACTGTTTTGGGTAATTGTTAGCACCTGAAGTTAAGGGGCTGTAATGAACTCATATAAAGTTCCTAATACCTGATTATAACAGTTCCAAATCATGGCCATTACCAAAGCTAGCAAGAGAACCAAGTTAAGACCTCTTTTCAAGCCTAAAGTGAGCTTTGATAGGTCAAAATGGGATAGATGATTAAATAAAGTGTGGCGATACTAAAAGTAACCTTAAGTAACTTAAATATATATGTCTAGACTATCTTAATGGCCAGAACTGGAAAAATTTGGAAAAAGTACAAAATCAATTTTGTAAAAAAAGTAAGAAAATGGCTAAGTTTGAGCCCTGTTTTGGAAAGCCTAATGGACATGAACTAGAATCCTAAACCTTGATTAAAATACCTTGTAGTATGGTCTAGAAGTTGGGCCAAGTGGTTAAGCTCTTGGCTTAACAAAGGAGTCTAAACAAATCACCAAACTAACTTGGAAAATCACTAAAACTGCAGTTTTTGCAAATTTGTCTAAGTATGAAAATTTGAGATTTTTCCATTTGGCCTAGATCTTAGTTTCGACACCTTAGACAAGTGAGTTAGAGTTATGCTAGGCTATTCCAAGTGTTGGAATGCTAATGTATACAAGAGCTTGAGAAGTTAGTGTGTAAAAGCGTGAAAAAGTTAGGTTTAAAGGGTCAAAACCCAATCTATGCTTGGTAAATCTAAAGGAATGCTAGAAATAGTCTTAACTAGATATAATTCAAGTGTTGGAATGAACTAAAGTGGCTAGAAATTAATTTGGCAAGAATTGACCAAAACTAGTGAACTCAAGAACACATGAACCCTTTATGTTCTAAATCTTGAATAAGATGTAAATGATAACCTTAAAGTCATTCCTATTGCATAATATAAGCATGCCAAACCCCATCAAAGTGAAAAATGACTAATGAGAAAACATGGATGAGGTATTTGAAAAATGTATACAATATCTCAGATATAGAAATCTAAACTACCACCATGATAACTGAAATTACGTGTTTTGTTATCAATCCCACATACAATGTAGGTTGTGCAAGGAACGCAGAAGTTGGTGTAATGGTAAAACCCCGGTACAGGCAAGTTTCTCAGTTTATTTATGTGGACTTATAATTGCTATAGATAACTGTTAGCATGATGATACTTATGAACTGCATTATTTGCTTTGTGAATAATGAATGTCAAATTATGACTAATTATTGAATTGAGTCGGGGAACTCAATATATATATGTGCAATGAATGGCAAGTACATGACATGTGTAGCATGCTATGGTATGTATCTTGCTACCAACAGGACATAAATGTGATAATATACTTGTAATATGCTTGAACACCAAGAATATAAATGCATGAACTGAATGTGAAACTTATGTGCTACGTGATGCATGATAGACTGTTAGACTTGCTGGGCCGTCGTGCTCAATCTTGCTTAATTTGCAGGTTAAAGCTAGGATGCGATCTATCGTGATTAAGAGCACATGAAAAGAAGGCTAGTGATTTAGTTGAGATTGTGTTGAATCATTTGATGGTATTTTCATGTGTAAATCACAGAAGTGTAAATTGTTGAATTATTCGATAGATGAAGATTATTTGTTCTAAAAAGGGAATATGCTTGAAAGAATGAATTGTATATTTATACTCATATCTACTCAGACTAAATAAATCATATAATATGATTCTAGTATAAAGAAGAATTGTAAAGGTTGCGATTCAGGGAATGAATGAATGGAAAAAAAAAAATTATTCCGTATTTTTGCTATTTTAACATTAAATAATATTTTAAAGTTAGAATATGATAACATTAACGCACAAGATCGGGAAGGAAAATAGTCCCGATTTTGGGGGCGTTACAGGTATTTTGCCATCTTTCCTCCTGGGTTGGCATATGTATGTTATACAACATTAGGTACCTCTCTCTGCCTTCCTTGTTGCTCTGTATCTACTAGCGATGTAACACAGATTCAATTAGTAGTGTCTAGTATGACTTACAATTGTGTGATTGAGTTTTTAGGAGACAGCAACACAATTCAGTAATCATCATCTAAATTTTCTTCACTCAATTTGTTTTGATAATTAAATAGAAACACTAACAGTGACTACATTGAGAGTCGAAACCACCTTTTCTTCTCTCAATCTAAGCTTACCAATGTACAAGAGAACAATTATTTGAAGTCTATGGAACTTGAGTGAACTAGATAGTAGGTGCATTCCTGCAGCCCTCTGCTCAGGATCTATTTTCGGAGTATAGGAAAATAAAGATGTGACCTGTGCTCATATGAATGTCCAATCATATCATCTATGGCATCAATAATTCCTTTCTATTGAGGGTCCATGTATAATTGTCTACTCCAATCCTTCCTTGGTGGCGAGGAAGTATTTGCAAATTGATCAAACCTGTTGGACAAATTTTCCACTTCCAAGGAAAACTCTTATCTTCTATCAGAATATTCCAATTTCCCCTATAGGGTTTGATTCTCAAAATAAATTTTGTTCTTACTAAAACAAAACAAAAATAATCAAACAAAGTTCTTTGCGGTGAACTGGAATACAAAGAAACCTTCAGAGGTAGCATCAATCCTGTTCATGGGGCTATGTTTTAGGCTGTGCTGTAAGCATCTGTAAATGATTGGGCCAAACTAACAATATTAATCTGTTTTCGACATTTCTCAGTTCGTATAAAATGCATACATGCATGTTGATGTACTTTTCGTATAATGCACAAAGGTTCAAAATAATAAAATATAGTGCACTTTTAGATTTCATGGTTATTGTGTTAATTATTAATTTTTTACTTCCATGAGTACTCATGATTCAGTTAATTATCAAATCAAACAAACAAACAAAAAACTCGTGATTCAGCATTCTTACGTATCTGTACCTTTACATTTGCCATACTGTATGAAATCAATTAAGACCTTGTTTTTTATTTTGCTTGTTTCATTGGAAAAGAGTTGTCAAATATTTCTGTGAAATTTTTAAGCATATGAAATTGTTTCACTGATTATATTTCAACTAAAATTTATGAAGGGATCAACATGCACTTTTACAGAAGCCATATTACGTAATTGTGGATTCCGCACTGGGCTTTTCACATCTCCTCATCTCATTGACGTTCGAGAAAGATTTCGCTTGGATGGGTGAGGTTCTCAACATTGAATTAATGTATCTATGCAGATTGGCAAAAAGTTCTTCGTACTATTCTCGATATCTTTCAGAGCATGATTTCTTGATAAATACTAGTTTTACCTCCCCATTGCCCCAAAGATAACCAAAGAGATAAATGTTGGCCACCACATGTATAGAATTCGAGATTTTGGGCTCTGTTCTAGCAATGTTTTCTTTTGGCTTGAGTGGACTGTGGGTAGGATATAGTGGTGAGGTTTCTTTATGAGGTGTAATCTTCCTTTAGCTCTATTTTCCCACTGTAGATGAAGACAGGATTGTGGCTAAACAGAAACTTGAAGCTAGGGTAAACGAGACCTTTTTAATTTTCAATTTGCTAGGGTTGGCACCAAAGAATATAAATTATTTTTACTTTAAGGATTGCACTAAATTTTTGGGCCCTACTTAAATGCCTACTGTACTCTCATTTTATCAGAAAAAATTATGTAATTATGTATACAATGTTGGGTGTGATATAGTATTTGAATTTGTTTCACTTATAAGTTTGGTACATATTTGTGGTATTTGTTTGTTTCCTTTCTATTTTATTGTCCCTTTAGTGAGGATACATGTAAAAGATACATATGTTTTCCTCCAGTTAAAGTGTTGAAATATCTAAAATAACAGTGCAGATGCATTTGTTGACTTTTCCTTTCTTGTTGGTTATTTCAGTGTGGATATATGCAAAGAGAAGTTTTTGGCATATTTCTGGTGGTGTTTTGATAGACTGAAGGCATGCACATTTATATCAATTTCTACTATTACTTGTGTATTAACTGAGAGTTTTATATTGTCTTCTCAAGCATGTATGTTAAGAATGTTTTTTGTTTTCTACTTTTCTTGATTTATTTATATCTGGTTTCAGTTAAATCCTTAAAGAAAATAATAGTAGCTCTTGAAGTTGCTAAGTTCCTAACAGAGGTTGAGAGAATCATTATGAAATTATTGTTGCACAATTTTTGGTGGTTGCTAATTTCTCTGAAACACAACATATGCCAATAAATATTGTTCGGATATTTTTATTTATCAAGTCTAGTAATTTATGCGATGTTGTCAACTCTTGTTATAAACCATCCAACTTCCAAGGTCATGTATCAACTGGGGTGGAATTTTGTTGGACCTTGAAGTTTTACAAGGGAGTGAGTAGCAGAAGAAATATCAATTTACATAATGATGTTTTGGAAATTTTTTTGAGTATCATCCACTGAGTTATGCAATTAGTAATGCAGAAATTTGAAGATTTCTCAATGTGCTTTTCCCTGATAACTTGACAAAAAATATATACTAATTTGTTTCTAATGCTGATGTTTCCTCATCCTATCCTATTATCCTTGTTCCTAACTCCTACTTTTTTGTTACTTAACATGGTGTCTTTATGTGTCTGATGTGCTATATTCCCATTATTTACTTGAGCAGGGATTGATTTATATGAGGAAATGAAGTGTGTATTCCTATATACTCCCCCGTCCTCAAAAGGATGAGCAAAGTATAATTGGCACACATATTAAGAAAAGTAAAAGTAGAGGAAAGAGAGTAAAAAAGGTTCCAAATTTATCCTTAATGGCCCCACAAGATTAAATAAAGTGCAAGTACTTTTATTTTTCTATAGTTAAGGACTCCACTAAATGACCAAGTTACTCTTCACTTTATGTATTTTATCTCATCCTTTTGGGGACAAAAATATTTGTACTTTAGTCATCCATTTGGGGATGAGGGAGTATATATTTGCATGTGTGCATGTGTGTACTCTGCAGTTTGAACAATCAAGGATATCTCGATTAGTAGTTGGCTTGCAGGTTTCGAAATCAATATATCATTGCATAGGCAATAAATATTTGTACAGAGACTGCTCTAGGATCTGTCTAAATTCCTACTAGCCAGTTTTATTACATGAAACATTGGTTGGATGATAAGGTATTACCAAGAGTTAATTCAAGCCATTGAAGTTTACGAGTTTTTGGGAACAGAAAAAGTTCAGGTTTGCTGTTGGATTTAAACGATGTTCCCAGAAATCATTGACACGAAGCAAGTCCATTGTATATTTATCATCCTTTAATTTATTTATGTTTTAATCTTTTCCCCAACATATTTGGTTGGTAAATGATATCTGGCTGATCCCTAATAGTAATAACTGAAGTACAAGGCATAGGATAGTTTTAAACTAGCTTGTTTTTCCTAGCTTTTACTCTGTTTCTTTTTTTTTCCCTTTTCAAATTGATAAAAAGAAAATGAAAAAGTAGGACATACTAAGATTGTTTGAATAATCTATTCATGTTATACTAACATGTATGCTGCAATATCATTTTGACACGAAATATCTGGTTTGCCTATCTGATGGGATCACGCTTGATTATATTTCTCATGCTTGCTTCAGGAAAGAACCAGTAATGATATACCGATGCCTACTTACTTTCGATTTCTTGCACTACTTGCCTTCAAGATATTTGCAGAAGAGCAGGTATTTGAGCATTTACTTACCAATTTCAAAACCTCCATTTGCCACTCTGCACATAGATACATAATCACAGTCTCTGCCTAATACTATAATGAGTTTCAGTATAAACATTTTAGAATTTGTATTTTGTTCTTATGGATTAACTTTGATGCAGGTGGATGCTGTTATCTTGGAGGTTGGTTTAGGTGGAAAGTTTGATGCAACAAATGTGGTATGAGAAAATCGAAAGATTCATTCAAGTTGGAGAATAGTTTGTCTAAAATTTTAGAATTAACTAACTTTCACTAATCAGTTGTGGTCGTTTTTATGCTAGGATAAAGTTATTGGAATAAATGTCTTGTAAAATAAACAATGGCATCACATTTCAGGTTCAGTCACCAGTTGTGTGTGGCATATCATCTCTGGGGTATGACCACATGGAAATTCTTGGTTAGTTTTTTTTCCTATGATTCCTTTACCTGTCCGTCTTAAATTGTTTTTTTGTTGTTGTATTCAGAAGTGGGTGTTGGATACATTATTTGCTTTATTAAAGTTGCTAAAACATATCATCATACAATATTCTGCGGCATGCAACATTTGTCGCACTGACCAATATATACATGTGTGTATATATATATACACTCTGCTCCATAAAAAGAGTTCTTTTGATTGCCTTCCTAGTCAATTCGCAAAATCCTAGATTCAAAATTGATGTGAATTTAATTGATTTTGATTTAGTGGAATAGTTAACATTGTAAACTCTACTTAAAAATATTATTAAGTACAAAATTGCTGTGTCAAAAATTACAGAAAATTTACTTCACAATTTGAATTTTAGGATTTCGCAAAATAACTAGGATCAAACTCAGATGGGACTCTTTTTGTGGAACGGAGGGAGTATATGTTATCACAACTCATCAGTCATTGTACCATTGCACAATTTCATGGTCAAATTCAATATATGGATTCCTTTGTTGCTACTACCAGCATTATACAAATACGAGGGATGCTATAGTTCAGATAGTGAAATATATAAGAAACTGATTCACCAAGAGTAAAAAAAGAAGACTTGGTGAATGTTAAGTCTGGTTTGATTGGGGCCGTGACTGGTAAAGTCGAATGAACATTTAATATTGTTGTAAATCTACTTTTGGGAAAAATGGAAGTTACCTTATCCACGTAGATACTTTATTGTCTATGAACGATATTTCTTCTTTTCTAAATGACTTTATTCATCAGATTCAGAATAAACGTAATTTCCCGGTGGGGAATTTTGAATCATACTAATTTGATATTATTCATAAAAATGTTCTGGAGATGAAATATGAGCAAGATGAGTTTAGTAATATTACAATCTTTCTTCAAACACCCAATCAAGGGTTTGTAAAACATTTTCATGTTAGTTGTTTTTAATAGACTCTGTCCTCTGTCATCGTGGTTCTCATTATCTTAAACTTGTTGTATTGATTTTTTTTTGAACTAGCAAATTATTATCAGTCTATTTTTCCTCTCAAGCTAGATATCTATTTTTTTTATTAATCTGAGATCTTTTTCCTATCAAACCATTGACTCCAAAACGGTATTCTAGTTTGACTTCCAAGGGATAAAGGGTGATTATATCTTAACCCAGTTTTATAGTAGGTTTTATCCACAAGAAAAAAGCTCCATTGAGGTAAAAAGAACCAGTTTTTACAGAGTATAAGATATTAATGTTAATATTTTAGATTTTAGATTTTTTCATTTAATGAGGTACACGAGCCCAGAATAAAACAAAATAATCACAAACTTTGTACCAGCTCGGTGAAAAATTATTTTATATAAACCATTGAAGAGGACAGCATTGATTGGACTGAACCAATTTCCAGGATTGTCAGACAGGTCCTTTTAGGATCAATTAAATGAAGAATAAATATATTTGTATTGTTTTTAATTTCTTTCCTAATCTTTTCTGTTACACTTATTTGGCACTGAAAATGCCAACTGATACTTTTGTTTTTAACCTGAGAGTTGAATACTTCACAGGATTATTAAGCTGAGGTTGCCTATAGGTTGCAATTACCATAGTCTATAAGCTATACACCAAGTCAAGTCGACATCCACTTATACGTTATGTATTATAGTTATAATCTTTTGTATTGGGATTCCCAATTTAGCATCCGAGTATGCTGTAGCAATATGTCTGTAAGTTTAGTACTCATATATAAAAAAGTGTAGGCTACGTGCTTAAAGCATCAGCTCCCGTTTTAGTTTCAGTTACTACCTGTGCTGCCAGAGTTTTAGTTATCTTGGCTTTCAACATTTGGCAACCTAAAAAGAGCTGAATCAGTTTAAACCATATCTTTTTGGTTCCAAGTTCAAACAATCTCTGTCTGTGTTTTATTTAGTTAGGTCACATTTCTTTCAAGCAGTCAAGTCTAATAACTAAGTTTGCTTTGATATCTCTGATACCTTACGAGCAGGGAATACTCTAGGAGCGATTGCTGGAGAAAAGGCCGGTATCTTCAAGGTATTTGTCACACTCATTTTTTTTAAAAATAAAATTTTTGCAGTAGTAACTGTATCTGATACCCAAACAATTTTTGTTGTTTTATTTTGTTTTCAGACAGTGAATTTTATTTTGTTGTGTTTACTTTTTTGTTCCTATTGGATACCTTTTGTCTTGATCCATCAACTGATGCTGTGATGCACAATAGTAAAAATTTATTTTTATTATCTTTATGCTCTTAGTTACTTTTTTGCCTTGGTCCGTCATATGATGCAGAAAGGAGTTCCAGCCTTTTCAGTACCCCAGCCTGATGAAGCTATGCATGTGCTTGAAGAGACAGCTTCAGTGTTGGATGTAAGTTGCAGTTCATTATTAGGTCAACACAAAATTGAGAAAACATCTACTTTTTGAAGTGTAAATTGACTTGAATACTCAATCTAACTCTGAAGCTACTGATTGAGTGGAAATAGCTGTTTTTGGGAATGAAAATTAAAGTGTTCTTATACTATATTGAGTTATTGCCATAAAACTTTGTGGCCAAGTCATGAATTCCTTTTTTTTCCCTCCAAACTAAAACAAGTCTTAACCAAATATGTTGCATCTATAACTTACAAAAGCATTTGACATTTGCTACAGAAAATACACTTTTACCATTTACCAAAAAGGCAAGAATATGTCTGGTTATAATATAGTGCTCATTCTTTCCATATTAAGAAGCAGGTCACCTGTGCTACACTAGACTGGAAAAATGAGAGTTGATGTTTCTAAGGATAACTATGCAAATTTTGCTGCTTACAGGTCCCTTTGAATGTAGCAACTCTTTTGGACCCGAATTTGCTGAACGGTCTACATCTTGGACTTCATGGTGATCACCAATACTTAAATGCTGGTCTAGCTGTAGCATTATGCTCTACTTGGCTTCAAAAGGCTGGCCATCTTGAATTCAATTACCTGGAACAGACTGTAAGGTCTTCCAAATGAGGGTTTTTGTTTCCATTGTTTTGATCATTTTTAACAAGTCCTTTCATTTCTGCTTGGAAATAGAATTCTCTGCCTGAGCAGTTCATTGAAGGGCTTACAACAGCTACCTTACAAGGACGAGCCCAGGTTGTCCCTGATCAGTTCATTGATATTGAAAGGCAAGGAGATCTGGTGTTTTATTTGGACGGAGCTCATAGTCCTGAAAGCATGGAAGTATGTGCAAAATGGTTTTCTCTTTCCATCAAAAAAGATAACGAATATCCAAAATCCTTAAATAGTGAGACACTTGATAGTTCCAGAGCCTCAGGTGAACATGTACATGTTTGCCATAATGGAGCCTCAATAAAGAAGTCCACACAGGTAAAAACCCAACTTAACTCAACTCAACAAAGCCTTTTATCTGAACTAAGGGGTATGCTGAAAATGAATCCCATATGTAAGCACAAAAGTAGAAAAGCAAGGAGAAAATAAAAACAGTAAATAAGAAAAACTAAATAAAAGAATAGAAATAGGTGGGGAGAAGAAAGCACACACTCGCATATAGAAACATCCATATGAGTGAAGGTTTATTTTATACAGTTTAATCTGATCTTTGCTGGTGCATTTTTGGGAAAAAGGAACAAATACGGAATATATTATTTATCGACGAGGAAAGTTTACTCCTCAATCGTCTATGACAATGAGAAAATAGTAAAGTTATCTGTATACTGTCCATTAAATTATATTTTCAAACATTTTGCCGCTTGCTAATGGGTTGGAAGCTTCATAAGAATGTAAATAACTGCTTTAAAGCACCTGTGATTTATGACATTTGATAAACGAGTGTTCAGAAAGCTCACTACTAGAATTTTTTTAAGTAGTATAGAACTTACGTATTGGTCAGTTTTTTTTTTCTTTTTGCCTTCTGAATATCAAAACTATTATAATTGGAAATCCCCTTGAGACAACTCTTCTAAAGGACTATATTGTGACAGCTAACAACATTACATGTTTATAAGCAATTGTTGCTAGACTAAATGTATTGCTTTTTTGGCTTAACAATGACTTGCAATTTACTTCGATTTGAGCTTTAGAAAAATATATTAATTTAAAATTTCATCTTTATGCTATTTGCATCTACGCCTTCAAATAATGTCCTGTCAATTTGCTTCAATTTGAACAAAATAAATCTCTAATTTCAAATTCTTTTTTTTAATAATGCGAACAAAAAATTGTCACGGAGCCGAGGCGGGACGCGGCGGTAATTGATTGCCAGGACGCCTAGGCAATAAGGCGCCCGCCATGGTGTCCATATGGCGACAAGTCGTAAAAATGTGCACTTTATACATTATTTATTTTACTTCAAAAGTATATTGCACAATAAAATTTTATATAGACAATCCCAAAGCATAATAAATAACACTATGAAAAAGTCTTCACTCTCTACTGTCTCTAGTTATAGCTTAAGCAAAGGTCATCAACTATGAAGTTATTTTCATCTCCCTCACGAGCATCACTCTCGTTCAAAGGAGTAAGGTCATGGGTTGGGTTGGGTTGGGTTAGGTTAGGGTCATGGGTTGAGTTACTTGGGTAATTGGAAAATTCCATGGGTTGTGATGAGTTACGATAAAAAATGACTTAATCACTTAATTTGGGCTCGCTACCAATGCGTGAGCCCTTCTCCAACGCCAGGACGCCTAGTCGTCACCTAGGCGACACCATGACAACTATGCAAGAAATTGTTGAAAATGTATTTTGATATCACTGCCAAGTTCAGCAACAAATCTCCAATATTATTTTCAACCTAAATTGTAGCAATTCTAAATTGCATTAGGAAAGGATAATGTGTACCAACTTTGGTATGTGTTGTGTATTGAATAGTTTGATTTGGTATTTGGTAACTCCATAATACTCTTATAAAATTAATTCTTGTGGCCACTTATGCAGATATTGTTGTTTAATTGTATGTCCGTGAGGGGCCCACAGTTACTCCTCCCACGATTGATGAACACCTGCGCTAGTCATGGTAAATATTTCATTGAGAATCATCCATTGAATTAGTCGGAATACATTAGTAACTTCCCTTATTGGTGATTTTATGAAAAATATGGATGGAACTCGGACTTGCTGCTGGAAAAGCATGTGACATTAACTTAAAATGGACAGAAAACAATCTTAAACCTTCCAACTCTTGAAAATTTATTTAGGGTCAATTTTTGAAGCAAAGTAACCGAGTAGATGAAAGATACTCTTACTTTGTATTAAGGCAATTATAATGTTGATTTGATTGTTCAGGAGTCCACTTCAAGAAAGCACTATTTGTTCCGAGCTTATCAGTTTATAACAAGGTCAGGACCAGTAACTTACCACCAACTGATTCCCATGTCGATGTGTCATGGCAGCTGACTCTTCAAAGATTATACGAGTACATTATCTGTGGTGAGAAAGGTGGTAATCTTACCCTTTGAAGTTAAACATATTTTCCTGTGGCAGGGATTGTTACACTGGGCACCATATAACATTCCACATATCCCTATGTAATTGGTATAAATAAAAACATATAAGCATTATAAATACACTGATAATTCACGTTAGATTTCATGTGTTTGGATTCTGTTGATGTATGTAGTATGTACTATGTAGTATGTCGGAATTGTGTGAAGTACTTGTTTTATTCAGTGTCACTATAAAGCCAGTTGATTGGATGTGTCCAAAAAGTGCAGAGTTCACAAGTGATTCAAGTAAAGATGATACTGAAAGACGTATTAGGAGGTGTGAGAACAGCGCTGTGTTTCCTTCACTCCCTTTGGCAATTAAATGGTTGAGGGACAATGTCGTACATAATCAATCTACTCGTTATCAGGTAATGTGTGATACTTATTCTGCACAAGAAATCTGTTTTCTCTCTTTAGAAAGATGAGGCATATGGCTTACCTATAAAAAAAAGATTATCTTTTTCTATTAGGGAAAAAAAGGAAGAAAAAATTGGGCAGGGGTACATGGCTGCTGATATAGTCAAAAGACAATAGCATATTTTCTAGATGAGGATTGCTAAAACACGAGATGTTTCTATCTTAAAGTATCTCCAAAGAAGAAAAGGGTCATAGTTATAGTTATACAATCCATAAATCTTGTTCCTTAGAAAAGACCTGTTTGTGGCAGAATGATTTTAAACTTGTACAATCAAGTCTTTAAAAATTAAAAGAATATTTTGAGAGAATAGGCAACGTTTGATTAGGTGCCAAAAAATTTCGATTCTAGTTTAACCATATATCTAATTTGTAACATCAGTTATGATTCTAAAAATCTGATTAAACTGTAACCTAAAAAAGATCAAGTTGAAGGCATGACCAAGAAGCATGAAAACTAAGTTATTGCCACTCTAATTTTTACTGTTCAAAGAAGTTTTGGACTTGGGGGTTATTTTTTAATGTACAGTCAGCTATAACTTTGTTCTTGTAGCTTTATGGAATTGGTTTCCTGGAAGTATGCAGCTCCACTTGCAGCTGCATATGCATACATATATATATATGGGAAAAGGGTGTATGTGTCTTAGACACACACAAGTCTTGCACCTAATGGCTAATACGACGTAGTAATGATTGATAAATTGGTGAAATGTCAAAACTATTAATAAAAATGGTGAAATGCCAAAAACACCATTAATGAAATGTCTTAAAATAATAGGACACACGTGTGTCTAAGATAGTCGTGCACAAATGGCCCGCGGCCTGGGATGGACTTGGTCAACAACGGGCCTGGTCAAAGCCTGAACCGGCTAGGCCCGGCTTGCAAGGCTAGGAACAGACCACGATTTATTGACTAATATCCGGCCCAGCCTGGCCCTCTTAACAGTCCAGCCTGGTCTACGGCCTTATGCAGTGAAAGCTTGGCTTGTTACTTACTAGACCTTTTATAAGGAAAACTTCCTTTCTGAAAACTTAGTTTGAGTCTTTTGATAAGTTAATCAATCTCTTTTCCCTATATATATATATATAATATTTAGTTTAGAATTTTCTTATAGACTAATATTGCAGGGGCAAATGGTTTTATTTTCTTCTACTCTTTGGTTGATTTTGTCAGGTCCTTGTAACTGGTTCTTTACATCTTGTGGGTGATGTACTGAAACTAGTCAAGAGGTGAGGCATAGATCAAGTTTGTACCCCTCTAGTTGCACGTAATTCTGTCCATACCAGCTTTGGCATTCATTGCGGCAGATTTGGGATGAGTTACACATCGGATAACCTCTTGAATCAAGTGAATGGAACTGCTTTCAAGTGGTGTCTTACAGAAGTTGAACAGAGCCCTTGCGACTAGCGTTCTTTGCAAACATCTTTTCCATTCAAGTGTTCTCACATCGTTCAGGCTCTGTTTGGAACTTGGAAAACTCGAGGAAAAAAGGAAGGAAAATGAAAAAAATCTAAAAGTTTACTGGAACATTTTAAATCCATTTTTTACATTATATTTTAGCATTGTTCTTAATAATATATTTTTTTGAAGTATAGATAGTTATATTTATCATCATTAAGGTACAAATATTTTCTTTTTTACATTTATTTTTCTGTTCCTTTACCTTTCATTTCTACCGCGTTTTTCAAGTTCCAAACAGCGCCAAAAGGGATGTTTGAAGTTTCTATCACAAGGATCTCAAGGGATAGGACATTTATACTTTTTCATCCATGTATGGAGAGTATTTGTCATTCAATGGGGAGAATTAGTAATAGGGATGGTTCAAAATAGCTCCTAGTTATGTATTAGAGGATGATGAGGTCAATTGGAACTGAACTTATTCATGCTACATGTTACTGATTAGCGATTATGGCAAATGTTAACATTCTGTATACAGGAGTACCGGTAAGATTGAACAACTTGTATGTGGAGATGGTAATATTTTGGCCTTTTGGGTATCATCACAGAGTGCACAAATGCAAGTGAAGTTCAGGCCATCCAAATGAGATTTTCTATTTATTCATTTGGACCATCTCTAATAATTATTGATAACCAATAAAAATAAAATAATTAATGCCAATTCTTTTAATTAGATATGTAATATGGTGAACTAACCTTATAATATTATTCATATATTGATGTACGTCGCAATTGTGTATTTATACCAGATTCTCTTGTTGTGGAAATGTCGATTCCTTTAATTTTTAACCAAAAGTGATTTTTGGCAATACTATACCACATACAAAAGCTTGACTTGTATCAGAAGAGAAGCATACCAAGTTAGAAAGAACAAATTTTTTTATAAACAAACAAGCCAATAAGTTGTTATATTGCCAAGTGCAACTCAATTACTTTTACAAGATCTCTTCAAACTGCTGATTATACCCCCTTAAATGAGAAGTTACAAATAAAGCTCAAGACAGGATTGCAGATAAATAAATATAACCAATATAATATTCCAAAAACTAATCAGATAAATCTATACATGAAATCCCCCAGATAGAAGGTCCTGCCTAACCAACTCAATCACATCTATACACTCTCAAACCAGTCATGCCATTTGTCTATTTTTCTTTTCAAGTACATTACTTTCTCTCACCCTCCTCCTAACTACAATGGTGACTGGCATAACTTCAACCGGACAATGAGTAAGGACCCTTCTCTTTCAGTTAAAACAAACCCGCAAACAAGTTGTAAATCATACAACAGCTAGTTCCAAGAATAAGCTTACAAAGGATCAGAAGGCTAAAATATCAGGCTGATGCTCACAGTAATTGGCGAAGCTGCTGTGTTTCTTTGCGTAGAGATTGAACTTCTTTCATGAGCTCTGCTTGGTTTTCCAGGATTGAGTTCATCACACTTGAGGTTTCCATCTGTAATGATTTCGGAAGTGAGTAAAAAACAACTAGAACAAAAACATTAGGACAGTTTTCAGAGTATACCTCCTGCATGTGAAATTGTCTTATAATTTCTATATGAAGATTCCTCATATCTTCGTGAATGGATTTCTGGAATGAAGCTAGAGTTTCTTCAAGAGTGCGCTGAAACAACTGAAGCGTAAAGGAAGTTCCCTGCTGTGAGTCAGACTGTGATGGAGTTTTCTGGGGTTGTGTAATCCCACCCTGCCAGAAATATAGTAAGTAAACACACAGCATCTAACAAAGATTTCAAGGTTAATTTGTAATGCTTCATCATCGAACACACTTTCAATACATTTCATTTGAAACAGCAAATGATTAAGTCAATGCTGGCCACTAAATCTGACCAATGGATAACTTTGATGTTTTCAATAAGCAAAAAGGCGAAAGCGTGATGATGATAATTCATCACAAATAATCTGTTATGCTTATACATCCACAAGCATACACCTTGATGATTGGTTTCAATAACAGGTTAAAACATAATTTACTGCGTTAAGCATCTGATAATTTCGTACATTCATAGAGGGAAGATTTCCAGCTTCTGCAGCAGATGAAACATCAGATCTGGACAACAAGTTATTCAAAAGTTCTTCTCTCGACTCAGATCCTGTTTTCTTAGTTTTAGGTGAACCCACCGACAAGGATACTCCCTCACTGAAGGATGGAGTAGTGCTTATTCTCTCGGCATAACTTGAGAATCTTCGTGGAAGGGTGAAAGCTGATCCCAGAGGCTCAAGGTTAGCCTGCCCTGTAATTCCTTTTGTACCTTGAGAAAGAGATGTAAAACTGAAGGGAACATGTTCTGAAAATCCTAACGTGGTGTCTTGATTTGAAGAGGTGTCTCGAGACCGTAAATTGGCCAAACCAAGGCTCGAATTTGTTGATGAGCTCATAGTCATCTGGTTTGTAGACAGAGTAAGATCTTGTAATCCGGAAAACATGGATCCCGAAGATAGACTAGTAGATGACAGCGTTGCAAGTCTAGAAGGTAAGGTAACTGACTGACGATTGTGAGTAAATTTATCGGACAATCTCTCACCACCCCAAGCTTCTGGAGGAGTTATGGAGGAAGAGTCATCACTCGTAGAAGATGCAGTAGGAGTGGATACCAACTGTGAGAAGGAGGAACGAGTGTCATCCTGCAATTAAGTGTAGTAAATCAAATGTTTGTTTAAAGAAAAAAAATTACTAATGATTGAAAGAATAAATAAAAAAATGAAAACTTTAGACCATCAAGTTGTATTAAATCATTATAGGTAACCCTGAAACTCTACAAAAATGACAGAAAAATACCTAGTTGTATGTTATCTAATAAAAGACCAATTTCTATGAGCTCTAAATTGATTAGATTTCCTTTACTTTGCTCTTTTTTTCAACTTCAATAATTATTTGCCTTTGGGGCATTACACAGAAAAACTACCCAACATGATCTCACTTTCTTGATTCAAATAGAAACTAATGTAGATACTAAGACAAGAAAATATAGATGGAACTACAGAATGATAAAGGAAAGAATTGGAAGAAGTTGCCGTTGAGTGCAAAACTGATGAAAGAAGTCGATGGATTATATTGCCATGAAAGCAATGCCGCTCATGAAGGCAAATATGAGGATGGTGATATATTATATGTTCTGGCATACATGACAAACTATATCAGTTTTATGTTTAAAATAGCTGTTTAGTGTTGGCTTTATAGTTAAAAGGAACAAAAAGGAATATTTCATCCTCGAATCTTTTAGGGTGGATCATTGGTGCAAGGATTTGTCATTGAAAGACAGATTTCCACATCTGTTTCCACTTGCATCAAGGCCTTAGTTCCTAGATACATCTCTTATTCAGAGTCTTCTTGGAAGACCATTTCAAGACATGTAACTAAAATCTGAACACATTTTTAGTGAACCCTATGGGAAAAATATCCCCCCTGGTGAAGAGGATTTTTATCGCACTGAACAATTTAAGCTCACATCAAGTTATAACCCTTTATGTTAATTCCTACAACTCAACTCAGAAATGCCTTATATCCCAGAGGACCCAGACTAGTTGGGTTAAGTTAAGTATTTTAAATCCTGACAACTCAACTCAGCAATGCCTTGTATCCTAGACTAGATGAGTTGAGTATTTTAAATCCTGGCATTTTTGTTCGACTTATGCACACTATTTCAAATATTGATAACTTGCGTGAAAGAGAGAATTTTCTGGTGAATAGGTTCTCTATGCCCAATTGGCGGCTGGAGCAGTAGATCGCTTGCTAAACGGAACGAGGGATGTGGAATGCTTTCTTTCTTCGGCATGAGTTGAATCATGCAAAATTAAGTTGAAGATCTACTTTTCTGCTGAAAGGACCCTGAGTTATTGGAAAAGGGATTTAGCTCCCTACGATTTGATGTGGACAGTTTGGAAGGTTAGGAATAGGAGAGGAGAAATTACGAAGGAAAATAAATAATATCATCCAAGTGAGATGTCTAATGTTCAGCCTTCAATTCTTCTGGCACATGAGATCAAACCAGGTTCAGATATTTATTTCATTAATTTTCAGTAAGATTTGTTAGTAGGCTGTTGCCTGTTGGGGTGTTGATGTCCTATTTTCATAACCTTGTCATATCTCTTTAGGGGGATATAAGTTCTTGATTTCTTTCATTAGTTAGAGTCCAGATTCAGTGGTGAATTTCTTCAAGGCTTGTGAAGGGGCTAAGATAAGAAGGAACTTGAGAAAGCAGTGGGTGATGAATGATAATCCCTCGTTGTTTGTGTAGATTATTTGGAGGGAACAGAATGGTCCTTGTTTTGAGGGTCAGGACTCGGGAGAGAGAAAATTTTCATATTCAATATACTTTGTAGTTTATCAAAAAAATTCTTTCTTTTAATAGGGTTTGAGTTTGTTAAATTTCTGGATGAATGAAGCATATCTGGACTCCACTATTTCTTTAATAGATATTTTGGGAGAAATTTGTGCCAGGGGATTAGTGTGATACTGGTGATTTTTTTAGGGGTTCCTAGTGTTGTTTGCTTCCTTAGCAAGGAGTTTTTTTTTTGGCTTGTAGAGTTTTTCATGATATTTTAGATTTGGTATGCAGTGGAGGCGCATGGGCGACACCCCTTTTGGTGAGTTTTTATATATTCTTATAAGCATAAAAAAAAAGACTTTTCGCCTTTTTGATATAACAGTTCCTTTCCTATTCTTTATGCCATAAATCCAACTTCCTGGCAAAATGCCTACGATTAAAAACCACCTAATTTTTTGCCTAATTATTCTTCTGATGGACCAGCCTGTTGACCCACAAATCGCAGATGTGGACCACATAAATACTTAAATATTTAGCCATGAACATCTAGATGAACTTTGCTACAAAGTGGTAGGCAACTCATTGAAAATGCTCATTAGAACCAAAGAAAGAAAGAGAAATCTTAAATCAGAAAAATATGTTGAAAACCTACACAATTCAAAAATAAATAAATAAATAAAATAAAATGTTAGGAACTTGAATGTGACATTAAAATTCTGCAGCCTGAATTACACTAGAGCTAAAACAAACCAAATGCTCAACTTTGACTCGTAACTAGTCAAATGTACAGCATACTGTAATTACCACAGGATTTCTGTTCCAACATTAAGTTGTTAAAAATTGAGGAACAAGCAGATGTTCTATGTTAAGTAGCAAGCACTTGGTCCATGCGTTCCTATGTAAAGAAAGAATAATAGGAAGCTAGAGATAGATGAGAAGCAAACCTGTTTGGAAGTTGAACTAGATTTCCAGTCTAAAATTGGATGAAGATCATTGTTCCCTTCCTCTGGAAAAGGAAACCTCCTAGATGAAGGAAACAGCAAAGGAGATTTTTTATCATAATCTTTCTTTGTTCCGTCATCCCAGAGCTTATCAAGCGTAGGTGTAATTGGCTTAACTTCCTGAAGTGGGGAAAATAAATCCATTTCATCCTTGAAGTTATAACTACGAGCTGCTTTTAATCTACCCAAAGTTCCACTTGCCCATAAGGTGCTTCGAAGCGGTGATTCCTCTGCTGTAGGAAAATTGAGAGTGCTTGACATAGATCCAATACTGCCTGCTGAGGACAATGGCTCTGAAGAGAGACCTGAACGGCCAGGATTTCGAGATCCCGATAAAGTTGTGGATATTGAAACGTTTGATGATGTCACAGAAGGAAGTGGGTCAGGCATAAGTATCGAATCCTCCACAGAAACTCCCAGAAGAGCAGTATCAGAAGTGCAATTATTTTCATTTACAAATACTGGTTTAGATCTTTGCCAGCATAGACTCGTGACAGCCTGAAGAAGAATATAGTATATTATTTACAAAACGCGGAAAATGAATTCAATATAAATCACATCAGAATTGGCCAAAGTTATATCATCAATTTATGCAATTTATTAAGAGTTGGAAACATGAATACTGCTACTTCTAAAAAAAGGAAACATGGACACTGATAAATAGAACATTATAAATAAAGATATGTTATGTGATTTTATACTTGAGCAAAAAAAAAATAGAGACGCGTCCCGAAAGTTGCACACCAAATTTCTCTAATGTGCGTCAAGAGATTTGAAGTGAAAAGCAACCAAGTGACTGGGTGCGAGGCTCTGCCAACAATATCATAGATGCAAGGACAAGGCAACAACATGTGCAAAGGAGGCAACATTTTTATATCCACATGATTACAACTACACAAAGACTTGCATCAAGCCTACTAGAGGTTGTGAGAAAATTAGTGTACGCAGTAGCAATTTGAAAGCAAGAAATTTGATGGGAACAAAAATGACAAGATAAAATACTTGCAAAACAATCTGGTTTTTTTGGGACAAGTGAAAACAATCTGAAGTGAGCCACCACATTTCTCTATATGACCAAGATTCTCTCTCTACATAGTCAGTTTGCTCTCCCTCATTGTACTCGCTCAACTTTTCACCAAATTGGAAACCAGCACTCTAACATTGGATTTGGGGTTCAGCAATTGCTTTTGGAGGTATTTATTTGTCGCAGAATTTAAGAAAAAAATAGCAATGAGAATTATTTACCCTTCTCCTCCTACTGAATGTCAAGCAATCACTTTAACACTGCACTATAGATACTTCTCTAATTTACAATCAATATCAAACTGAAATGTTGGGTGTCGTACATTGATATTTGCAGGAGATCTTCAAGTATATTTACGTGGTGATAGGATTGTGGAATTTGACTTGAATGGAAATGCAAAGATAGGATAAGTCATAAGAGCATAAGGAGATGAATGATGATGGAACTGTAAAATTGTAGTCTTTCCCAAGTGGTGTAAGGTTTGACAGAAAAAAATAACAGAACAAGAAGAAAAAAGAAGAAGGTACATAGGGATGGTTCCAAGTAGTGCATCAAGTTAGCTTTAAAGATTCTTTCAATTTTGGCAAGTTCAAGTTATCTTTAAAGATTAACATTCTGACAGCAACTTAGAATATTGTAGTAGATGCAAAAAACCAGATTTTAAGAAGCTTGAGTATTGGTCTCAGAAAACAACATCATATAAACTAAAGGAATGGCTCGTGCACTATACGTGCTTGTCACAAAATTGGGGTCTTCAATTTTCTTTATTGAAAAGAACAAACCCTTAAGGATAGTTAAATCTTTTGTAATTTCTAAAGAAAAGTGTAGGGCTTACATTTTAAATTGAATTGAAAATATTTGAAATTTAATTCTTAGGTTTTATTGAAATCTGGTAGAATCAGAATATGCCACACGGCACAAAAACAGAATTTGGCATAACCAAACCCAGTCATTCCCTTCACATAGTAAAATAGGTGAATCAATACAATATAAAATGGCAACCAACAAAAGTAATCCACAGATAAAAGGAAAGCCACTAACAGTAGAGAGGTTTTTTATGCTTCGGTGATCTAATGATTAAGAATGAGTACTATAAACACATAAAAATAGAAACTACTTAAATTTTGACATGTAGCAGATAAATTGATATAACATATATACACAAAACACACACACACAGAGAGAAAGAGAGAGAAAATTGCCTCAGAATTTCCATAAGCACGAAGAACACTGAAAGGTTGTGGCTTTCCACGAACATCGTAGAATACTACCCGGCCACTACTTGTTCCCGCTGCCAATATGTTTCCATCGTCTCTAAATGCCAATGAAGAGAAAGGTGCCTCATAAGGAATGCAAAACGAGGGTCTCCTACTCCCTGAATCAAAAGTGTATAACTTTTTGTCCAGACCGATGCTAGCAATTACCTGCCATAGTTACATGGGAGCAAAATTGAGGAACAACAAAAAGCTGACCAAATTTTAAAGTTGCCGGACATGCTTAGTTTTATTTATGTTTTGTTAGATGACTTTAAGAAGCATATATTGAACACATGTATTTGCAAGATTCAGTTTCCTTTTTTCTATGAATATGAAACCTTTAAAACATGATAATAAATAAAGGTAGACCTTATCATTTGTTGGTGAGAAACTAACACCAGCAGTTGGTGCGGAATGCTGCTTCAACCAAGAAACCTATAATTGCAGACGATGACTATTAAATTGAATAATAATAATAACAACAACAACAACAATAATAATAATAGAAAGAGTCTTCTATCCACCAAAACATAAAATGAAGAACGCAATCAAGAAAGAACAAAAAGCAGAGAAAAGAAAGAGGACTCGCCAGAGTCGTCCAAAAAAGAAAAAAAAAAAGACGAAGAAAGAAGAGAGTAGAAGAGGATTCTCAATACACAAATTACCAAGTTTAAACTGCTAGTGGTGATTCGCCAAAGACCCTAGATATGGTTGAGAATTTTCTGAACATAATTCTTTGTTCTATGTAACATGGACTCAGGATCATTGTCGGGTTGGGGAAGTGTCCCACACTAGACTCTCCTATTTCTTAGAACATTTTTCACTATTTTAAGCTATTTTGGAGCGTCCACCAGCCACGCCCAAACTTGTCTTGACTCGTGTGGAAATAGGCACTTCACCCTCAATAGTCCATGTAACACAGGCTTTATGGTTCATTAAAATATAAAGTCACTAACCTTTGGGTTACGACCAGTCGAATCCCATAAATGAATTGATCCATCATCACCAGCTGTCACCAAAAGGTGCCTGCTAATCCGAGAATAATCAAGCACCCTCAAAACCTGGTCTCAGACCATCAGACAAACATCTAGCATATCAGGACACAAAGTTATATAAATTACAAATACCAGAAAATAATTATGAATTTTTAGTGGCTCAACAGTAAAGTCCAAAGTACGAGCAAAATAAACACCTGTTCATTAGGATCCTTGAGCTCGGTTGCCCTTGCACCAGAAGCAAGGTTGTGAATAATGACGTCCCCACTGAGACTGATGGAAGCTAAGTGCTCGTCTTTGCAATTATACATCGCACCAGTTATTGTATCAGTATGACCTCTTAACCATTTGATGCAGCGCTTCCTCTGCAAATCCCATATTCTTACAACTTGACCACTTCCCCCAGAACAAATGTATCTGGATCCTTTGTTGCTAAAGCTGATGCTAGATATAGACTCCTGTAAATTAATTAAGAAAAAGAATTTAAACTATACAGAGAAATCAATGTCTCAAGGATGTAACAAAAAAAATTCAATCCAATAATTGGATAAAGCTAACAATATACTGTAGGTTAATGTAAATCTTCTGTTTATTGCTGTTAGATTTTGTAATCCTGTTACTTCTGGTGTTAATTATTTTTCAGAGGCAAGCCCTTTTTTACTTGTGTAATGTCTTGTTGAGATAATAATAAATTGCAGATACCAATACAAGCTTCTATCCATCTCAACCCAAAAGGCAAAAAAAAAAGAACAGAAAATCAAATTTCTGCATATAGAATAATTATTCTAGATCAAATATTGTGTGAGACTAAACAAAACTGAACCTGGGTAATGCTTGAGCTAACACAAATTCATCCTTAACCACCAGAAATTAACTAGGAAAATGTAAATTTGTAATCGATTTAAAAAAAACTTTGATTGAACAAAAAAACAATGTTAGGGTCACATATACAGATCTTCACACTAACATTTATTATCTTTAAAAGTAAATTGTGGTCACGTAGACAAGTGTAAAATAAAAATCAACCAACAAGAATTAAAGTACTGTCACAATTATAGTTCTTCTCCATCAGAATAGGAAATTTCATTTGTGTTTAAAGCAATATACATATAGAAAATACACGCTAACACAAATGCAACTTACAAATTCACCAAAACCAAAAAATTATTACCTCGATATTGTCGCCGCTCTCGTTGCCGGCCGTTGGAATTGTACCCATACTTTGCCCATTTTTACGCCACAAAGATATCTTCTTATCGTCTCCAGCACTCGCCACAACCAAATCTAAAACAATCGCATTCTCAATTGAGAAATCACACTCGTACAAAATCAAGAAATTTGAACTTACAACTCATTATTACATATTTAATCAAACATTATCTAAAGTATGAAGTGTGCCTGATTAGTGTGTTTAACTCACTGGTATGATTCCATTTAACGGAATTGACTTGAATCCCCGGCGAAGGAGTGTAGCTTAGAGTACAAGGATCGCCGGGCTCCACCGAGACGTCAAAGAGCTTCACGGTGTCGCCGCCACTAGCCGCCAGTAGCGCCATTGATGGATCGGTGAAGCTCATCAAACTCTGTATTATACAGAAGATATACACTAGTTTGTATGTATATAGACAGATTATTTAAAAGTAATTCAAATGAGGGAGATTCAAATTCCTAATTGAACTCAAATTGAGAAATAATAACTGGAATGAAGTTCGATTTGGAGAGAAATTTTTGAAATGAAGAGTGTAAATAAAGTGACAAAATGGTGGGTGTATTTCATCATTTCTGCTTTTTTGGATGTTTAAAACCCTACCCAGGAGAGGAGAGAAGAGAAATTCAAAAATAGAGTAGGAGCAAAATAGACGGACTATGATAATCGGGTCGGGTCATCCATCATTATTGTTGAACCACTTCTATTTAAATTCAAATCAATACAATTTATATTTTCACACGTAAATTTGATAGTTTCAAACATGAACTAAAACAGAAAAAAAAAAAAAGAATAAGATTCCAACGATATATTTTAATTGTCATTTTAATAATAATAAAAATTTTGTATTTTGTGAGTTCCAAAAAAAATAAAAAGATATAAATTAAAAAAGTTGTTGGAACATCATGTGTAAAGTAAATTTTGTTAGGTTGTAAATAGCGGAAAATATTAGGAATTATGAAAATATTGTTTTTCTCATTTTTTGGGGTCTAAATATGATCATTTTTGCACGATCTTTGATGCAAAAATGATCAACTTTCTACACTCAATCCGCACCATGTCATTGTGTGACAATCTCTCTCATTTTATCACCTACAAAATTTGCATTTTAATATCAAGCTATTTAATATTTCTCCTTGAGATGTAAATTTTACATTTTGATATCAAGTTTTCAATATTAGTAGAATAAATTGCAACTTTGTGGTTGTGATTGATTTATACTTTTGCTAGTTCGACTAACGGTCACGACGATAGGATAGTTGGGGATTTCGCTCCTCGGTGAGTGAGTAGTTATCCAACTCATCGGTAAATTGACGAGGATTACAAAGGGGGCATCGCCACTAGAAATCAAGCGCTGAAGCGCAAGGTGTAATTGGATTAGTAGCTCAGTCCCTGCTTTTACTAATGTATTGGACTTGAACCCATGTTATAGTAATTACAAGATTAGTGCATCCACAAAATAATTACAAAAAGAGTTGCACACAATAAAAGCATACAACGGGACTTGTAGAGCTTACACTATTGAACAATTCAACAGGAAAATATGCAATAATCCACCAATTTTACAACCAAAAAAGGTCTGATAGAATACATCAACAAAAAAAGTGTAACTACAAAAACATCTGGATGTTTATTGTGAGTAACCAATAACCAACATATGGTAACCTTTTTGTTGATGTAAGGTAACCGAGATTGTGTTACACAATATTGAATAATATTTTAGATTTTTTTCTTTTTACATTAAGTAAAAGGAAAATCACATGACTACTCTCTGATTCCATTATGGCTTAACAAGATAAAGAAAACAAATGCATGTAACACTTGGTAACTGTTCTGAATTTTTTTAATGGTTATTTGGTTACCCACAAAAACTAAAATGATTACCTTTGTATGAAGGTTTGATTACCAATTGCACCATATTCAAAATAATTTTAATTTTAAAAGATTATTTATAAGTAACCAGCAGCTACATAAATGAGAACTCTTAAATGACATTTCGGATACCATCTGCACCTTCTGTTAAAAAAAATTAATCATACATACATTACCATCACTATAAAATTGATCATTCAAGATACCTCAATAAGATTTATTGGTCACTATATATTGGACAATTGGACACCTGTTTATTGCGTTGTCTAATTAGGGTATATATACATTAGAACTTCGACATACCATAACTGGATACTTTCAAATTAAAATTTAAAAAATATTATAAATTGGATAAGTAATATATAATGGAATTCCTCAATATGTTTAATGTGTTAAAATAATCAAAAGATAAATAGTAACTAACATGATGAAGTTATGTCACTCACTAATACACATTTGGTTACCCATAAAGGAAAAAGTCTAAAAAATACAATATGAACAAACAAACAATGTCAAACTACTGGTAATAGAATCAAAGACCAGTTAACAGTATCTAAATATGTAAGCACTAGTAACCTAAACACAATCAGCAGGTGGTGAAATCTCCTCCCTACTCAGCATTTGGTATCAGTTTACCATCGACTTTCATCAACGACTCTAGTGTTTCCGAACTCGAATCCGACGGCGGTGGTGAAATCTTCTCCCTGCTCAGCTCTGTAGTGTGATTAGTTTGGTTTACCAGCAAGTTTTCTTCTCACTCCTCTTTTATTTCCTTAACTGCTCGACGCTGACGCCGCTTCTCCTCGGTTTGAGTGGACGCGTCGGTTGCGGCTCTTCCGGTTAACTCACCGCTGGAATTGACCGTGTACATTACCTTGTACTTGTGGAGATCAATCGCGCTCCAGGATTGATTTCTCCGCCTCGTGACCACCAGGAAATCGGTAACGATGTCGGGCTTGAAAGTTTTCGACGGTGGCTGTTGTTTAGAGGTCAAATTCTCTGGTTGGTCAATTTTAGAGACCAATGCACCTTCGAAAAGCTCCGATCCTTTAAGAACATATTCTTACCCGTGAGCTGGATAGATAAAATTGTTTTCCCCTAAATCATGCCACACAAATCCGTTCTTGTATCTCTTGATAATCGAACATAATACTCCATAAATTAGCTAAAATACAATTAAAGGGATACCAAATGCACTAATTTTGTAAATAAAATATTGAAAATGTATTAATTCTGTAAATAGTTTCTAAATGCACTTTTGTTGTAATTTTTTCTAAAAATGTACTAAGAAATGTAAATAACCCTAGAATTTTTTTAGTTACTCTAAAATATTGTTTGGTGTGTGAAATTATGGATCATTATAAAACGTGTGAGTAGACTTGACAATTTGTTTTATAAACTGATAGGTCAACCTAGATTAACTATAACCATTTAGATTGGTTAACTACTTTAAATTTTTTTGGTTGGTTAAAGTTTCAACTCATATTTTTCAAAAAAAAAAAAAAACAAGTCCAAACAGCTAACTGTTTTTTAACCCTTTTTTTTAGTTCCAACTAAGATATATTAGCAGTAGGCCACTAGGCCTCCCATTATTATGATGACCTTGAAATGTTCCTATAAGTTGCCGTCACATCCTTATAGTACTTCATCTCCATCCATACCATTTTGTCTCTGTTTATTTATGAAATGCTTTTGGACGATTCAATACTTTATATATAAAGACATTACAGCCGATCCTTTAAATTATATATTTGGGTGATTCAACTTATTTAATTTAAAATTAATTAAGAGTTAACTCGCTCGCTCAATCAGAAAAAACTCACGCTAAATTGGAATCCAGCCTTCCTGTGTTCATGTGACAATCCAGAATTTTGCGAAAATTATTAATAAATAAAGTATATTAAGTTATATATTTTATTTAATGTGTAAAGTGAGATATGTTGAATTTGACTGCATAAATGTCTACGTGATGTGAATTATGTGATTTTAGTGTGAATGTTTAGATATTTAAATAAATGTGGAAAATATACATTTATTTGAAAAGTATATTTAATAGTTAAATAAAACTATTAAATAAGTTAGCTTAAATTAGCTACAAAATGAAATGAGTAAATTAATTCGTTAATTGAAAGTTAGTGAGTTAAAAGGTTTGTTTTAATTACTTAAATAATGAAATTTAATTAATTAATAATGATAATTATATTAATGTTATAATAAATAATTATAACATGAGTAATGGAATAATATTTCGTATGATGGTAAATGGATGTACATTAAAAATATAAATGATTTAAGCTTCAAGATGTAAAATATTTGCATCTTAAAATGTGTGAAACCTTTATTATTTATGAAACAAGTAAAATATTATTACATGATTAATAATATTAGATAATGATTAATAATATTAGTAAATTATTTGAATATTATTAAATAATTAATAATATTAGAAGGTGATTAAAATATTATTAAATGATTAATAATATTTATAAATGATGAAGATATTACTAAGAAATTGAGAAGTAAATAAAATATTATTAAAAGATTAATAATATTAGACGAGAATTTAAGATAATAGTTATGTGATAATAATATTATCAAATGACGATAATATTACTAATGAGTTAAAGAATTATTCAACGTTTGATTATGTGGCTAAATGTTAGCTAATTTATTATTTGAGTAATAGTATTGTCAGATAAAATATATTATGCTAATTGGAGGATCAATCTTGTTAATGATAGGTCTTTCATAAGAGATTAAATTAGATTGTTTAGCAGTAATCAACGGTACAGACAAGTTTTCTAACTCAAACTCGAGTTAATAATTTTTAAGAATGCTAGTGGTTTAATTATTGAGAATTATTCCACATCTATGATTATTGATTCGCACTAGTGCACATTGCATATGTTTATCAGGTATGAAAGGTTGATCACCTCATTACCAAAGTATTTGTTCATGGTAATTGTTGACCACTCAGCGTTATTAATTCAATCATCTATGTATTGAAATTTGATTCATGTTATTTCACAATTATTACATTGTTGAAAACTTGAAAGCTTATTCATTCTTTTTAATCATGATATATCTTCAATTATATTTAAACTTGCTGGGCAAACTTGTTGCTTACCTTTGCTATATCATGATAAAAAATTTCAGATTTAAGAGGAAAGCTCGAGTAAAGACAGAAGCAAAGACAGTGCAAGATTTAATTATGGTGCAGTTAAATCTATTAAAATTTTTCTGATGAAAATAGCATTGTAAACCTTTTTAGATATTGAAGGTATGTATTAAGTTAAGGTTGTAGACCTTGAGAATGATGTGTAAAAGTTTAATGTATAAACAATTTATGTTTATATCTTCCACAATAGTTATAGAAATGATGTACCAGGGCTGAGGTAAAAAGTACCCGGATTTGGGGGTGTCTCAATTGGTATCAAAGTCGTAGGTTATAAACCTTAGGTAGGGGTACCTTAGGCTATAACCGCGGAGATGATAAGGAATAAACTCACATCGAGTTTAAGTGATAAGAAATGAATTTAGAAAATTCATTATTAAGTAAAGAAGAAGATAAAGAAGATTCAAAGAAGAATCTTGAAGAGATATAAGGATAAGAATCCGGAGTTACCTGACTCTAGTAATAAAGATGAAAAGTGAAAATAAATAGACTATGTCTGTTGGTCGATTTTGCAATCAAAGAATACGTGCAAGTATACACGGTCAACAAGTAATAAAGTGATAAAATAGAGTGTCGATCCCACAGAGAATTCCAATTAATAAATTCCAACTACTAGCACTACATCAACCCAATTTTATTTAAACAATGATAGATTATGATTTTCTGAAATATTGAAACTGAATTAAACAATTAAAGATATTACTCTAAAATAGACAAATAAATAAACTAAGATTTGAATGAATGATTTTCGATAAATAAGGATTAAGACTTCAATATCCCCAATTATGAACTATAACTCAATTACCCAATTATCCCAATTATTATGTCTACTGAATTGTTAACATAAATTCTCAAATGTCAAAAGTCATTTTTCAAGTAATCAACTGACTTCTATTTAATCTAGATTAATCTTGCTATATTCCTATGCAAAACAAGTGAATTAAACTCCTTCAATTCCAATTCCTTATGTGTTACATGCGGTGAAAAGATATTTCCATTCAATTCACAAACCTAATTATTCACTATGCAAATAAATAAGTCACACGTTATCAAACCCAGTTCTAACCCTAGAATTCCTCTTTCAATTCCTTCTATAGTAAAACGGTAATTATTGGCCAAATAATTAATCAATAGATGCAAGGAATGATAAACAATTCACTTCAAAATAAATAATTAGAATAAATTGAATAACTAATTTATAGCCATAAAAGGTTCAATTGAAATCTTAATTAAAGAATTAGTTCATAACGAAAATAAAAACCAATAATCGTTTGCAAATCATCCTTAAAGAATTACAAATTGAAAATAAGGAGAAGAAGAAGAAACTCTTGAGCCAATCCTTAGTCTTCAAGTAATCCTCTGGTGTAGCCTCCAATGAATGAATGATAAGAAGCCCTAATTTCAGCGCTTAATCTCTTTTTATAGCTTCTCATAATCCTAATCCAAAACAACTTTCCAATAGCCTCCAATTAATGAGTCAACCGGATAGTCAACGCACGCGCCTTGGTCAACTGAAGTTCCGGCCCAGCGCCCTGGCGCTGAGATTAACAAAGGATAGAGCACCCCATCGCTGATGGACAGCGAAATTACCATCTTGCCCTTATCAGCTTAAATCTCCCAATTTGTCCCTGTAGCTCCCGAATCTGCAAAACAACAACTAAACACAATAAAAATGCTTCTAAATAACTTGAGAATGCAATAATTTAAGTCCAAATATATCCAATTCATGGGTATATTACCCAATCATCAATGTCTATAAGATGAAAAGTGTAAATAAAATCATAATAGAATATGATTAAAGAAAAGAATAAGAAGATCGTAGTACAAAGCGATCGTGAGTATAAGGAGAAATGATTACGAAATAAGATCACGACGTGATCAGATTAAATCGTTGAATAACATATGATATGTTAAGTGAATGATATGATATATCTTGACGCTATAAAGAGAATGTACTATGAAATGGTACAATTTAACTCAAAAAAGAGTGGTAAATGTTAAGATATGGATTAAAAAAAATTCGTATTAAGAAAAGAGAAACTCAGAACGTACTATCGTAATAGTTAATGCCTTTTGATAGTCTATATTTTTATTTTGTCTATTATAGTTGAATCATTCAACCTACAAACTTTATGTTGGTCCATCTCCGTTACATCCCACTAAAAGAAAATGTAGGGTCTGATATTGTTTTCTTTATGACGAATTTAAGTCATTAATGTTTGCTAAGTTGTCATATGGACAATTTAGTTCATCTTCTTTTTTTTTTATCTAATCTTTGACTTTTATTATATTAAGTTAACTTTTATTATTTATCAATTTAAATTAGAAACTTCGATTAGTATTATAGTTGTATAAGAAAATGAGAATTAGTAGTAAAGTTTTATAAGGAAACAATCAAAATAAAATTATCTTAATTACAGAATATTAATATGTTATTTTTATTAATTTCTATATATATATAATAATAATACAAGCATATTTAAAAATTGAAATTAATATCGTGGTTTTATAAGGAAACGAGAATTAGTAGTATAGTTGTATAAGGAAATAATCAAAATAAGATCATCTTACGTAATATTAATCGGTTTCTTTTATTCAAATATATATACTATAATACAAGTTCAATTAAATTATATTTCCATTTAGATAAAATAGTTAGACAAGAAAAAATTATCATAAAAATCATCTACAAACTTAAATTTGTTATGGTTATTAAAATAAAAAATATAATATATCAATCGATCATATGATTAAATTATTAAATAAAAAATAAAAATAATTACTTTATCTAATAAGAATTTATAAAATAAAATTCAAAACGACAATAATATTATAATTCTTCAAAAAGACATTTCATTCAATTCAACCAAGTCAAAAACAAAATTAGTAATATAATTTACAAGAAAATAATTATAAGATCATCTTAGTACTCCTTCCGTCCCATAATATATGACGTTTTAGATAATTTCATTATTTTCAAATTATTTGACGTTTTATATAATCTATGAGAATTAATTACAATATTTCCAAAATTACTCCTCATAAAAAAATGTTACAGATGAGAGAGAGAGAGAATGGGATGAGTATGGTAATAAATGAGAATTTATGAGTATTATAGGAGAACAGATCCTCTGTCCCCAATTATGTTGTCCCCTTGTGTCCCCCCACTTATATTTTGATACATAATCTCTTACTTAACATCAATTTATTTTAAAATTAAATAAAAGAACAAGTGTTAAAATATAAGTGGGAGGACACAAAGGAGACAGGAGAATTGGGGACAGAGGATCTGCTCTCGTATTATAGACAATTTATGTTATATTTAATGTTATTCAATCATTTTCTTAATTCTTGTGCACAACTCATATATTATGAGACGGATGGAGTACTCAATATTAATTTGTTACCATTATTAAATAAAATTTTATTTTAATTTAGATAATACAGTTTGAGAAGAAAATAATTTTCACATAAATCTATAATTTACAAGGAAACAATTATAAGATCATCTTACTTAATATTAATTTGTTCAATCTTTGCTGGGTCAACAGATATTCCATGACTTGATACCACGTGCCTAAGGAATGCTACTTCCTCAAGCCAGAACTCGTATTTCTTCAACTTGGCATAAAGCTTATATTCACGAAGCTTTTGGAGTGTCAGCATCAAGTGTTGCTCATGATCTTCACGGCTTTTGGAATAAATAAGGATGTCATCAATAAAGACGACCACAAAGTGATCCAAATATTCCTTGAATACTCGGTTCATCATATCCATGAAGGCAGCAGGAGCATTAGTCAACCCAAAGGACATGACTAGGAATTCATAATGCCCGTACCGAGTTCTGAAAGCCGTCTTTGGAATGTCATCGGTTCTAATCTTCAATTGGTGATACCCGGAACGAAGATTAATCTTTGAAAAGAATTTGGCTCCTTGCAACTGGTCAAACAAGTCATCAATACGTGGCAATGGATACCTATTTTTGATGGTGACATGATTCAACTCCCGATAATCAATACAAAGTCGCATACTCCCATCTTTCTTCTTCACAAATAGAACAGGAGCACCCCAAGGAGAAGTACTAGGACGAATAAAGCCAATGTCTAACAATTCCTGTAGTTGGGTTTTTAACTCCTGAAGTTCAATAGGAGCCATTCGATATGGGCCTTTAGAAATGGGTTTTGTACCGGGTTCAAGGTCGATACAAAATTCAATCTCACGCTCTGGGGGTAGGCCAGGAAGTTCTTCGGGGAATACGTCAGGAAATTCATTAACAATAGAAATATCGTTCAAAACTGACGTATTTTTGTTTAAATCTGTGACATGAGCTAAGAAAGCTTGACATCCGTTTTTCAATAAACGAATAGCTTTATGGCTTGAGATATCCGTGATTGATTTTAATGGTTTGGTCGCTTGAATTCGCATAATAGGTTGATTAGGAATATGAAAGCTAACAACCTTATGGAAACAATCAATTTTTGCATGATGAGTAGTTAACCAATCAATCCCTAGAATCACGTCAAATGCAAGTATTTTCAATGAAATAAGATCTACAGGTAATGTGAGGGTACCGATTTGAACCAAACAAGACTTATAAACAGTGGATGTAATGAAGGTTTCTCCCAACGGAGTTTCAACAGATAAGTCAAAGTCTAATTTCTCCGGAGTCAAATTTAATCGATGAGCGCAAGTAGGAGAAATAAAAGAATGGGTAGAACCGGTATCAAATAAAGTATAGACTTCGTTAGAGTTTATGATAAGCTTACCCGTGATGACCTCATTCGGGTTCCTTGCTTTCTGGGAGGTCACAATAAACGCTCTCTCTGGGACGGCCTTTGGTGCCTCCATCCTAGCTGAATTTGTCTTTGATAAACGACAAAATCGGGCTAAGTGACCTTCTCTTCCATAATTATAACATGCTTTGGACGGCATCGCGCAATTTGGACTGATGTGTCCCTCCCCTCCGCATTTGAAGCATATGATAGGTGGTCTTTCTCCTTCCTTAACAACGGGTGCTGGTGCTGACGTCTTTCCATCATTGTTGAATCTCCTCTTTTTGAAATGTCCATTCTTATTGTTTTGGCCCTGATTACCACCGAAGTGGTAACCATTTCTGGTCTGCTGATTCCCTCCACGCTTGTTGTCACCGCTTCGATGACCACTCTCGCTGGTATTATAATTTTGTCGGCTGCTCTCTTTTAGTTGAGTTGACTCGTTATCGCGCTCCACTAACTGAGCCCTATTTACAACATCTGAATACAGACACAGTTTATGAGAAATAAGATGTTGACGTATCTCCGGCTTCAAACCTCTTAAAAACATTCGCGCCATTCTCTCTTCATTATCCACCAAGTGGGACGCAAACCGTGATAACTCTGCAAATTTTGCCTCGTATTGCGACACGGTCATATTATTTTGTTCCAACTTAATAAACTCCACCTCCTTCATGTGGCGAATACTTTCGGGAAAGTATTTGTCATTGAACAGCTCCTGGAACTTCTCCCAAGATATCTTCAGTACAGCAGGTTGAGTACGTTTTACCGATTCCCACCAGTAATCTGCCTCTCCGCGAAACATAAAGGCGGCAAAAGGAACCTTTTGCTCCTCGGAGCATCCCAAGACATCAAATATCTTGGTAATCTGCTTTATCCATATTTCCGCCATAAGTGGTTTTGGCTCTCCCTTAAACTCCGGTGGTCCCAGCTCCTTGAACTGTTTAGCGGTGACCGTCCGAGAGTTTCCTGTGTGTCCATCTACGTTTTGGACAGGAGTCGCTCTCGCCTGCTGTTGCATGAATTGCATAAAGCCTCTGAACATTTGATCATTCATCATTTGGTCAGTGTTGTTGTTTGCATGAGGATTGTCGCCTTCCTGATGCACATTATCCTGATTATTGATATGTGGTGAATCAACAATCGCCTGTGCTCCATTGCTATTCTCAACATTCTCAGATGTCATTTTCAGATACTGCCACAAAACAAAGGTTAATTGACATGTAACATAATATCTCTAAACTCTGACCAAATAATTTAAATACAAAATAAATTTAAGTATGTCATACTAGCAAAGGAATTCCCTGTCTCTCCCCTCCTAGTTCTAGTCTCACATCTTAGCCAATGATCATATCCCTAAGCTCTGATACCAACTGTGACGCCGCCAAAATTAGGTATACATCACCCATCTTGAGTCGTCAGATACATGGTACAGAATTCAAATACAACTTACTAATACCACTGTCGTGTATAATACGACAAAATACAACTGTGAGTTTGAATACAATAATTGTCTACTAGAGATCATACAAACTCAAAAGGAGTCCTCAATACAATTATTGTCACACTATTTAACAGAATAATGAGGACTACTAATACTATTCTCTGGTCCATCACTCCGTTCCCCGACTCGTCCCAGCTATATTCTCATTTCCTGAAGAGAACAGTGAAAGAAAGGGTGAGCTCAACTAGCCCAGTAAGAAATATTATGACTAAGATAATGCAGAATAAATTATCATTAGACTTCAACAGTGTTAAACTGATAAAATATAATAAACATCAAGTTTAACTGCAGCAGAATCAGCAATCCATTAAAAGAGTCAAGTAGAAAATAAAATCTACTATCTTTTATGATTTAAAAGGTTTTTCATCACTGTTATAGCTGAGACTCAGCTTAATAAATATTCCACATCATCGAATCACCCCTGCACTACGGCCAAGGATATTCTTTAGTATCACGACCACAATTATTCATGCACTAAGGCCAATAATATTTGTGTATTCATTAATGGTCATGATCATGCCAACAACTGTCCATCAATGCACTACGGGCCAATGAGGATTTTTAATTTTTACAAATGATGTAATATTACGGTCATGATTACACCGAATAATCCCTGGTCATAATCATACCAAGTCCATCTATGCACTACAGGCCACAGATGACTTTCAACAAAATATAAACATGAGGATGATGACAATGATATAAGAATTCAATAAAACAAGTTCAAGAATTATTTTATCCAGGAATTATTAACGTCCAAATTGTCAACACGATACTGTTTGTGGTGTAAAATTCAAGAATACTCAGAAGAATATTTCCATGAAAAGATACTGGATGAAGCGCAAATATCAAGAATATCCCACTAATTTCATGGAGTATAGAAGTCAAAGTTTTATCCAACTGAGTATAATAAAGAATGGAATAACAAACGAAATCACCATGCATGCGATAGACCGCACAGACAGGTTATTCCAGCAGAATAATAATAACGGAACCAGGTCAGGTGAAATTCACACCGACAGGATGTTCCAACAGAATAATAAATAACGGAACCAGGTCCGGCGTAAAACGCACAGACAGGATATTCCAACAGAATAATAAAGAATGGAACCAGGTCCGGCGTAAAACACACAGACAGAATATTCCAACAGAATAATAATAAAGACGGAACCAGGTCCGGCGTATAGCACAGACAGGATATTCCGACAGAAATATAAAGACAGAATAGTAAATGGATATCACCAAGTATAGGGTATTCCGCGTATACAGGTTATTCCAACAGAATAATAATGAATGGAATAACATAAGGATTTCACCAAGTATAGGGTATACCGCGTATACAGGTCATGTATAGGGTATGCCACTTTTTACAGGTTATTCCAACAGAATAACAAAGAATGGAATAACATAAGTTCTCTTCAAGAAGAAAGAATAACACCCCTTACCTTATTAGGAGATTGAATACTGCAGTAGTGTAGTAACCGAATACTCTTCTTCTTTCTCTCTTATTCTCTCTATACTTTCTCTCTCTATAGCTTGAACGAATTCGTGAAAAATAATGAAGCCCTAGGCCTCTATTTATAGAAGATTTATTACTATTTACGAAATTATTTACTATTTACGAAGGTAATTACTATTGACGAAGGTAATTACTATTGACGAATGTAATTACTATTTACGAAGGTAATTACTATTTACAAAGGTAATTACTATTGACGAAGGTAATTACTATTTACGAAGGTAATTACTATTTATGAAGGTAATTATTATTTATGAAAGAGACTCTTAGATGATGACATATGGCCCCCCATAAATAATTAAACTTACCACAATCGTCTAATAATAGACTCTTTATATACATCAAGGATTGAATAAAAATTACCAGAAATCATTTTATTTTTAATCAACACATATTTAATCTTTCAACAATTATTAATCAATTATAACTTGTCGTCTCAATTATTGTTTAAATAATATAACATATTATACAGATGATACTGTGACAATAATTGAATCAATAATATAAGAGATATGATGCAGCAATTACTGTAGCAATAATTGAGTATAGCTGAGTGACTTCTCACGTAAGCATCAATAATCAAAACCGTGTGCTACTATGCAGCAACGCGTATTACTGTACTTTTACTACCGAGTAGTTCAACAGTTTTAACGGTAACACCTCCGCCGTTATTTTATAGAAAGATAATTTTGTCGTTTTCTAACTACGACAATACTTTCGTTGTGGGGTCCACCAATGATTGTACCGTCGTACGAATATTCTCCGACAAAAAGAATATTCCCCGACCAAACGAATATTTTATAACAACTTGCGTACTTTGAAAAATTTATAAATATTACCCACAACTATAACATATATCAAATTTATTCCATAATATTCAAAAAATAATAATTATAAAAATTCATCTTTATTTATAAAAACTGGGGTCTTACACATTATATCTAACTTGAATTTGTTACTCTTAATTAAATACTCCCTCCGTCCCAAATTAATTGCTCAATTTTGACTTTTTAAAGTCAAATTGACCATTTTTAAAACTATTTTTTTACTATTTTTGCTAAAATATAGGTGAATAGATTATAACCAAAAGAAAGTATATACAATTTATTACTAATCCTAATTTTTATAATTTTAGAAATATATTTATATATGCTTAATTATTAATTCTAAAAATAGTCAATTTGACTTAAAAAAGTCAAAACTGAACAATTAATTTGGGACGGAGGGAGTATAAGTGTAATTATATTCAAAGTATAAGTAATATAATGTTTTTTTAAAAAAAGTATTAGTTATTAGAGCTATTTTACCTAATAAATGTAATAATATATATATATATATATATATATATATTTATAATATCACAATTTTAAAATAAAACATGCACCGTGCTTTGCGCCGGGTGTATTTGGTTCGTCCTCCTTTTTTTGTGGCTTGGTTCGACCTTTGACATTTCTTACAATAAGTTAACTTTTATTATTTATCAATTCAAAATAATCAAAAATTAGAATTAGTATCATAGTTTTAATTATAAGGAAACAAAAATTAGTAATCTAATTTTATAAGAAAATAATCAAAATGAAATCATCTTACCTAATATTAATTTCTTACTTTTATTTAAAAATTAGAATTAGTATTGTAATTTTATATAAAAAACATTGAATTTGTAATATAGTTTTATAAGAAAATAATCAAAATAAAATTATGTTACCTAATACTAATTGGTCTCTTTTTTTGAATATATATATATATATAATACAAGGTTAATTAAGTAAAATTATATTACCCCTTAGTTAATATGGTTTGAGAAAAAAAGAAAATTATCATTAAAATAATCTACCTAAATTAAGTATAATAATTTCTTCAAGTATAAGTAAGGTTAAATCATTATTTAGATAATATAATTGTTATTATTATAAAAATAAAATTATAATATACTTATCGACCATATAATTCAATTATTAAACAAAAAAATAAAATTAATGACTCTATCCAAAAAGAATTATTAAAAGAGGGGTGTGTGTGGAATGTCAACGCCAAGTGTTTCCAGGTAACTGACTGAAAGATTCAATTATTGAATTAATGAGGGGTTTTCTTTTCTTTCTGACCAAAGAAACTTTCCAAGGAAACCTGTTTTTAATATTGTTGTTGAAACAGTATATTTATATATATATATATATATATATATATATATATATATATCTACTAAAATACAAATGATTTTGAATTTCCCGCTCACTCAATAAATCATCTGGGCCGTCCAAAGTTTGGGATAAATCACACCGTTCATACATCTATCTAATAAAATACATCTATCTATCTATCTATCTAATAATCTAATAATAATTTTATAAAATACAAATGATTTTAAATTTTCCGCTCACTCAATAAATTATTTTGGTCGTTCAAAATTTGAGATAAATTATATTGTTCATACAGTGCCGGAGGCACGGGACCCAGCTAGTATATATATATCGTGCATGTTAAGAAAGAAAAAATTGGCCTATATATAGGATCACTATTAATAATTTCCATTAATTCGTTTATTTACACTTGATCAAAGAATTTGAATTTCTACATCCATCCTAACCCTAATGTTTGTTTGTGATTTGCATGCTTGTCGCATTGCTTAACTTGAGTAAGCATACACTACAATGGGACTCCTCACTTTATGTTTGCCATCATCCCACACCAAAGAAGCTGACACTTTGGCTCTATCTATATTTCCTCCAATATTCACCTTGTATGACAATTTTTGCCCAACCGATTTGAATGACAAAACACTTGGCTCAACTTTTATATTTACTTCCTTGGGGGCTGAAATTGAGACACTATATTTGGACACCGGCGATCCGACATTTGTTACAATTCTAGTGAAATTTCGACTGAAAGATTGCAATGGCGCGATTGGGAGTGCAAATGAAGGTAAGTTTAAATCCCTTAAAGCTCCGGTTGTGGCGTTGGTGCACGTGCTTTTATCTCCGGTAACAAGGCGTAAGGTTGTGGTGTTATAGCCTTGACCACACAAAAATGTTACATAGTCATTTTCATCGACATCATATACTAGACCTGGGTTTAGAGCTTTTATAGGGTTGATATGGCCTGCACCATATGCAAATTCGGCATCTGGGCTTGTAGTGGTGTTCAAAGGGAAGGCTGAAAAAGAAAGAAACATATATGATCAAGAATGTTAGTCATTTGAAATGAAAATGCATGCACCTTGTTTTTGTTTAGATAAAATGTTAAACGCGTGCATCTAATTAATTATTTGTACTTAGTAACATATATAAAAGAAGGTGTATGTAGTAGCATTGTCTTAATTAGTTTAGTGTCATTACCAGTAGTCATAAGCGCAGATTTTATTGCAGCCGGAGACCATGATGGGTGAAAAGATTTAAGGTATGCAGCCACCGCGGTGGCGTGTGGGCAAGACATAGATGTCCCTGATTTTATATTGTACAATACTCTTCTTTTATCGCCTTTTACTCCCGAGATTGAGGAAAGTGGTGACCATGCTGCTAGAATCCCAACTCCAGGAGCAGTTAAATCAGGCTGAAGAAGGATTAATACAAATACTTAAAAAATTATTTAATTTTATATTTATAAATAAAAGTTCAGTTGATACGTATTAGCACTCACCTTGAGAATTTCGGGTGTAATAGGATTTGGACCTCTCGACGAAAAGGAGGCTACATATGGTGTTAGTGTCTCCTTAGCTTCAACGGTCTTTAATATGGTGCCAATAGGTTTCCTGTTTAAAGCAAGAGTAATCTATAAGAATCACTAATTAATTAGTAATATGAGTTGGGCTCCTTCTGTTTATGAGTGGAACATTTTCTGTATTTTAATTGACATGTTTTTTATCAAATACCTTGTTGATCTAATGTAATCGAAAACCTTGTCGCCATCATCAACACCAATGTAAGTTGCCGGCAGGGGGAACGACCTGGTGCCATCATTGTTGCTTTCATCTCGCATTATAGTTCCAGCTGCTCCGGACAAAAATGCTGATTCCCCATTACTCAGTTCATCACATAGTACAATTTTACCCTTCACTAATTTTGAATCCAAGGACTTCTTCTTACAATACCTGCATTTCCACAACCACAATTGAGTCATTGCAGACAAAATTAATTAACTTTTCCGAGTTATTATAATACGTTTAATGGATCACTAATAATCACCTGGATTCCAGCCCAGTAAAATCTTCTCTGGTATTTGGCACGGCTCCACCATAAACTAAAGGGTACGTGCCATTTTTGTTATCAAATGTGTTTATCGATACACCCTACCAAAATAAATAAATAAAGGAGGTAAGTATTAATTATATGTAGTTGTAACTTTATATTACGAGTCAAATTGAATTGTTGTTGCATTATATGTCTCACATACAATAAATCATACGAGACAGGAACCGAATATCAAATTTGATTCTTTATATTATTGGTGCAATATCCCATTTTAATTAACTAGATTGATGTCAAATTGGGTAGTTTATTGTTTTAAGCTATACCTCATAAATCATGCCGTTGCCAAGTTTCACTTTTGTCAAGAATTTCCTGTCAATTGTGCTAGCAGCAACCGAAAGAATCCATGGCGAAACATTAGTGACTCTGCCACGGTCAGGACCATCGTTACCAGCCGAGGCTGAGGTCAATATCCCATTTTTCATGGCATGAAAAGATCCGATGGCTACAGAATCAGCAAAATAATCACTAGCAGCCCCTCCAACAGAAAGGGAAATTATATCAACTCCGTCAGCAATTGCATCATCGAATGCTGCTAGAATATCAACATCGTCACAACCATCGGACCAACATACTTTGTAGGCTGCAATGCGTGCAGATGGAACCCCGCCTCGAGCTGTGCCTTGTGCTAGCCCCATTAGGCTTGCTTTGCTAACCAGTCCCCCTGCAGCTATCGATGCAACATGTGTTCCGTGGCCATGTACATCTCTAGGAGATTTTGAATCATCTATGCCCAAAAATCCAGCATGGCGGTAATATCGGGCTCCAATGATTTTGCTGCATAGGTAACAAACATTGCAATATTTGTTATAAATTTGTTCCACTTTTTTTTTTCTTTTCCAGTTGATATTATTGTCGGCTAAATTATGAAGTATGGTTATTGATATTTACTTATTGCAGGAGAAATTGGAGGAGGATTCACAAGATCCTTTCCATTTGCTTGGCGGGGGAACAAATCCTTTGTCGGTGAAGCTGTCGGATTCCGGCCAGATTCCGGTGTCGAGTACTCCGATAACAATGTCACTTTCAATGGTGTTTCTATTAACGTTTTGGGTTAAACCCATGAAGTCCCATGACCTTGTTGTATGGAGTTGTTTCTTTGTGTTTGGGAATATTGAAATTACACCATCCAATCCTATTCATTAATATTATAGAAATTTGTTAATTTAATCAGAAAAAAATGCTAAAACTAATTATTTTCAAAGAAAATTTAAGGAAAATGGAGAAATTAAGTACTTCACTTACTGGCTACTCTATGCTTTTCCTCTTCAGTTAACTTCACCGCGAATCCATTGAAACTCTTGCCATAACTATAGAGTAAAGAAGTTGATGCCTTGCTACAAATTAAAATTCATCCCAATGAAAAAAGTCAAGTCTCCGTTTGAAATGTTCAACAAAAAGGAAAGGAAATGAAAAGAAAATAAAACGAGCTAGTAATTAATTATGTGTAAACTAATTAACACAGAAAAAAAACGCAAATTTGAATTACCTTCCAAGAACTCCATGAAGCATACGTGTATGAAGGGATGACACAGATGCATGCCCACCCTTTGGCGGGTTACCCATGTACACAATATATGTCTGCATGATATATATGCATATATAATAAGAAATTTTTAGCTTCGTACGTACTCAAAAAGAAAACGATAATTAACATTATATATAGATAGAGGTATATATATAGATAGATAGATATAAACCTTATGATCATTATCATCAGAAGCTCCATTAATGAATTGTGTAGAGAAGACGCATGTGAATAGTAGTAGAAGAAGGCATGAAACGTTGGAGATTTTGATCTTCATTTGGGAACTGATTTTTTATTTTTTATTTTTAATTTTTAATTTTGTTTGGCATTTCAATCGAATATGGTTGAGCTTTTATATATAAAGAGGTGTGTGTGTGGAATGTCAACGCCAAGTGTTTCCAGCAAACTGACTATGAAAGATTCAATTATTGAATTAATGGGGGGTTTTCTTTTCTTCTGACCAAAGAAACTTTCTAAGGAAACCTGTTTTTAATATTGTTGTTGAAACAGTATATATATATATATATATATATATATATATATATATATATATATATATATATAGTCCGGATCAGGTCCGGACTCCCGCATTTTAACAAAATCTGAATTTTTTTTTTGCTTTTTTTTAAAACAACTAAAAAAAATAAAAAAAAATTATGGAACTTGAATTTTTACATAATACAGTGTTTTGGGTGTGATTTGGATACGTATAACAAAACATGTATGTACAGTCTGTGCATACTGTACATACATTTTTTGGTATAGGTATCCAAATCACGCCCAAAATATTATATTATGGAAAAATTTCAGTTCCATAAAATATTAAATATTTTTTTTAGTTGTTTTAAAAAAAAGCAAAAAAAAACAAAAAAAAAAGTCCATCTTTTAGTAAAATCCGGGATCCCTGATAGGATCCTGGTTATATATATATATATATATATATATATATATATATACACGGTCCGTCTCTAAAGTGAACCTTAAAGAGTGAACCAAAGACGAACCGTCGTCTTTGGTGTCTATTGTGACGGTTCGATCCGTCGCCGTAACCATGTAGTCTTTGGCGACGGGTCGAACCGTCGCCTAGACACCAAAGACGACAGTTCGTCTTTGATTCGCTCTTTAAGGTTCGCTTTAGAGACTTATATATTCGCTTTTTAAGGTTCGCTTTAGAGACTTTATATATATATATATATATATATATATATATATATATATATATATATATATATATATATATATATATATATCGTGCATGTTAAGAATGAAAAAAATTGACTTATAGGATCACTATTATATCAACAACAACAAAAAATGTATCTTATTTTAATACTTAGGAAAATGATTTATTTATCGATAATTTTATTTTAAAACCTATTTTATATCCTATTATAAAATAACAAATAAATGCTACTATCATATAAAATAAAGAATATATGCAACTGTCATATAAAATAGGATATAAAATAACAAATATATGCTACTGTCATATAAATAAGATATAATTTTTGGATGAGCAAATATATGCTATTTTATATAAAGAATTATAAAATATCCTATTTTATATCCTATTATAAAATAATAAATATTTTTATAATTCTTTATTTGCTATTTTTATAAAAATATTTTATATTATTTATTTGTTATTTTATAATAGGATATAAAATAGGTTATAAAATATTTGCTATTTTTATATAAAAAATTATAAAAATATTTTCTATAATTCTTTATATTAAAATAGCAAATATTTTATATCCTACTGTTATTATAAAATAGCAAATATTTGCAAGCCTACTGACAAAATAGCAATATTTGCAAGGATATAAATTCCAAGCCGGAATAGCTTGTCCCCGGTTGGGTTTTTTTTTTATAATTATTAACAACCGTAAGAGCTTGTAGCGGCCGGGAGTATTTTATATTTTTTTAAGTTTACGCAATGTGCTGAGTCATGACTATTAATGGAAAAATGCTTAAAAATAAAAATAAAAAAGGCACAGCCGGTACAAGCTGTGCCGGTCGGGCATTATTTAATATTAAAAATTCGTTTTATTTCAACAAACTGACAACATGTTGACTATGTGGGGTCCTCATATTAAAATAAAAGTCGGTACAAGTTGTGCTGGCTTGGTATATTTATGTTTCAATCTCAGCCTTCCAATAAGTTTATCAACGGTCCAAAAAAGGGTTGTCGTACAGTTCTCATTGCAACCGGTTGCTATGGAAGGGTTTCCATATATATATATATATATATATATATATATATATATATATATATAGGATCCTGTCCGGACTCCCGGACAGGTCCTAAAATACGGACCCTATTTTTTTTTCTTTGCTTTTTTTTTGAAACAACTTAAAAAAAATTATGAAACTGAAATTTTTATATAATAAAGTGTTTTGGGTGTATTTTGGATACTTATACCAAAAAATATATGTACAGTCTGCAGAGACTGTACAGACATATTTTGGTATAGACATCCAAATCACACCCAAAACACTGTATTATGTAAAAATTCCAGTTCCATAATTTTTTTATTTTTTTTAATTGTTTCAAAAAAAATGGTCCGTATTTTATAGTCCGAGATCCCGGACTCTCTCTCTCTCTATATATATATATATATATAGAAAAAAAATATGTGTACACAGCTGTGTATTACATAGTAGGCTATAACGACGATTTTTTGGGCTATAGCGACGGTTTCACCCGTCGTCATAGCTATTCTGGGTTATGGCGACAGTTTACCGTCGCTATAACCAAAAAATCTGTCGTCCTAGGCCTACTGTGTAATACACAGCTGTGTATATACATATAGCCCATATATATATATATACGGTCCGTCTCTAAAGTGAAAATTAAAGAGTGAACCAAAGACGAACCGTCGTCTTTGGTGTCTATGGCGACGGTTCGATCTGTCGTCATAGCCATGTAGTCTTTGGCGACGGGTCGAACCGTCGCCTAGACACCAAAGACGACGGTTCGTCTTTGGTTCGCTTTAGAGACTCTCTGTATGTATATATATATATATATCGTGCAGGTTAAGAATGAAAAAATTGACCTATAGGATCACTATTATATCAACAACAAAAAATGTATCTTATTTTAATACTTGGGAAAATGATTTATTTATCGATAATTTTATGTCGAATGTAAGAAAAAACAAACGCGCAAGTCATATGATAGAATATTAATATACGAGATTTTTGTTCTACATTCTCTTATTTCATATATCAAGGAGTGATTAGTATAAAATTAATTTTGGTCAATTGACTAATACAGTGTCGACACGCATGTGAGATGTAATTTCTCTTTGCGTGTCAGTACTGTATTTGATCAATTGACCAACTTACCATAAAATTAACTTCATGATAACCGGATCCATACATCAATATTTAATATTGACATAAATTTATCGTCATATATAACAATATTATAATACTAATTTTATTAAATGACTGAAAACTTTATGTCCCAATGAGCCTGTGAAAAACATGAACTGTATTTGTAGTTTTACTATGAAATATAGTTTATATTTATATTAAAGAGGTAAAAAAATATTTAAATAAAATAAAAAAGTTATAAATTAGAGTTTGACCTCTTTAAACCGTATATATTGAATTTGTATGAATATAGTAGACTAAAGTCTACGCTACTCAATATTTATTGTACGCGTTACGCAGTACGACTTCCAAAGTCTAAAATTTAAAATTGTCAATTTTTTATGGGGACTGGTTCAATCTCAGTCATCATACCTCTATTCTATTTATATTGAAATATTCCATTGCCCATTGTTGTAGGTTTTAACTGATTATTTTTATTTACTACATCTATTTTAAATTATAAAATTTATTAATTATTAAAAGTTACATTTTCAAATTCAAAATTGAAAGAATTCATTAAAATTATGAAATAATAAATATTACAACAAGTAATATTTTTTAGATAATATATAACATTCAATAGTGTATTGGTTAAAACTGAAAAAATTCATATTAATTTTGAATTTGAAAATAGACAACTTCAAATAGTCAACAATAATCTTATGTATTTATACCAATACCAATTTATAACAAGGTAAGTACCGAGTCATTATTTGGTTGGTTCTGAGTCAACTCAGTAATCCAACTTTGGTGACTCGGTACCTCAAAAGGGTTTTTTTTTTATAAAAATATATATATATTGTGATTTTCATGTCTTCTTCTTGGTTATAAATTTTAATATTCTCAAAAGTCAATTCAAAAACTCAAGATGCATGTTTTTTCACAAAATTTTAGTACATATTTATTGTTAAAGATACAATGTACTCCCTTAATATAAGTCGTTTTAAGGTTATGCACAACCATTAAGGTAATGATTGTATAGCATTAATTATAATATCAATTGTCTATATTACCCTTGTATTGAAATAAGAAATTGTTATTTATTGGGCAGAAAATATTGGGAGAACCAAAGTTATATTTAATATTAGGGGTAATATTGAAAATTAAGCAATTAATGCTTACTTGAAATTCTAGAACGACTTATATTAAGGAACAAAAATATTTCTCTAAAACGACCTATATTAAGGAACGGAGGGAGTACCATTTGTCATCAAGAATTGAGAAAAGATAAAAATAAAAAACTTTTGAACTATCAAGTCAATAAATTTGAACTGCTCTCAAGATTAATTGAAATATCGTTCAAAAATATTACTCCCTCCGTCCCATAGTTATAAGCTGATTTTCTATTTTGAGATGTCCCAATATATAGGCTACTTACTATTTATAAAATTTATTTGGTTCATTGTTTTACTTTTATGCCCTTATAATAAATATTCAATCATTACTCTTTTTTTACAAAAACAATATTTAATGTCATTATTTTTATCACCACATTTAATGTTGTTTTATTCTCTTTGGTTAAAGTTCTATGCATGGTTATGGATTTTAATGGTCAGTACACGTCAATCAATGAAATTGAAAGTTCCAGTGTGATAAGTAAGGAGTAATTAACTTATTCATTAATTCTATATTAAGGGGTATATGTGGAAAATTTATGTTAAAAATTGGCACTTAACTAATTTTCTTAAACTATATGCCAAAAGAAATCAACATATAACTATGGGACGGAGGGAGTATATATTAAATTAAATTTCACCTAATAAATCACTTTTAAACTTATCGTGTCTTACGCGGGTTATTAAGGTTGAATAATGCTAGAGACACAAACTATTTTATAAATATTTTACAAACTGCTGATGTGGCATACTTCACGTCAGCAGTTTGTGTGGGACCGAAGACTGCATTAAACAATTTGTTGATCAATAGGCTGACGTGGAGTATGCCACATCAACAGTTTGTAAAATGTTTGTAAAATAGTTTGCGTGTCTAACACCACTCATTAAGGTTATATTTTGAAACGGAAAAAATATTTTTTTCAAAGGGTCTTTTAAATTATATTTTTTTGAGTCAGTTATACAAACATAAAATTTACATTCTTATCACCTGCACTATTTATACTCAAACATTAACATTCCTATTATCTATCTTGTGTCAAATTTCTGCCCCTATATCAGTCTTGCCGTTGACAATCCACCAGCCTGTAGTAAATTTGTTTTGAAAATTAATATTTTCACAAATAAAAATAATAGTTCATCAAACTCTCTCTCACATAAATAATAAATAAATCTCACACTCATATAAGAAAAAACTTGATAAAATATCAAATTTATTTATAAAAATAACAATTCCTATTTGTTTTCTATGCCCAAAAAGTGCAAATGAGTTGATAGCAAGATATTTAAGAACCTAGAGAGAAAATAATGGAGGGTAGTAGTAAAAAGGGAATTATTAATTCCACAAAAAAAAAATATTTCCACAAGATCTCATTTATATTAAGGTAAATCCCCTTTTGTTTGCAAAAAGTATAATTAAAATTAAATTATTTATTTTAATTTAACACTACTTCGGATTTTTTTTTTCATTTATAAGGCTATCTAAAGCCACTTATGATAGACTATATAATCTCATTCATGATGGATGTGAAATTAATATTTCTCCCATTTTAAACTATCAAATGATTTTATAAGACTACTAGTCCCACATTAAGAGATTAATAATCACTCTTCAAAAGATTAAATTAACACAAATAGTCCAAGTATGTTTTTTTTTTGTAAACAAACATGTCCCTAGTGAAAATGATATACACTGCTAGAAAACAGTCTGCCATAACATTTGTTTCTCTTCTCCCATGCCAGCCACCACAACATAGCAAGTAAAATCTGAATAGTTATTTTCCCTTGTGTTTAATATTTTCACAAATGAGAAGGATGTCTAGTAATAGACTACAAAGAGAATGTGCAATGGGATATAAGCTTTTCGAGAATCTCCTTGAAGCACTATTTTCATGTCAAAAGGTGGCAGCAAACAGATCTATAAACTGTGTTGGCATAGAGGAGATGATGTGATAAGGTCACAGTTTGATTGCCAAGAACCACAAAAGTGCAATCCACCAATAGAGAAGAAAACCAGCAGATAGTCACAGAGCCAACAGCATAATATAATCCTAAATGTCAGCCACGGAATACTGAGTTTAACAATCAGATTTGTAAACACCTTGGCACATTAATACAAGGGAAAACCACCATGAAAGATCCGAGCCTCGCATATGAAAGGCGAACTGAAGTTCAGATGAGGCTCACTTTATGTCGGCTTTAACCCAAAACAAGTAACAGTTACTAAATTAAGTATATGTACAGAAACCAGGTCAATATATAGAAAGGTCACTAGAACAGAACTTCTTGCCTTGTGACACTCCCCTACGACTTTTACCCTAACCTGCAATAGCAAAGCTTGTCCAGATATTTTAAGCACCAGGATGACACACTGTGCATGAAGCGAAGTATTGATATATCCTTCACTTGAGGTAATAGTAGAAAGGAATTTCCAAACTGGAAAAAAAACCCTCTTCTTTTGAGAAAATAAAGATCCTGCAAATGAAAGAAAGACGGGTGTCAAGACCACGAAAATGGTGACTTATATTCGCTATAAAATCAGAATTGATCTTCATGAAAAATGAGGGAGGGACAATAGAACTGAGATAAATGCAGAATCGAACAAAAGAGGTGGAAACGATGTATCACAGTATCAGAGAAAGATGACATGACAACTTTCACAAAACAAGCTTACCCACCAAAAAATTGAAAAGCCAAACAGAGCACTTATGCATAGATTCCAATCCAACAACATAAATTTCTACTGTCAAGTTAGAAACTTCTCACAACAAGTATTGCATATCCAAAAAAATTCTCTTCTTTGCGTAAAGAAGCTGATGTTGCTGGACAAGTACTGAAGTACTGCACATGGCTCAACACCATTGTCCAATTATAAAATATTAACCAGTTAGTTTCTGTTTTTCTGTATGTGCTTTTATCTTGTATATAACGGTTTTAGGAAAGAGAGTTCAAAAATAATTCAATTCAAACAAAATAATATTTTCTAAAGACTAAATTATAATCAATTTCTTCTATACATAAAATATTAAAAATTGAAAGCCCCATCAGAAAGGACCAAATGCATACCACTAGTGCAGTCCTTCCATCTTGGTTGATGATAATTAAAAGGCTTAAATATGAATTATTATCCTAAACTATAAGCCATATTCCACTTCGGTGATCCACCTTTTAATTTTGTCAATTAGATGATTAAACTATTAAATTTTTTCAATTGCAAAAAATTGAACATGTCACGTCAGAAATTGCTGACGTGACAACTTGTGTGGGGCCTTAGGAAACTGGTGTGGCAAAAAAAAGAGTTTTTTAATCATAAAATAAACAAATCTGATTTGGTGTGGGATAAAATGGTCAAACAACAAATTATATAACATACCTAATTAATACAAAACAAACAATATTATGATTAAAAAACTCTTTTTTTTGCCACACCAGCTTCATAAGGCCCCACACAAGTTGCCACGTCAGCAATTTCTGACGTGGCATGTTCAATTTTTTGTAATTGAAAAAATTTAATAGTTTAATCATCTAATTAACAAAATTGAAAGGTGGATCACCGAAGTGGAATATGGCTTATAGTTTAGGGTACTAATTCATATTTAAGCCTAATTAAAATGATAACTTGACAAGTTACATTGTCTTTAGCACAAAACATTATAAAGAAGCGATGTAAATAAAATTATCTAGTAGTAGCAGGTCAAAGGCTGAGGCATATATCATATAAATAGCATGCAGTAACCTTTTAGAATATAATAGTTGCAGTACAATATGGATTCAAACGTAGTGTAATACTTCACTTTGTTTTAAACCTTATGATATAAATTATGCTAATAGAAAAATTCACTGGAACACAATGTGAAAATTGAACCAATCAAACTTGGTAGGGAACAATATATACCGATCACATTTTTGTAGACATCATGAACTTATTATTTTTCTCAGCTGGCTTAAGTATTTGGAAAGAGCACATCAAGTTTCCATCAACACTCATCATTGCACCAGCATTATCAAATTCACCACAGTAGTTGGGGGCAGAGAATATGGTGACAAGCTGCCTCTCAGCGAAGAATTCATAACCATCCTCCACAACCTGCACCAAAATATTATATCAACTCCTCAGCAGAATAGTTTGGTGGAACAATGGAAAATAGCCGGGTTAATAACCTGATGAGCACGACAGACAAGGTCCAAGTCATGTTTTGCTAAGAACTCTGACACCTTATCAGGGCCAAAGGTGAATGAAACTCCTCTATCATTCATTCCCCATCCTTTGACATCCTTACTGGGATCTGACCAGAGTAAATCACAAAGCAAACCTGTATCAGGTATAGCAGTTGGACGTGGTAAGTTTCTAATCTGATCCAAGTCTGTAAGATCGGGGGAAAGGCCCCCATGCATGCACAATATCTTATCATCGATAAGAGCCGCCACAGGAAGACAATTGAAACAGTCAGTGAAGGCTTTCCATAGTTTCACATTGAATCGGCGCTTACATTCATCATAAAATCCATATATCCTATTAATAGAAGCGCATTCATGGTTTCCCCTGAGAAGAAAAAAATTCTCAGGATATTTAATTTTGTAAGCAAGCAAGAGGCATATCGTTTCCAAACTCTGCTTGCCACGATCCACGTAGTCCCCTAAAAATAGATAATTAGCTTGAGGAGGAAAACCACCATATTCAAAGAGTCTTAACAAATCACTGTACTGCCCGTGAATGTCCCCTGAAATACAAAGCACAAAAAACGTAATACAAATACAGTTACCAGAAGGATTTTGAAAGAACAATAATGGGTAACCTCTACCCTAGTGCAGCAGAAAAGCAAACCAACCATTTTTCCACGTACAAATTTAGGTCAAAGCCTCAAATATTGTCCTCATTTTATTTATTTTTCGAGCTTTTCTTTCAGGTAGAGTTGGGGAGGGGTTAAGATGATGTACTTGCTTGAACAGAATACCTAGTTACGTACTAACTTAATATCAACCACATACTTCTCTAAGATATAACTGACATCGGCATGTATACAAACAGAAGCTTTATATAATATAATCCAATTCCTAAGCTTCGTCACTAGCCAGTGTGTAGCAATACTGACATACCAGAAATGTCGTCTCTAAGGCAATGAAACGGCTGACATACATCATAACAACAAGATACAATATTCAGGGGCACAACCGCACTAGAAAAACTAATCATATTATGGAATCAGAGGTCACTGGTATAACTATTTAATCCATGTCTTTATTTTTGTAGGAAATAGCTATTTATATCTATGTAGATTCAGAAATGATCCAAATTTATCTAGGCATACTGAAAATACATCATTACATATCCCTCAAATCAGGAATATGTGAAGCCCTCAAAAATCCACTTATTCGTAAACTTGAATTACAAAAAGTGGCCTTTTTGAAACATTAGGTAATATAATACTTTTCTAGTTCTTTTTTCCTTTCTTCAGTTAAAATGTGGTTAAATGGCTCATGATTTATCAAGTTTATGTTTATTATTCAATATGCTTTGGATCATTTCATTAACTTAAGCAAAAGATCTTTTGTTCCCATTAATTTCTAAATCGTGTCATCAATGATCTTTTACTAAATAATACTCCCCCAGTCCCAAAATAAATGTCCAGTTTTTGACTCTCTTTTTTGTTGTAAACTTGACCATTTTAGAATTAATTTTGTACCATTTTTTATACAAAATATAGGCTGCTACTATGTACTATTTACTACTAACCCCAAATTTTGTAATTTGAAAAATGTATCTATATATGTTTAATATTAATTATAAAAATAGTCAATTAAACAAAAAAGTCAAAACTGGACAGTTATTTTGGGATGGGGGAGTGTGTAAAGCTTTGATCATTAACATTTAAATTTTCTTTGATAAGTTGCTTCGAATATTAAAATTTATAATCTTACAATACGAGGAAAATGTTGTTGTCAGGGCAACCTTTGTTACTATTACTCTAGCAAATACAATGTTCTAAAAGGCGCTAGGCAGAAGGCGGCCGGGGGGCCTAGCGCCTAGGGGGCCTGGGCGGGCCTAGGCGAGATTTTTTATTTTAAGTCAATTTTAATATTTTATCTTACAGTTATCCAAACAAAACAATAATATAAAACAAAACAATCTATAATAAAGATAATAAAGGTTTTTACTTTAGTTCACACACATATCCATATTGTTAATGTCAAAGTTCAAACAAAAACATGCAATTGTTCAAAGTTCAAACATATTTTTAACGTATTAGTTTTATTCATAAACAAGATTGCTATTAAATGATAAAATTTAAAATTTCAAGAATTTAATTCAATATTAAAACTTAAGAAACTAAACATAAATTTAAGAATTATATTGAATTAAACTAAATATTACAAATGCATCATCATTTATATAATTTGAAGTTGGTACAAGTTCAAAAAATTACAACTATAATAAAATTATTCATTTTGACTTGATATTGTTCACTTCTTGTTGTGATTTGATATGCTACAATCTGTATTATGAATATGGTAAATCATTAAAAAATAAATATATCATCTGGTTAGGGTAGTTATTAAAATAAAAAAAACTTTTTGTCTAAGCCCCGCCTAATTTCCTAGACGCATTTTTTTCCACCTTGGGCCTAGGTGAGGCGCCAGGGGACCTAAGCGGACCTAGGCGGGAATTTTTAAAACACTGAGCAAATATCACTTTCCCATATTGTGGTGCATACACACATTTTTTTTGGGTTTTAGCTAGGGTTAGGTGCTGTTTGTTTACATCTGATTGCTTCTTAATGGACTGCCTCTTATTCGCTAAGAGGCATGCTGTTGTTTGTTTTGTTTTTTGTTACCTCTGAATGCCTCTTAATCGGTAAGACAGAAAATGAAATCTTAATAATTAAGAAGTACCTCTTAATGAATTTTTTTTGCTAATTTTTTTTATATAAATATATTAAACAATATTATGCACTCATTTTTATTAAATTGAATATTTAAAATTATTAAATAAAATTTTATCCTTTAAAATGGTAAAATAGTGTCATTAAGAGACAACTTACTTTTTAGTTATCAAACAATTTTTTAGATTCAAACCTCATAACCATTCAGATGATCTAATTTATTAAGATATCATAATCATTCAGATCTTAATTCCCAAATTTATCAAACACAACCTTACCCTCCCATGAATCAGACCTTCAAGACATTTTATGTACATGATATACAACATAAATACCATTTTTCTTGTACTTAGTAATGGTGTGCTAATAAGTTTATGCGCTTCATTTATATTTAAAGTTGTCACAATTGTCTGAGAAGTCTCCAAGTGTGTCATTTTTCTTTATTTTAAATAATTTTTGTTGCATGTTAAAATTGTTTAAAATTCATCCTCAAATCAAATAGAAATATTTAGTCAATAATTTTCCAAGATTATTTCCTCCAAATAGAAGCCATATTGGAAAAATTTTGAGATCCTTTTTAAGCAAATGTAAAGCAGTAATAAAGTATCCATATGTTGTCTACACCCTTCTTAGTTAACGGAAATATCGCATTATTACCCCACCCCACCCCACCCCACCCCACCCCACCCCACCCCACCCCACATTGCAGGACCAGCAGCATGCCAATACTTAAAAACAATCCATCCTATAATTGTGTTCCCCTAAAGGCTCTTTAAAAAGGGAAAAGGTCCGGCATGTTGGTAATTGCAACACTATGTCTATAGTCATTGTTGTTTGAAATTTCCAATGACCCACATGATAAATCCACCAGGAAATCCCAGTCAAGATAGTTTGGTACTACCTATGTTTTGGAACTTTTCCCCTCTTTTGCATGTGTAGTGGTGCCACTAACCAGCACTCTGAAAAGTGCATGCACCTTAACCTTGTAATTAGAAAATGACTGATTTGATTCACACAGCATTTATCGAAAAAAGTTACAGCGCCACTGATGATTACTTAGAGCAGTAATAAGTTCCAATACACACTTAGTAAATATTGCTGATCTTGTTGACAACATTGTTAACAAAGAAGAGTAAACATGGAATCTTAAGTAAAGAATGCAAGATCACATTATATGGTTTATTGCCACTGACACTCTCATGTCCAGTTTATCTTTATAAGAAAATAAAATAAAATAAATAACAAATCATTAAGAATTTCTATTTCAGAGCGTGATTGCATTATATATTGCCCCAACATAAGAATAACAATTGCTTCAGTGCTCTAAGGAACTACAATACCTGTTTACATTTTTGCTCCTTTGTAACATAAGAGTGTATCATACCTCAAATTACCACCTAAATTCCTTTAGCCATTCCTCTTACAGTTGAGCTGTTTCTTCTTTCTTTTCATTGTGATTGTAAAAAGAATTTATATCAGGCTTTAGTTACCCATTAACTTGCTCCCGACTATCAGTATCAAATTACATCTACATCCAATACTGGAAAGAAATTATTACTGCTACCCTAAACAGCAGAAATGAGCAATGCAAAGCAACAAATTCAATACATATCTAGTAAATTTATAATATATACATATGTATATGTATATGTTACTATGTATATGTATATGTATATGTATATGTATATGCATGTGTATATACACACACATACACATAACCTCGGACTTTAGAAACCCAAAAAATGAGGTACATTTTGATATCAGAATCAGTGTTGCCCTTTCAATTATTTAAGGCCAATGCACATTATAAACTGAATCAAAATTCTGGTTAAATGTGCAGGAAATTCAGTCCATTAATCTAGCAACTAATCAAGCAAGTCCACCTCAAAATCCCAAATTTCTAAAAAACACAAACCCATCAAATAGGAAAAATTCCACAGCAAACAAACATACACCCACACAAATTAAAAGAAAAAAACCCAATAAAAAGGACAGGAGGAGAGGAAAGAGTACCGCAAATCTTGATGGGTGCTTCGAGTTCAAGAAGATTAGGCTGTTTGAAGAAAATATCACGAGAGACGACGCAAAGCTGCTTGATTTCGGACTCGGAAAGCTGGACTGGCTTGCCGGGTTTCGAGGATCGGACTTCGATTAAACGTTCGATCAGCTTATCTAAAGCTACAGGGTCCATTTCCGGTTCCCCTGCTACTTTATAAATGTAACACCTCTCTTGATTTTCCAGATCCTTATAAAATTCAACTTTGAACAAAACCCTATTCAATTATTAGTAGGTCAGTTCAAAAAGAGAGACCATGGAAGTAAATAGTAGATAGAAAATGGTGGGAGAAAGAAGAGAGAGAAAATAGTATAGTGTAGCCGTGTAGGTGTAGTCAAAATGTCAAAATGTATAGACCGGCTGCAGCTACAATGCGACGGAGTTGACAATTTCTTTCTTCCCTTTCTCTTTAGTCTTTGCTAGATCAGACGGTGTCGTTTTGAAATATACTAGGTATTCATTTTTTATACGCCCTCCGTTCTGGATAAAAGTGGTGAACTTTTCACGCATATTAAAAATAGGAATAAAATAACAAAATTGCTTATAATAATATGTCATTAAATATGGAGAGAGAATTAGAATAAGAAAAGTATGCAATATTTAATGCTACGGACATAATAGGAAAAAAAATGTGTAAAAATTTGATTATTAAAAGAAAGTGGACATTTAACATGAGACTATTCAAAATAGTAATAAGGACTTTTATCCATGGACGAATGGAGTAAATATATTATTTTTTGTGTTTTGGTAAAAAGAACTAATGAGTATTTCCTTAACGGAACTGATATTTCCACATGATTTTTTAATATTTTTACATGAAAACCCTCTATAATGACACTTTTTATATGAGAATATTAAAGGCAAAAAGCACCTTTTGGCCACTGTGGTTATAGTGATTTAACGAATTAGCCACTGTGCTTTTAAAATATTCAATTAGCCCACTAAACTTTTTAAAAATTAACAATCAACCCATTCCGTCCAAAAAATTGGACGGACGTTAACAGCTGGCTTTTAAAAAAAATTAAAATAATGTGGTAATTACGTGGCAACAGATTTTAAAAAAATTAATGCTGACGTGGCAAAAAAATACATAATATTCATTTTAAAGTTTTAAAAATAACAAAAATATAATAAAATAAAACAGATTTTTTTAAAAAATATTATTTTTAATAAAAACAGAATTTTTTTAAAAACATAATTTTTTAAAAAAAACGGAACTTTTGTAAAAAATAGATTTTTTTAAAAAAATACAATTTTTAAAAAATATTTTATATTCTTTATTTGTTATTTTATAATAGGATATAAAAATATTTTTATAATTCTTTATATAACAAATATATTAATTTCTTCCCACTTTAATTTTTTATAAAAATATATTCTTTATAAAAATAGCAAATAAATAATTATAAAAATATATTTTTTATAAAATAGGATATTATTTTTTATTTGAATTATAATTCTTTATTTGTTATTAAATAAAAGAGTTATAAAAAATAACAAATATTTTATAAAGAATAACAAATAAAGAACTTGTATCAAATGTATCAAATGTATCAAAAATATATTAAATGTATCAAAAATATATCAAAAATATATCAAATGTATCAAATATATATCAATTATCAAAAATGTATCAAAAATATATTAAAAATGTATCAAAAATATATCAATTATCAAAAATATATCAAATGTATCAAATATATCAAAAATATATCAAATGTATCAAAATTGTATCAAATGTATCAAAAATATATCAAATGTATCAAAAATATATCAAAAATGTATCAAATGTATCAAATATATCAAAAATATATCAATTATCAAAAACTGTATCAAAAATATATCAAAAATGTATCAAAAATATATTAATTATCAAAAATGTATCAAATGTATCAAATATATCAAAAATGTATCAAAATTATATCAAATGTATCAAAAATATATCAAATGTATCAAATATATCAAAAATATGTCAAATGTATCAAAAATATATCAAAAATGTATCAAATATATCAAAAATATATCAAATGTATCAAAAATATATCAAATGTATCAAATTTGGCATACCCAATTTTTTTTTAAAAGGACAGCTGTCAGCCGGGACAGGCTGTACTGGCCGGGTGGTCATTGTTTTTATTTTATTCCATTGTACTCAATTGTTCACTTATTGTTTTAATTTATTTTTCTTCTTATTGTTTTTGTTTTTAATAGTTTCTGTTTTTACTAGTTTTTAATGCATGTTAATATTATTACATTATATACATTCATGTTATTATTACATGCATGTTGTTCAGTTTTTAATGCATGTTAGTGTGTATTGTTATTACTGTCATTTTGCAGCATGTTACTTTCAACTTGATTTTGTCATGCATCTTAATACTAATACGGAATTGATATATTTTTTTAGGTAAAAGATGGATAGTTGGGAATATGGGCCAATTGATCCAAGTGTTCTGCATGATCAACAAGATCATGTATCAGATGACATATATCATGGGGGAGATAGGGGAAAACTAAGCTCCAGTCAATATACTGATCAGAAATATAATCAGTGGTCTTTGACAAAAGAACAAAAAATCCTTTTAGATAAATATGGATTTGGAGTATTTAGTTATCAAGGTGTTGTACACCAAACTGATCTTGGTCTGATATCTGCCATAGTCGAGAGATGGCGTCCGGAGACCAATACTTTTCATTTAAACTGTAGAGAAATAACAATCACGTTAGAGGATGTTCACTTTATTTTTTGGTTACCGGTGGTGGAAAAGCCCTTAACGGGTCCCCTTGCTGTCACCAATTTGAATTATTTTAGGGATTGTTTTGGAGATAAATTAGCTGGTGAATATTTTAGTTCAAAAAAATGCAGTGCAATTTCATTAGTGTGGTTGCACGAATATTTTAATAATTGTCCCGAGAATGCAAGTAAAGATGTTGTAGGGCGACACACAAAGGCATACATGTTGTGGTTGTGCGGGGCAATATTATTCCCTAATAGGAATAGAAATAGTGTGCACCCACGATATATGTCTTTTATTGCCAACGCTGAAGATTGTGTAACTTACTCTTGGGGCGCGGCAGTGTTAGCATATTTGTACAGATCTTTATATACTGCTACTAGGAAAGGAGTTAAATACATTAATGGTTGTGTTACGTTGTTACAAATTTGGGCTTATGAGCGTGTAAGTATTGGAAAGCCAAACCCTTGGCCACAATCATCCTTATGGTTACCTAGGGCTTTAGCATGGTCCTATTTTGGAACCCACAGTTACCCTGGTAGACGTGAGAATCCCCATCACCATTTGTCATTTTACCGAGGGGAGTTAGATATTAAGTCTATGTGGGATGTGGTTTGGCGGCCTTACATAGTGTGGGATGATGATATCAGTGGATTTAATTTTGAAGGCAGGTTGTTGGGATCTGGTGGGGTCCCCTTGATCCACTTTGATATTGTGGAATTTCAGATGTCGGATCGTGTGATGAGACAGTTCGGGTTCATGCAAGGCATACCATCACCAGCCAAAAACCACGGTGACCTTAGGAAGGAGAAAAAGTTTAAATTTATTGATGTCGAGGATTGCATGGCCTTGAGAGGGGAATATATTTCGATGTGGGAGGCATACATGGATCATCTCGTAGGACAACAAACTGAAGTTGCTGATTATGTCCCAATAGATGATTACATGGTCTGGTATAGGAAAATTACACGTTGGAAAATCCACCGACCTCGACAGACAAGCGACCACGATAGTTGTTATGAGCCTCAGGCCATTTACAACCAACAACACCTTATTCAAATGGTATAAAATTATATTCTTCTTTAATAAATCATGTATTGGAGTAAATATTTAATATTACATTTATTCATATTTATTGTTAATAATATTTGTTTGTGTTTATCTTACATGACAGGTTGAGAGTGCAAAGTCGTTACTTGATAAATTTTCAGTACTTACTCAGCTGCCTCCCGAGTTGGTTCTGCAAAAAAAATAATTGGGATTTCCAATACGCTCTATACGACTTCGAAGCAAGAGGTAAACAAATACCTCGACAAGGGGGTCCCACAAATTTTGGACCACAGTCGCAATACACACAACTCAGTGAAGGGCTTGGGAAACAAACTGATTATGTTGTACAAGAGAGCTACATACCCACCCCACAAGTAATCGAGGAGAGCTCCATTCTCACCACCCAAGCCTACGAGGAGTGTTATATTCCAACCTTCCAAACCTATGAGGAGTGTTACATTCCAACCAACTCTTCATTTGCGGGACTTTCTGACGCCAAGGCATCTAGTTCACAAAAGGTATATATAGTTATGTTAATAGTGATGGTTTTAATTATTATTGCTATATAATAATAATGTACATTTGGGTCTCAATCAGGTACAAGATGCGGGAGACGACATCTCTTATGGACCAAAAGGGTCCCTATCCAAAAGACTTAAAGATTGGAAGGAGACATTTGTAAATAAACATATTTTTGGAAATGTGGTGGCACCAGAAGGGGATTTATATCATTTATCACATCCGCGCCAGTTATATGAATTAGAACACAATGCAGTGAAATCCTTAGGGCCTGGGAGTTGGATATTCGAGCATGTCATGGACGCTTATATGTTGTTGCTACGAGATAGAGAGGAATACTACAGGTCGCGGGGAATACAAAGGTGGTCCCAATTTGGTTTCATGAATTCATTCTTCATGCATCTTGGGCAGGGCTATGTGCCATGCACTAACGTGAATACTGCATGGAGTTTTTGCGATCCGTATGTTACCCAAGATGTTGGTCCACCTTTACACGAATGCAAATACATATTCATGCCGGTGTGTAGTACCAATCAACACCATTTTGTCTTGTTCCTATTCTCAGTTGAAGATTGGATGGTTACCATAATTGACCCGCACTACAATGACACTAAGTATATTAAGTTACATGAAATGTACTCAAAATTCGTTAAAGTTGCGGTATGTTTAGTTTTAAAATATTTTAATTTTATAATGTCCTTTAATATTAAAAAATTATTAACCAACTACTTTGTACATGCAGGTACATTTGATACCATTTTGTTTGCGAAATGGTAATCCGATGCGTGAGTGGCCCAGCGGTAATCCTACTGTGCAGACATTAAAGATTCGACCGAAATAACACAACAACGCAGACTGTGGCATTTTTGTCTGCAAGTATGTTGACTGTTTCGTTAGGGCCAACGGTAATATTTCTGAAGAGAAGTGGTCTTTGGAAGATGTCACAGTCTTTCGTTACCGCGTCGCATGAGAGCTCTACAAGAAATCCGCAAGATTACTTCCGGCCTCTGAGATATAGGCGTCGGTTGTATTAATCATTCTATGTATCAAATGTATCAAAATTGTATCAAATGTATCAAAAATATAAAAAAAAATGTATCAAATGTATCAAATATATCAAAAATATATTAAATGTATCAAAATTATATCAAATGTATCAAAAATCTATCAAAAATTTATCAAATGTAACAAATATATAAAAAATGTATCAAATGTATCAAAAATATATCAAAAATATATCAATTATCAAAAATGTATCAAAAATATATCAAAAAATGTATCAAATATATAAAATCATTTCTTAATATTAAAATCATTGCTTAATATATAAAATCATTACTAATAATCATTGCTTAATAAATATAGATATTAACTTACTTTTAAATATCAAACCCCCATATGTATTATATAGACTTGTTAATAATAATAAATCGTAATATAATAATAATGCAAGAATATAGATTTTTGGGGGATGGTGAAGTTTTAATATAAAGACATATCCTTGGCTGAAATTAACAGCTAGGCCCGTGATGCTCGGGTGGTCATATGACGTGTGTTTGGAGTTTGAGGTTGCGAGTTCGAGTCTGTTTAGCAGCGAGTTGCTTGAATAAAATAATTTTTTTTATTTTTTTAATACAAGTCGTGACAAGCTATACCGGCCGGTTTTTTTTTTCAATTTTTTAATACCAGCCGTATGAGCCTATACTGGCCGGGAAAAATAAAAAAAAAATTTAAAAAAAGGTACCAACCGTATGAGCCTGTACCGGCCGGAAAAAATTAAAAAAAAAATGTACCACTTCAAACTCTTACGGCTGTTAAAAAAAATAAAAAAAAATTATACAACCGGGACAAGCTCTTACGGCTGTTAAAAAAAAGGATATTATTTTTTATTTGAATTATAAATCTTTATTTGTTATTAAATGAAAGAGTTATAAAGAATAACAAATATTTTATAAAGAATAGCAAATATAGAACTTGTGCAAGTCGGAAGAGGTTGTGCCGGTTTGGAATTTTTTTTAACAGCCGTAAGAGCTTGTCCCGGTTGGATTTTTTTCTTTTCTTTTTTTTTAACAGCCGTAAGAGCTTGTAACGGCTGGGAGTATTTTATATTTTTTTAAGTTTACGTAATGTGCTGAGTCATGACTATTAATGGAGAAATGCTTTAAAATAAAAATAAAAATGACAACATGTTGACTATGTGGGGTCCTCATTTTAAAATAAAAGCCGGTATAAGTTGTGTCGGCTGGGATATATTTATGTTTCATCTCAGCCTTCCAATAAGTTTATCAACGGTACAAAAAGAGGGTGTTGCACAGTACTCACAGCAACTGGTTGCTATGGAAGGGCTCCCTATATATATAATACATACATATATATTCCCAGAGAGCTTCTTATGCGGGTGGTCCGCATGCAGACCACATTTAGCAACAGACAAAATTATCCTAAAACAATCGCTATATGGTCTAAACCGTCGTCATAGTCCAGAACCGTCGCTATAGTCCGGTTTAGACCCTATGGTAACTGGTTTAGCAATAATTTTATTCGTCGCTAAAGGTGGTCCGCATGCGGACCACCAGCAAAAGAAGCGGACTATATATATATATATATATACGGTAAGGATCAAAAACATTTTTTTTAAATAACATTCTTTTATTAAAACTACGTTGTTTTAGAGGGACGGAATAATATTTTTGTAAATACAATGCCATCGCGTATTTATAAAAATGTCACCGCGTCCCTCCAAAACGACGTAGTTTTAATAAAAGAATGCTATTTAAGAAGAATGCTCTTGATCCTGACCGTATATATATATATATATATTGTGACGCCCCCAAAACAGGTATACAACACCCATTCTGAGTCGTCAAAATACATGATACAGAAACAACTACAACTTTATTAATACAACATAAAAACTATGAGTTTAAATACAAATATTGTCATCTAGACAATATCCACACTAAAATAAGTCCTCATTTTAATTATTGATACATTATTTTATAAAAATGGTGAGAACTACTAAAATAACTTCTAGAACCATCATTCCATATCCCGACTAGTACTCGCTACATTCTCGCCTCCTGAGAAGAAAAATGAAACAAAAAGAAAAAGGGTGAGCTCAACTAGCCTAGTAAATAACATTATGACTAAGATAATACAGAACAAATTATCGTTAGTCTTCAACAGGGAAAAATTTAGTAGAATACAATAGACAACAAGTTTTAAATCATTATTCGCAGCAGAAATAATAATTCATTAGAAGAGTTAAGTAGAGAATGAAATCTACTATCTTCTATATATGAATATAAAAGTTCATCGTCTATTTTTTATCCTTGTAACATCAATCAATATATATCTGGAATCAATATTCATCTTTGCACTACAGGCCAAAGATATTCATCAGTTGGTCATGTTCATCTAAACACCTGTTCATCTTTGCACTACTAGCCAAAGATATTCATCATAAATCATTCATCTTTGCACTACAGGCCAAAGATATTTAGTTATATCATCATTTAGGACTGAGGATGATGAAAAAATATTTTAAAGAAAACGAATCCAGTGAAAAAAAAGAATAAATATTAAGAATTCGTATTTCAGCTATTCCATGTCCAAAAATAACTCATAAATAATCATAGTGGAGTAAAATTCAAGAATGATCAAAACATGGATACAATCAAAGCTAGTATCCATAATAGATATTTTGGACGAAAAATGAAAATTTAATTTTTTCTGTGAATAGTGCCGTATTCGTGAATTGTATCGTATACATGAATAGTGCCGTATACGTGAATAGTAATTCCGACATTAAAAGATAGAAATTTCACAAAAAAATCATCTTGCTTCGTGAATAGTACTCGTGAATAGTAACTCATGAATAGTAACCCCGACATAAAAAAGTTCCAAATTTGATAAAAACTACCAACCAATATTTTGGCATAATGATATTGAAGAAATAATATCATTTTTAAAAAAAATAATATCCCTTACTTCAGAAAGAATAGTACTTATGACTGGAATACTGGATATAGTGCTGAAAAAACTTGCACCGTATAGTAATACTCAAAGTACTAAAATACTCATAAAATATGCTCGATATTATAGAGAGAGAAAGAGAGAGAAATCTGTAGTTTTTGGTGTAATTTTCAATTCTAACCTAAAACCCTATTTATAGGAAAATGCTTAGAACACTAAAACAGAAAATTTAATATAATATTAATATATATTTTATAAATTCCTTCGCATACCTAAGTCATTTGATTTCAGCCATCAACATGTGCAAATGGTGCCCACAAAATGTCAAAAATATTTTTGTTAATTAAAATAATTAAAACTTCCAAAATCAATTATTTCGGAACTTCAGAACTTCAATAATTCATAATAAATAGCCCTTTTATCAGAAAATTTTAATCTCGTATTTTTTTATAGGAAATTCAATTATCTACAACTTTGCAGAAGAAAGTTTTTCTAAATTTCAAACAAAAATTGACCAAAATTCATAAACGGACGATTTTACATGCTATAATCAAATTTCAGTCAAGAAATGGGCCCACAAACATGTTTAACATGTTTTAAACAACTTTTACAACAAAAATACTCCACCTCCTCATATACTCATATATCCCACATTCATTGTAAAAATATCATTATAATATTATAATAATATAATAAAATAGTATTTTATCAGAAAAGATAAAATATCAATTTTTAACAATTGTCACTTTAAAAATTTTCTCCATCTACATCCACATAAAATGAATATTTTCTTTATCATATAAATTAATAATTAATTATTCACAAATAATATTACAGAATCACAATAATGACAACCAATCAGTTCCCAGGAAAGAGGGGACTTTCTAATAATAATTTTTCCTTATTGGCGCGCAATTAGGTGGCCAAACATCTCCTAAGATAGAACTTTCTAGACATTGCCAATAATGTTATCTAATAATATTATTCAGATAATATGAATTATTGCTTCGATAATAGAAAATACTGTGTATTGACTATTATTAAAATAACAGTAATATAAAATATCAAGGCAACAATTATTGAACCAATAAAATACTGAACAGTAATTACTGTAACAATTATTGAGTAGTGCCTTTTTACGTAAGAATCAATAATTGATGCAATACCCTGTGCTACTGTGCAACAACGCGTATTACTGTATTTTAATCACCGGGTATTCCAACAGTGTTAACGGTAACAACTACGCCGTTATTTATAAAAATTCCCTTTTGTCATTTTCTTCATCCGACATTTATTCTATTATAGGGCCCACAAAAGTCTGCGCCATTGTACGAATATTCTCTAACAGAAAAAATATTCCACGACCAAATGAATATTCCTCGATAGAAATGAATATTTTATAATCCACTTGCATATTTTGAAAAAAAATCATATATCACCCTTAAATTTAACTTTTATCAATTTAACCATTTACTGAATAATAATTATAAGAAAAATTGAATACTTTTATTTCATAAAATTTGGGGTCTTACAATCTCCCCTCCTTATGAAATTTTGTCCCCGAAATTTACGTACCTAGTATTTCGAAAAGTTGAGAATACCTTGCTTCCATTTCAGGTTTTATCTTCCCTGTCATCATGATTTCTCCATTGCTCTTCTCCTGTATTTCAGATATCATTCTAGAATACAGCTTCAAAAATAACAGTTAATTTAACAAATTAACATATCACATAATATCCCGATATTATGACTGACCAACAAATAAGCTTAGGTAGGACACACTAGCGAAGGATTTACTCATCTCTACCCTCCTAATTCTAATCCCGATCTCCGTCAGAGATCATATCCCTAAGCTCTGATACCAACTGTGACAACCCCAAAATAGGTCCAATCCAACCAACCCATTCTGAGTCATCAAAATACATGATACAGAAAAAATTATAACTTTATTAATACAACATAAAAAACTGTGAGTTTAAATACAAATATTATCATCTAGACAATATTCACACTCAAATAAGTCCTCATTTCAATTATTGATACATTATTTTACAAAAATGGTGAGGACTACTAAAATAACTTCTAGAACCATCATTCCATACCCCGACTAGTACTCGCTACATTCTCGCCTCCTGAGAAGAAAAATGGAACAAAAAGGAAAAGGGTGAGCTCAACTAGTCCAGTAAAGAACATTATGACTAAGATAATACAGAACAAATTATCGTTAGTCTTCAACAGGGAAAATCTAATTGAATACAATAAACAACAAGTTTTAAATCAATATTCGCAGCAAAAATAATAATTCATTAGAAGAGTTAAGTAGAGAATGAAATCTACTATCTTTTATATATGAATATAAAAGTTCATCGTCTATTTTTTATCCTTGTAGCATCAATCAATATATATCTAAAATCAATATTCATCTTTGCACTACAGGCCAAAGATATTCAGTTATATCATCATTTAGGACTGAAGATGATGAAAAAATATTTATAAAAAACAAATCCACTGAAACAAAAGAATAAATATTAAGGATTCGTATTTCAGCAATTTCATGTCCAAAAATACCTCATAAATAATCATAGTGGAGTAAAATTCAAGAATGATCAAAACATGGATACAATCAAAACTAGTATCCATAATAGATATTTTGGACGAAAAATAAAAAATTTAATTTTTTCTGTGAATAGTGCCGTATACGTGAATAGTGCCGTATATGTGAATAGTAACTCTGACACTAAAAGATAGAAATTTCACAAAAAAATTATCATGCTTCGTGAATTGTACTCGTGAATAGTAACTCATGAATAGTAACTCCGACATGAAAAAGTTTAAAATTTAATAAAAAGTTCCAACCAAAATTTCGGCATAATGATATTGGAGAAATAATATCATTTTTTTTTAAAAAAATATCCCTTACTTTAGAAAGAATAGTACTTCTGACTGAAATACTAGATATAGTGCTGAAAGAACTTGCATCGTATAACAATACTCAAAGTACTAAAATACTCACAAAATAAGCTCGATATTATAGAGAGAGAAAGAGAGAGAAATCTGTAGTTTCTGGTGTGATTTTTAATTCTAACCTAAGCACCCTATTTATAGGAAAATGCTTAGAATACTAAAGCAGAAAATTTAATATAATATTAATATATATTTTATAAATTCCTTCGCACACCTAAGTCATCTGATTTCAGCCATCAACATGTGGAAATGGTGCCAACGAAATGTCAAAAAAAAATTTGTTAATTAAAACAATTAAAACTTCCAAAATCAATTATTTCAGAACTTCAGAACTTCAATAATTCATAATAAATAGCCCTTTATCAGAAAATTTGAATCTCGCGATTTTCTTAGGAAATTCAATTCTCTACAACTTTGCAGAAGAAAGTTTTTCCAAATTCCAAACAGAAATTGACCGAAATCCATAAACGGACGATTTTACATGCTATAATCAAATTTCAGTCAAGAAATGGGTCTACAAACATGTTTAACATGTTTTAAATAACTTTTGCAACAAATATACTCATCCTCCTCATATACTCATATATCCCATATTCATTTTTAAAAATATCATTATAATATTATAATAATATAATAAAATAGTATTTTATCAGAAAAGATAAAATATAAATTTTTTAACAATTGTCACTTTAAAATTTTTTCCATATATATCCACATAAAATAAATATTTTCCTTATCATATAAATCAATAATTAATTATTCACAAATAATATTACAGAATCATAATAATAACAACCAGACAGTTCCTAGGAAAAGGGGGGCTTTCCAATAAAAATTTCTCCTTACTGGCGCGCAATTAGGTGACCAAACCTCTCCTTAGACAGAACTTTCTAGACATTGTCAATAATGTTATCTAATAATATTATTCAGATAATATGAATTATTGCTTCGATAATAGAAAATACTGTGTAGTGACAATTATTAAAATAACAGTAATATAAAATATCAATGCAACAATTATTGAATCAATAAAATACTGAACAGTAATTACTGTAACAATTATTGAGTAGTGTCTTCTTACGTAAGAATCAATAATTATTGTAATATCGTGTGCTATTGTGCAACAACGCGTATTACTTTATTTTAACCACCAGATATTCCAACAGTGTTAACGGTAACAACTACGCCGCTATTTATAAAAACTCCCTTTTGTCATTTTCTTTATCCGACAGTTATTCTGTTATGGGGCCCACAAAAGACTGTGCCATCGTACGAATATTCTCTGACATAAAGAACATTCCACGACCAAACGAATATTCCCCGATAAAAATGAATATTTTATAACCACTTGCATATTTTGAAAAAAAAATATCATATATCACCCTTAACTTAGCTTTTATCAATTTAACCATTTACTGAATAGTAATTATAAGAAAAATTGAATACTTTTATTTCATAAAATATGTGGTCTTACAATCTCCCCTCCTTATGAAATTTCGTCCCCGAAATTTACGTACCTATTATTTCGAAAAGTTGAGAATACCTTGCTTCCATTTTAGATTCTATCTCCCCTGTCATCATGATTTCTCAATTGCTCATCTCTTGTATTTCAGATATCATTCTAGAATAAAACTTCAAAAATAACGGTTAATTTAAAAAATTAACATATCACATAATATCCCGATATTATGACTGGCCAACAAATAAGCTTAGGTAGGACACACTAGCGAAGGATTTACTCATCTCTCCCCTCCTAGTTCTAATCCCGATCTCCGCCAGAGATCATATCCCTAAGCTTTGATACCAACTGTGACAACCCCAAAATAGGTCCAATCCAACCAACCCATTCGGAGTCGTCAAAATACATGGTACAGAAATAACTACGACTTTATTAATACAACATAAAAACTGTGAGTTTAAATACAAATATTGTCATCTAGACAATATTCACACTCAAATAAGTCCTCATTTCAATTATTGATACATTATTTTATAAAAATGACGAGGACTACTAAAATAACTTCTAGAACCATCATTCCATACTCCGACTAGTACTCGCTACATTCTCGCCTCCTGAGAAGAAAAATGGAACAAAAAGAAAAAGGGTGATTTCAACTAGCCCAGTAAAGAATATTATGACTAGGATAATACAGAACAAATTATCGTTAGTCTTCAACAAGGAAAAATCTAATAAAATACAATAGACAACAAGTTTTAAATCAATATTCGCAGCGAAAATAATAATTCATTAGAAGAGTTAAGTAGAGAATGAAATCTACTATCTTCTATATATGAATATAAAAGTTCATTATCTATTTTTTATCCTTGTAACATCAATCAATATATATCCGGAATCAATATTCATCTTTGCACTATAGGCCAAAGATATTCATCAGTTGGTCATGTTCATCTAAACACATGTTCATTTTTGCACTACTGGCCAAAGATATTCATCAGAAATCATTCATCTTTGCACTACAGGCCAAAGATATTCAGTTATATCATCATTTAGGACTGAAGATGATGAAAAAATATTTTAAAGAAAATGAATCCAGTGAAACAAAAGAATAAATATTAAGGATTCGTATTTTAGCTATTCCGTGTCAAAAAATACCTCATAAATAATCATAGTGGAGTAAAATTCAAGAATGATCAAAACATGGATACAATCAAAGCTAGTATCCATAATAGATATTTTGGACGAAAAACGAAAATTTAATTTTTTTTGTGAATAGTGTCGTATTCGTGAATTGTGTCGTATTCGTGAATAGTACTGTATACGTGAATAGTAACTCCGACACTAAAAGATAAAAATTTCATAAAAAAAAATCATCATGCTTCGTGAATAGTACTCGTGAATAGTAACTCATGAATAGTAAACCCGAAATAAAAAAGTTCTAAATTTAATAAAAAGTTTCAACCAATATTTTGGCATAATGATATTGAAGAAATAATATCATTTTAAAAAAAATATCCCTTACTTCAGAAAGAATAATACTTCTGGCTGGAATACTGGATAAAGTGCTGAAAGAACTTGCACTGTATAGCAATACTCAAAGTACTAAAATACTCACAAAATAAGCTCGATATTATAGATAGAGAAAGAGAGAGAAATCTGTAGTTTCTGATGTGATTTTTAATTCTAACCTAAGCATACTATTTATAGGTAAATGCTTAGAACACCAAAGCAGAAAATTTAATATAATATTAATATATATTTTATAAATTCCTTCGCACACCTAAGTCATCTGATTTCAGCCATCAACATGTGCAAATGGTGCTCACAAAATATCAAAAACGTTTTTGTTAATTAAAACTTCCAAAATCAATTATTTCAGAACTTCAGAACTTCAGAACTTCAATAATTCATAATAAATATCTCTTTTATCAGAAAATTCGAATCTCGCGCTTTTATATAGGAAATTCAATTTTCTACAACTTTGCAGAAGAAAATTTTTCCAAATTCCAAACAGAAATTGGCCGAAATCCATAAACGGACGATTTTACATGCTATAATCAAATTTCAGTCAAGAAATGGGCCCACGGACATGTTTAACATGTTTTAAATAACTTTTACAACAAAAGTACTCCTTCTCATATACTCATATATCCCACATTCATTGTAAAAATATTATTATAATATTATAATAATATAACAAAATAGTATTTTATCAAAAAAGATAAAATATCAATTTTTTAACAATTGTCACTTTAAAAATTTCTCCATCTATTTTTATATAAAATGAATATTTTTTTTATCATATAAATCAATAATTAATTATTCACAAATAATATTATAGAATCACAATAATGACAACCAGGCAGTTCCCAGAAAAGAGGGGGCTTTCAAATAAGAATTTCTCCTTACTGGCGCGCAATTAGGTAACCAAACCTCTGTTTAGACAGAACTTTCTAGACATTGCCAATAATGTTATCTAATAATATTATTCAGATAATATGAATTATTGCTTCGATAATAGAAAATACTGTGTATTGACTATTATTAAAATAACAGTAATATAAAATATCAACGCAACAATTATTGAATCAATAAAATACTGAACAGTAATTACTGTAACAATTATTGAGTAGTGCCTTTTTACGTAAGAATCAATAATTGATGCAATACTCTGTGCTACTGTGCAACAACGCGTATTACTGTATTTTAACCACCGGGTATTTCAACAGTGTTAACGGTAACAACTACGTCGTTATTTATAAAAACTCCCTTTTGTCGTTTTCTTAATTCGACAGTTATTCTGTTATAGGGCCCACAAAAGGCTGCGCCATCGTACGAATATTTCCCGACAGAAAGAATATTCCACGACCAAACTAATATTCCTCGATAGAAATGAATATTTTATAACCACTTGCATATTTTGAAAAAAAATATCATATATCACCCTTAACTTTAACTTTTATCAATTTAACCATTTACTAAATAGTAATTATAAGAAAAATTGAATACTTTTATTTCATTAAATTCGAGGTCTTATATATATATATATATGCCCTGCCACTAGTAATATTTAAGGCCCCTTTTTATTGTGGATAATCCATTGTGAACATAAATTCTTAAATTTTTTAAAAATAAAATTTAACAAAAAAATAATAATACTATTTTTAAATTTTTATTTAGGATTGAAGAAGTACTATTTATTTAATCAACAAAATTTTATTTATGTTTAAGGCCTTGTAGGTATTTGGAAAATTTGTAGATTAATTGAACAATGAAAACAGTAGGAAAAACTAAGGTGTGGTCAGGAATAACTAACCATCAACCATGGTATTTATCAAGTAATGAAATCAGACTTTAGAAATTAAAATTTAGTAAAACCTGTTGGGTTGTGTTGGGAGAGGTTTTTAGATTGCAATAAATAAATAAATAAATAAATGATCAGAGAAGAAAAAACTCCAGAGGGAAAATTGTAGGAAATTCAATTTCTAAATTTGGAAATATATTTTCCTGAATTTTTTGAAAAAGAGAAAACTATTTATTACTAATATTTGAAATTTTATAAGTTTGGAATTTTTTTTTTAATTTCCATTAATAATTTTAGTTAGCTGAAATATTCATAGAAGGATGCGGTAATTATTATTGATTTTCTGGTAAAGTTTGAAGTTCTATTTTTAAAGTAAAGAAGAATACTTTAAAATTAGAAAAAAGGGCTTAAATACACTTTAGGTCTTATTATTTTTGGGTTTTTTACACTTTAAACCCTAATATTTCAACATAAGACATTAAACCTTAGTCTCTCTCTCTATCTCTCTCTCTCTCTCTCTCTCTATATATATATATATATATATATATATATATATATATATATATATATATATATATATATATATATATATATATCGGAATAAGTCATATGACTCAAAATAAAAGAGTAATTAAGTTTTTTAAGGGTATATATATTGTTTATATTGACTCTAATATATATATATATATATTGACTCTAATATATATCTATATAATAAAACACAACCAAATTTGAATCTATTCCCTTTTTAAAATTTGACAAACCACAATAACGTCTCAGATTTAATCTAAATTCATCTAATGGCTCAGATTTCATTTAACACCCAAAAAATTACCGCACAAATCAAAACCCCACCTACACTCTATCCAAGTGCCGCCTGCTTCCCCTGTACTCACCTACACCTCCAAATCCCTCGGTACAAACTATTCCCCCCCTACTCTGTATTTCGAGAAAGGAGAAGAAGAAGCTCGACAACTTCTTCAATGGAATGAACCCTCTTCTCGCCCAAAATGGTATAGTCCCTCAAAACCCTTCCTGTATACCTTTTCTCTTTTACTTCATAGGCTTTATTGGTATACCCTTCCTTCATTGGGTTCTCATTTATTTCTCTTTTATTTCATCTCAACCCAACATTTCTTGCAATTACTAATCATTTAGATGGTAATCATTTAATGTTCTCGGCAAAAGAACATTACATGCTAATCATTTAGATTTTTGCAATTGTTAATCATTTATTTAAAATAATCATTTAGATCATTTAGTAATTTTTAGCAATTACTAATCATTTATATTTTTGCAATTTTGGGCGAAATTGGTGTTCCTGTTCATGTTCTATACCCACAGAAGACCTTTTGACATGTTCGCCCAATTACATGTTTGCCCAATATTTTTTTTTTTAAAAAGTGGTAAAAGTCGTAGAATCTGGAAATTGGTCTTGAAAAAGGAAAGGATTGGCTCACCATCAAGAGTTAAATGTTGACAATTAGTACACTCATACTTGAGGTGAGACCAAGTTAAAAAGACAAAAGATAAATGTGTGTGTGCGCGCGCGAGCGAGCGTGTGTATGGTTTGATAATCAAGTTGAAGGAAAAGGGAAATCAATTATGAAAGATAACCTTCAAAAATCAAAAAATGCACTATTTCCAAAATTCTGTACAATTTTAAAAGTGATAGTTGTTGACATTGTTCTTCGGTGGTCTCTGTAAGATCACCTTCAGGACCAATCATGCACTCCGTGGATTTGTCACATCTTAAGCCAGTCTCAATGACACTCAAACTCAGAACTCATAAAAGCACTTATTCTGTTTTGAAATTCTATTTTGAACTGTTTTGTAGTCAATTTTGAATCCTTCTCCACTTAAAAAGTTGAGAAACCACAACAAAGGCTGAGATTTCATCTAAGTTAATTTAAAGGTCAGATTTCATTTGAGACACAAAAAAAAAATTACCGCCCAAATCAAACCCCCCACACTCTAAGTTAATAATGTCACTCTTTTCCTCTCTTTGTCTGATGATAATAACGCCACTCCTCTTCCTCTCTGTCTTTTTAACGTCACCCCCCAAATCAAGATTGCTTGCTAAGCGGAGGTTTCTAAGTGGCGATGTCTTTGATTTTAGTTACTTTTGGGTATACTTACTTCTGAGTATGATTTTAGTTACTTTTGGGTATACTTTTTGATTTTGCTTTTTTTTTTTGGTTCCTGATTACTTATATCTTTGTTCTTCAATTGTTTCTGTTTTTCGATTTTAGTTACTTTTTGATTTTTTTTGTTCTTGATTTTGCTTTTGGGTATAAAACTTTATATGTTTGTTGTTGCTTCATTTTTGCTGATTTACAGAAAGTGGGTGCTTGATTTGGTACTCAAAGTTTGCTCAAAGTGGGTGCTTGATTTTATACTCAAAGTTTGCTCATCTTTATTTGATACTCAAGAAAAATCAACTTTGAAGCGATAAGTTGAGCTCTGGGTTTTCTAATCTTCTGTCTTTGAAGCCGCGTCATCTTTGTTTACTTGATTCGAACCCATTATATATGCAATAATGCTACTATCATATAAAATCGTAACATACCGCTCACATATCCGTGACGTGGCACCCATGGATTTGTGATTGACATGATCCACTTAACTCAACAAATTCATATGTGAACGATATGTGATTATTTTATGTGATAGTGACATTTTTATATACATGAGATATAACATAAATAAGAAACTGTGCACTTTAAACTAACTGTTAAAAAAATTGGCTATGTACTAAAAATCAACTCTATATTGTTTCATAGTTTTATGTCTTTATCTTAATTAGCTAAACGATCAAATATTAATCCATTGAGTTTTTGGTATTCAAGCATATTATCCACAAAAGAATCAGGTTAGCTAGCAAAATTTATTATAAATATTTCGATAATTGAACGTATTTGTAATTGAACGTATTTTTACTCACATATTTCGATAATTTTTAAATTTCAATTATTTTCAGGTATATACTAAAGGATACATGATGTAAGCTGTAAAGAATATACTTGGTGTAAGCTGTAAAGTAAAGGGTCTTAGTTTCTCTATTTTCTATATGTATATATTTTTTGTATTCTGCCTTTTGTAAAGTTAGCTAATTATACTTGGTTATGATGATTTTGGGTATGGAATGATGGTTTTTTTGGTGGTTTGGATATGTATGGATGATTGTAAGTTTTGTAAACAGGTTTAGATTTTTCTGTATATCTATATTTAAAGGAAACTCTGTCGAAATTTCTTGAAATTAGTAGTGACTAGCTTGATGTTTTGGTGGTTAGATGTGTTGCTGATTGAGTATGTATTAATTTCTTCATGTATGTATTTTTTTTTGTTCCGTATTTATAAAGTTAACTAATTATACATGGTTATGATTGTATTGATGTGTTGATAATTGGGTATGGAATGATTGTTTTTTTGGTGGTTTGGATATGTATGGATGATTGTAAGTTTTATACACAGGTTTATATTTGTTTGGATGTCTATTTTTAAAGGAAATTCTGTCAAAAATTTTTAAAATTAGCAGCGACTAGCTTGATATTATATAGATGTGTCTTTAGGTAATATTATATTTTTCGAATTTTAATTTAATTATTTTTTACGCCGTGCCTTTAGGCACGGGCATATACTAGTATATATATATTGTTTATATTGACTCAAAATATATATATATTTTTTATTTTTCTTCAATTCATCACACACTAATCACGTGGTTATATAATTTTCAGAACTTTAAAAGATATTTAAGGTCTTCTATCAATCTCTAAAATTAAGTCTTTAAGGGAATATATAGTTTATATTGGCTTCAATTTTTTTTATATTTTTTTCCATCACACCGACCATGTGCCAACATTTTTCGGTGCTTCCAAATATATTATGGAGTGAAATTATCAAAAGTATTCTCATTTAGATCAATTATTATGTGCAGCTGACCAAACTGTTTAATTTATAGGCTTAATATTTTGAAATAATAATAATAATTTTAATATCAAAAAATTTAATTATAAACAATCATAAATTTTTGGACAAAAGGTATTAAACATTTAGGTAGAAACCATTTGATTTCACATCAAAGAATTCGACATTTTTTTATATTTACATAAATTTCATAATTAATATAGTAATTATTTCATTCAAAATTACAATAACCATTAACTTAATATATATATATATATATATATATATATATATGTGTGTGTGTGTGTGTGTGTGTGTGTGAGTGTGTGACTCCCCCAAAATATGTTTACATCACCCATCTTGAGTTGCCAAATACATGGTACACAATAAAAATAAAAATTTAATTATACAACACGAGCTGTGAGTTTTAATACAAATATTGTCTTCTAGACAGTATACAACTCAATGGGGTCTTCATTATATTTATTATTACACTATTTCATAAAATAGTGAGGACTACTAATGCTATCATCTGAACCGTCACTCCGTTCCCCAACTAATCCCTGCTACGTTCTCATTTCCTGAAGAGAACAATGAAAGCAAAAGGGGTGAGCTCAACTAATCCAGTAAGAAATATTATGACTAAGATAATGCAGAATAAATTATCATTAGCCTTCAACAGTATTAAACTGATAAAATATAACAAACATCAAGTTTAACTGCAGCGGAACAAATAATCAATTAGAAGAGTCAAGTAGAGAATAAAATCTATTATCTTCTATGATTTAAAAGGGTTTTCATTACTTTTATCGCTGAGACTCAGTTTAATAAATAATCTACATCATCCTGCACTATGGCCAATGATATTCATTAGTATCACGATCACAAATTATCCATGCACTACGGGCCAATGATATTTGTGTATTAATCAATGGTCATGATCATGCCAACAACTGCCCATCAATGCACTATGGGTCAATAAGGACTTTTTCCACAACATTTGTAACATTACGGTCATGATTACACCGAATAATCCCTAGTCATAATCATACCAAGTCCATCTATGCACTACAGGCCACAGATGACTTTCAACATAATATAAACATGAGGATGATGACAATGATATAAGAATTCAATAAAAATAAGTTCAAGAATTAATTTATCCATGAACTATTAACGTCCAAATTGTCAACATGATACTTCTTTGTGGAGTAAAATTCAAGAATGCTCAGAAGAATATTTCTATGAAAAGATACTGGATGAAGCTAGCGCAAATATCAAGGATATTCCACTAATTTCATGGAGTATATAAGTCAAAACTTTAACCAACTGAGTATAATAAAGAATGAAATAACAAAAGAAATCATTAGGCATGCGATAGACCGCATAGACAGGTTATTCCAATAGAATAATAAATAACATAACCAGGTCATGCGTAAACGCACAAACAAGATATTCCAACAGAATAATAATTAATGGAACAATGTCATGCGTAAACGCACAGACAGAATATTTCAACAGAATAATAAACAACGGAATCAGGTCATGCGTAAACGCACAGACAAGATGCTCCAACAGAATAATAAAGAATGGAATAACAGAATAATTTCACCATGTATGCAGTACTTTGCATAGACAGGTTATTCCAACATAATAATAAAGAATGGAATAACAGAAGAATTTCACCAAGTGTATGGTATCCCGCGTATACAGGTTATTCCAACAGAATAATAAAGAATAGAATAACAGAAGTTCTCTTCACGAATAAGAAAGAAAGAATACCCCTTACGAGTACAACAAATAATATCTCTTACCGTAAAAAAAGAGTATTCCGACTGGTAGGGCGAGGATATTCTTGAAGAAAACTTGTACTAATTTCTATGCTCAAAGCTTTCTTAAACTCTAAAGAAATACACCCAAGATTATAGAAGAATTCTCTGAACTTCTGGTGTGGTTTTCAATTCTAACTAAGCATCCTATTTATAGGAAAATAGAAAGGATACTATGCTGCACTATGCAATAAAATATAATATATTCTAAATAAATATATATATATATATATATTATTTAAAATCTAATAAAACAAATAAATTTATAAAAGTATTCTATTTTATATAAAAAGATTTTACTATGCAAAATACTATGCAGACACTATGCAACACTATGCATAATAAAATATAATATATTCTAATTATTTTCTAACAAAACAAATAACTTTATAAAAGTATTCTGTTTTATATAAAAAGATTTTACTATGCAAAATACTATGCATAATAGAATATTATATATTCTATTTATAGTCTAATAAAACGAATAACTTTATAAAAGTATTATGTTTTATATAAAAAGTTTTTTTGTTTTATTACATTAATAATACTAATAAAACAAAACTCATCATCATTATTATAATTCACAATATTAATCGACTAGGTCGTTCCCAGGAAAGATGGGGCTTTACAATAAGGATTTCTCCCAATTGGCGCGCAATTAAGTGACCAAACATCTCCTTGACAGAACTTATAGACATCGTTAATATTGCAAATAATAATATTAATAACCTTGTCGTCTCAATTATGGATTTAATAATATATAAAATATTGACAATAATTGAATCAAATAACGTGAGATACTATGCAACAATTACTGTAGCAATAATTGAATAAAACTGAGTGACTTCTCACGTAAGCATCAATAATCAATACCGTGTACTACTATGCAGCCACACGTATTACTGTACTTTTAACACCGGGTGTTTCAACAGTTAACGGTAAAACTTCCGCCGTTATTTTCATAAAGTATTTTTGTCATTTTCTCAATCCGACAATAATTTTGTTGTGGGGTCTACCAATGATTGTGCCGTTGTTCGAATATTCTCTGTTAAAACGAATATTCCCCGACCAATCGAATATTATATAACAACTTGCGTACTTTGCAAAATTTATAAATATGACTCACAACTATAACATTATATCAAATTTACTTCATAATATTCAAAAATGATATTTATAGAAAATTCATCTTTATTTATAAAAATTGGGGTCTTACAATATATATATATTTTCCTAATATTTTTCTAATATATATTAAACTTAACGGCTTTAATGTTGAGAAATTATATTGGATTTAGAAAAGTATATATATATATAGTTATAATTTTTATTCTTAACAAAAAAAATTCGAATTTGACTCCACTGAACTTTGTGGTTGGATCCGCCCCTGATCAAAAGTATTCTCATTTAGATCAATTATTACGCGCAGGTGACCAAACTGTTTAGTTTAATTTATAGGCTCAATATTTTGAAATAATAATAATAATTTTAATATCAAAAAATTTAATTATAAACAATCATAAATATTTGGAAAAAAGGTACTAAAAATTCAGGTAGAAACCATTTGATTTCACATCAAAGAATTCTACATTTTTTTTTGATGTTTACATAAAATTTCATAATTAATATAGTAATTATTTCATTCAAAATTACAATAACCATTAACTTAACATAAAGAGAAATAGGAAGTTCATACAATGTTTGTTAAAACATTGACAGAATATCCCCCCATATGTTCACGCATGTAAATAGGCCGGAACTATGAATGTTAAGTGGGGGCCGCCGCCTACATTAACTTTTTTTTTTTCCTTATTTGATATATGTATATTTTTATTTTTAGGCTCATTAGGTTTATATATTATTTAATAAAAAATTAATTCTATATTGATTGTCTGTAAATTAATATTTTCACACCCTCTAATTCTGACAACTTTATATTTTTAGAAAAAATCAAGTACTTTTGATTTTTTAATAGATTATGCGATATTAATTATCATGGTAAAATCCATTTAATTATTTTTACACAATCAAAACTCTTGATTTTCTCTCAAAATGTAAAATTTGGCACTAGTTTAATGACAATCTTTATAGAATTTATTATTTATGTGAATGAATCTACCCACTTCATATAAACTATGATAAAGATGTTGTTTCTCTTTTGTGATTAATAAATATTCATGATAAAAATAAGAAGAAGAAAAAAATACTCTTATATATAGTAGTTAGATTTATATTTTTTTATTAAATATAGGGGACCACTATTTTCATATTTATTTTTAATATTTTCACATGATTATGTTCATGTGAAAGATGACCATGTAAAAATATCAAAAATACATAAAAATGAGTAATGCTACAGACACAAACTATTTTACAAACTGCTGATGTGACATACTCTACTTCAGTATATTGATCAACAAATTGTTTCAAAGTAATTTTCGGCCCCACACAATATGCTGAGGTGAAGTATATCACATCAGCAGTTTATAAAATGTTTGTAGAATAGTTTGTATCTCTAACAGTATTCTATAAAAATATCAGTTCCCTGAATATATTGTAGCGAAGTGATCCGGCCCCTAGACCTAAATTTTGGGTCCGTCCCCGGTCATGCATGCCTTAGTGCATGAGTTAATGGTTGTAATCTTACCAAATCTTTAAGTCAAGGATTATATACATAATTAAGAATCACTAAACTTTTAGCCAGGGTTTGAAATTCGAATTTGTGCAATGTCCATTATCATCAAATTAGGAATTAACTTAATTAGATATCTCATTGGATGATCAATATATAATTAGCTGAAAGTGGCATAAATAGTTAATTACTGCAATATGGTTGACATGCACTAATAAGAGAGAGATGAAGAGAGAAAAATAAAAGGGTATATATATATATATATATATATATATATATATATATATATATATATATATATATATATATGGGCTATATGTATATACACAGCTGTGTATTACACAGTAGAGCTATGACGACAGATTTTTTAGGCTATAGCGACGGTAAACTGTCGTTATAGCCCAGAATAGTTATGACGACGGGTGAAACCGTCGCTATAGTCCAAAAAACCGTCGCCATAGCCTACTGTGTAATACACAGCTGTGTACACACATTTTTCCCTATATATATATATATATATATATATATATATATATATATATATATATATACACACACACACACATATGAATAAGTCAGCTTTAAATTGGCACTTTATGAAGGGATGTCCAGCCATTTTATGCTTGGAAATTAAAAGGTTAAAAAAAAGAGCTAGTTGGGGATTGGAATAAGTACTCGATAATGATCTATATGTATCTTTTAGGCTGTCTTGATCAGGTTATTCTATATATATACTAGAAGCACTAATTGATTGATCCAAGATGAAAACATGAGGGGCGCATATGCTGTCCCTCAGTTTTTTAAAACTTTATCAAAACAAGATACCTCAATAGTTTAATTCTTCATGGGATCTGTTTGGGTAGAAGGGGCATTTAAAGCTATGAGAGTAGTTAATTTTTATGATGTTTGCTGTTTTAGATGAATTGGTTTGGTATCCATTTCTTATGGATCATTGATGTACTTGGTTTTTCTTATTAATTTATTAAAAAAAAAAAGAAGAAGTTTTACTTGTTGTAGTGTTGACACTTGTAACATTACAAAAAAATTGTGACGCCTTCAAAATAGGTATACATCACTTATCTTGAATCGTCAAATACATAGTTCAAAATTCAAATACAATTTAATAATACAACTGTCGTGTAACATACGACAAAACATAAACTGAGAGTTTTAATACGAATATTGTCTTCTAGACAGTATTCAACTTAAATGGAGTCCTCAATACATTTATTATCACACTATTTCATAGAATAGTGAGGACTACTAATGCTATCATCTGGACCGTCACTCCGTTCCCCGACTAGTCCCAGCTGCTTTCTCATTTCCTGAAGAGAACAATGAAAGCAAAAAGGTGAGCTCAACTAGCCCAGTAAGAAATATTATGACTAAGATAATGCAGAATAATTTATCGTTAGTCTTCAGCAGTGTTATACTAATAAAATATAACAAACATCAAGTTTAACTGCAGCGGAACAAGCAATCCATTAGAAAAGTCAAGTAGAGTATAAAATCTACTATCTTCTATGATTTAAAAGGGTTTTCATCACTTTTATCGCTGAGACTCAGCTTAATAAATAATCTACATCATTGAATCACCCCTGCACTACAGCCAAGGATATTCTTTAGTATAACGACCACAAATTATCCATGCACTACGGGCCAAGGATATTCGTGTATTCATCAATGGTCATAATCATGCCAACAACTGTCCATCAATGCACTACGGGCCAATGAGGACTTTTACCACATCATTTGTAACATTACGATCATGATTATACCGAATAATCCCTGGTCATAATCATACCAAGTCCATCTATGCACTACAGGCCACAGATGACTTTCAACATAATATAAACATGAGGATGATGACAATGATATAAGAATTCAATAAAACAAGTTCAATGATAAATTTTTAAAGATTTATAATTTAATTTATCCAGAATTTAATATTGTCCAAATTGTCAACATGATACTACTTTATGGAGTAAAATTCAAAAATGATAATGTATCAACAATTATTTGGACCGAAAAGAAATTAATTTTTGTTATAAATAGTACTCTGAGTGAATAGTACCCGAGTGAATAGTACTTCGGGAATAGTACTCCGTGAATAGTACCCGTGAATATTACTTTTGTGAATATTACCGTAAAATGAATAGTACTCATGGACAATACTCCGGCATGAAAAGCTTAAAATTTAACAAGAATGTGTAGAAAATATCCTTGGGAAGCGATACTAGATGAAGCGCAAATTTCAAGGATATTCTACTAATTTCACGGAATATAGAAACGATACTTTAACTGAATGATGGTATAATCAGGAATACAAGACAAAATAATATTACTCACATACTACAAAGTATGGAAGAAAATATTATTCCTATGACTACTGAAGAAAGTAATATCCCTTACCTCAGAAGAAGACTGGATACTGGAATAATGAGGTAGCAGACTTGTGACGCCCTGAAAATAGGTATACATCACCCATTCTGAGTTGTCAATACATGGTACAGAAATAACTATAACTTTATTATTACAACATACAAACTATGAGTTTAAGTACAGATATTGCCATCTAGACAATATCCACATACAAATAAATCCTCATCATAATTATTGAAACATTATTTTATAAAAATGGTGAGGACAACTAAACAACTCTCTCTAGAACTATCATTACATCCCCCGACTCGTACTCGCTACATTCTCATCTCTTGAGAAGAAAAATGGAACAAAAAGGAAAAGGGTGAGCTCAACTAGCCCAGTAAAGAATATTATGACTAAGATAATATACAACAAATTATCGTTAGTCTTCAACAGAGAAAAATATAATAGACAATAAGTTTTAAATCAATATTCGTAGCGGAAATAATAATTCATTAGAAGAGTTAAGTAGAGAATGCAAACTACTATCTTCTATGTATGAATTTAAAAGTTCATCGTCTATCTTTTATCCCTGTAACATCAATCAATATATAACTGAAATCAAACATTCATCTTTGCACTACAGGCCAAAGATATTCATCAGTTGATCATGTTCATCTAAACACATGCTCATCTTTGCACTACGGGCCAAAGATATTCATCAGAAATCATTCATCTTTGCACTACAGGCCAAATATATTCAATAATATCATCATTTAAGACTGAGGATGATGAAAACTATTTTTAAAGAAACGAATCCAGTGAAAAAAAATGACAAGGATTAAGGATTAAGGATTCGTACTTTGTTTTATCCATGTCTAAAAATACCTCAAAAATAATCATAGTGGTGTAAAATTCAAAAATGATCAAAACATGGATACAATCAAAGCTAGTATCCACAATAGATATTTTAGACGAAAAGGGAAAATTTTTATTTTTCGATGAATAGTGCCGTATTCGTGTATAGTATCGTATACGTGAATAGTGTCGTATACGTGAATAGTAACTTCGACACAAAAAGTTCCAAATTTGATTAAAAGTTCAGATCAATACTTCGGCATAATGATATTAGAAGAAATAATATCATTTTAAAAAAAAATAATATCACTTACCTCGGAAAGACAGTACTTCTAACTGGAATACTAGATATATGATATAACTTGAACTTGCACCGTATAACAATACTCAAAGTATACTCAAAATACTCACAATAATAAGCTCAATAATATAGAGAGAGAAAACTTCAATTTCTGGTGTGATTTTTAATTCTAACCTAAGCACTCTATTTATAGGAAAATGCTTAGAACACCAAAGTAGAAAATTTAATATAATAATAATATATTATATATAATTTCATATGCACACAATGTATGATCTGAATTCAGCCATGCTTGATAACAAATAAGTCTACCAAACAAATCAAAAACGTTTTTCCTATTTTAAATATTTTAAACTTCTAAAAGTCAATTATTTCGGAGCTTCGGAACTTCAATAATTCATAATAAATAGCTCTTTTATCAAAAAAAATTGAAACTCGTGATTTTCCATAGGAAATTCCATTATCTACAACTTTGCAGAAGAAAGTTTTTCCAAATTCCAAACATAAATTGACCGAAATCCACAAACGGACAATTTTACAGGCTATAATCAAATTTCAGTCAAGAAATGGGGTCCACCGATATGTTTAACATGTTTTAAACATTTATTGCAACAAAAATACTCTTTCTCCTCGTATACTCATATATCTCACATTCATTGTAAAAATATCATCATTAGTATATTATAATAATATATTTAAATGAATTATTTTATCAGAAAAAGATAAAATTTCAATTTTCAACAATTATCACATTAAAAATTTTCTCCATCTATATCCACATAAAATCAATATTTTCCTCATCATATGAATCAATAATTAATTATTCACAAATAATATTACAGAATCACAATATTGACAACCGGGCAGTTCTCAGGAAAGAGGGGGCTTTCCAATAAGGATCTCTCCTTACTGGCGCGCAATTAGGTGACCAAACCTCTCCTTAAACAGAACTTTCTAGACATTGCCAATAATGTTATCCAATAATATTATTCAAATAATATGAATTATTGCTTCGATAATGAAAAATACTGTGTAGTGACAATTATTAAAACAACAGTAATATAAAATATCAACACAACAATTATTGAATCAATAAAATAAAATACTGAATAGTAATTACTGTAACAATTATTGAGTAGTGCCTTCTTACGTAAGAATCAATAATTGGTGCAATACCGTGTGCTACTGTGTTTTAACCACCGAGTATTTTAACAGTATTAACGGTAACAACTACGCCGTTATTTTTAAACAATTTATATTTGTCATTTTCTTCATCCAATCGCTTTTCGTTATGGGGAACACACATGGCTGCGCCGTCGTACGAATATTCCTTGACAGTACGAATATTCCACGACCAAACGAATATTCCCCGACAACAATGAATATTTTATAACCACTTGCTTATTTTGAAATATTTGCGTATTTTACCCATAAATATCCACATTAATCAAATCAACTCTTATTATTCAAAATAATAATTAGAGAAAACTAAATCTCATTTATTAATTATTTGGGATCTTACAAGACTTCTCTTCTACTTTCTCTCTAAAGCTTCTATCTCTATAAATGCTCTTGTGAGTCTTAGTGAATTGGTGAGAATGAAAGAAGACTGAGCTTCTATTTATAGGAAAATATAATTTCGATAATTGCTCGTTTCGGGGCTCAAAATATTATATTATAATACCTTCATCTTTTTCTTCATTTTTAATTTTGTCCTGCAAGTATTATCAAACTTGCACCACCTCCCTTAATAGTACATTTTGTGAATCAATAGTACAATCATGTGAATCAATAGTACAATCATGTGAAAAAAATCATTACAGTATAATACCTTCATCTATACCTTCATTTTTAATTTAGTCATGCAAGTATTATCAATCATGCACCACCTTCTCTAATAGTACATGAATGTGAATCAATAATACACACATGTGAACACATAGTTATAAACATGTGAATTTGTGACGCCCCCAAAATTAGGTATACATCACCCATCTTGGGTTGCCAAATACATGCTACAGAATTCAAATACAATTTACTAATACAACTGTCGTGTACAATACGACAAAATATAAACTGTGAGTTTGAATACAAATATTATCTACTAGAGATTATACAAACTCAAAAGGAGTCCTCATTACAATTATTATCACACTATTTTACAGAATAATGAGGACTATTAATGTTATCCTCTGGACCATCACTCCGTTCCCCGACTCGTCCCAGCTATATTCTCATTTTCTGAAAAGAACAGTGAAAGGAAGGGTGAGCTCAACTAGCCCAGTAAGAAATATTATGACTAAGATAATGTAGAATAAATTATCATCAGTCTCCAATAATGTTAAACTGATAAAATATAATAGACATCAAGTTTAACTGCAGCGAAACAAGCAATCCATTAAAAGAGTCAAGTAGAAAATAAAATCTACGATCTTTTATGATTAAAAAGGTTTTTCATCGCTGTTATCGCTGAGACTCAGCTTAATAAATATTCCAAATCATCGAATCACCCCTGCACTACGGCCAATGATATTCTTTAGTATCACGACCACAATTATCCATGCACTACGGGCCAAGAATATTTGTGTATTCATTAATGGTCATGATCATGTCAACAACTGTCCATCAATGCACTACGGGTCAATGAGGACTTTTACCACATCATTTGTAACATTACGGTCATGATTACACCGAATAATCCCTGGTCATAATCATACCAAATTCATATATGCACTACAGGCCACAGATGACTTTTAACATAATATAAACATGAGGATGATGACAATGATATAAGAATTCAATAAAACAAGTTCAAGAATTAATTTGTCCAAGAGCTATTAATGTCCAAATTATCAACATGATACTGCTTTGTAGAGTAAAATTAAAGAACGATCAGAAGAATATTTCCATAAAAAGATACTAGATGAAGTGGAAATATCAAGGATATTCTACTAATTTCATGGAGTATAGAAGTCAAAACTTTAACCAACTAAGTATAATAAAGAATGAAATAACAAAAGAAATCACCATGCATGCGGTACTTCGCATAGACAGGTTATTCCAACAGAATACTAAATAACGGAACTAGGTCAGGCGAAATTCGCACCGACAGGATGTTCCAATAGAATAATAAAGAATGGAATAACAACAAAAATTACCATGCATACGGTACTTCGCATAGACAGGTTATTCCAACAGAATACTAATAAGGACGAAATCAGGTCCGTCGTAAAACGCACAGACAAAATATTCCAACAGAATAATAATAAAGACGGAACCAGGTCCGGTGTAAAACGCACAGACAGGATATTCCAACAGAATAATAAAGACGGAATCAGGTCCGGCGTAAAACGCACAGACAGGATATACCAACAGAATAGTAAAGACGGAATAATAGAAGAATGTCACTAAGTATAGGGTAGACTGTGTATACATGTTATTCAAACAGAATAATAAGCAATGGAATAACACCAGTTCTCTTCATGAATAAGAAAGAATAACACCCCTTACCGTAAAAGAACTGAATATAAGAGTAGTTAAGTAGCAGAAATCTTTTTTTCTTTCTCTCTATAATTTATCTCTCTAGAGTTTCAGTGAATTCGTAAGAAAATAATGAAGGAATGAGCTTCTATTTATAGAAGATGGATTGCATAGTAACTAACTCATGAACGGTCCAGATTGATTTACTTTAATCAGACGGTCCATAATTAAAGCAAAATCTTTTAAATAAAATGTATTATATATATATATATATATAGCATGTGCCAAGATTTTTACGGGATACACTTTCGTGATTAAATTTTCTTTCTGTCACAATTATTAACAAGGTTATGTATATATATATATATATATATATATATAATATTACAAACATACATTATATAACATATAATATATAAACATATCTATATATATGTGTGTAATAATAATGATAACTCCCTCCTGACCCCTTTTTTTTCTTTCTCCCACCAACCGTGACAACATATCAACCATCATCTTTCTTTAATTTCAAACGTGAGCCCCACCATGGGCACCACCTAATATATATATATATATATATATATATATATATATATATATATATATATATATATATAACTTCCTACCGATTATTTTGAAAAATGGGTAAATGGGGGTCCATAATAATATTAATAATTCTGTCATCTCAATTATTGGTTTAATAATATATAAAATATCGACAATAATTGAATAAAACTAAATGACTTTTCACGTAGGTATCAATAATCAATATCGTGTGCTACTATGCAACCACGCGTATTACTGTATTTTTACTACCGAGTAGTTCAACAGTTATTAACGGTAAAACTTCCACCGTTATTTTCAATAAAGTATTTTTGTCGATTTCTCAATCCAACCATAATTTCGTTATGGGGTCCACCAATGATTGTGCCGTTAGACGAATATTTCATGTTAAAAAGAATATTCCCCGACCAATCGAATATTATATAACAACTTGCGTACTTTGTAAAATTTATAAATATTACCCACAACTATAACATTATATCAATTTCACTCCATAATATTCAAAAATAATATTTATAGAAAATTCATATTTATTCAAAAAGTTGGGGTTTTACAGAATTAATAGCAATTAATTGCTCATTTATCTGATTAATTACCAGATTGATCAATATAACCTCCAGACATCCATTATTATCGAAATAGATGTCGATTTCTACTAACACTAATAATCCCAACACAATGGAGCTATAATTTTCATCTTTAATCAACACGAACTTATTCATTATTAATATTATAATTCTCAATATTTAACAACCAGGTCGTTCCCAGGAAAGAGGGGGATTTCCGATAAGGATTTCTCCTTATTGGCGCGCAATTAAGTGACCAAACCTCTCTTTGACAGAACTTCTAGACATTGTCAATATTGCAAATAATAATATGAATAACTTTGTTGTTTCAATTATTGATTTAATAATATAAAATATTATGCAGATGATACTGTGACAATAATTGAATCAATAATATAAAAGATATTATGCAGCAATTCCTGTAGCAATGATTGAGTATAACTGAGTGACTTCACACGTAAACATCAATAATCAATACCGTGTGCTACTATGCAATCACGCGTATTACTGTACTTTTACCACCGGGTAGTTCAACAGTTTAACGGTAAAACTTTCGCCGTTATTTTTATAAAAAGATAATTCTGTCGTTTTCTAACTACGACAATACTTTCGTTGTGGGGTCCACCATGTTAGAGTTTATGCCCTAGAGGCCAATTATTTGATATAATTGGTTAACGTTTTGATATAATATTTGATTGAATAAATGAATAATTTTATTATGGTTTTGTTTACTGCGTTATATAAATGTTAACATAATAAAATTCCTTAGAATAGTGATACAAATTATATAGTTTCAAGTATGTGACTTGAACATGAGATTATATAATTACAATTAGTATCATTGTTCTTAAATGTCCCTAATCGAGTATCATTATTGATGGGACAACAATGATGCATTAAGACTAGTATGTGGATTGACTGATGACCAAATCTCGTTGGTCATAAATATATGAGATATTAAGTCAATGCATAGGTACATGTTAGAGAACGATGTACTGGACAGACCCACCATGAGAATTCTATATGTAGCATTATGCGAAGTGTCATTAGCAATTCTTATAGTGACAATGATGTAATGGTCCTCCGACCTGAAATCACTATATTTCTACACGGGAATTTATGTACTTTGATATCATCAAATGTCACCTTTAATAGGGTGGACTATAAAGGTGATTATTGGGTACATCATGAATCGTGTGAGGAATATGAGTAATCTAGATGAAATTTAACCATCCTATATATTAAGTGTGATATCCATAGGCCTCTTGATTGAGTAGGACTATGAAATGCATGACCATGCTCAAATAGTGATTTGTTTCATATAATCTACTCATTGATAAAGAAAAACTCAAATTAAATTATGAAGAGTATGACACATTCCATGACTCGAGTTTAATCTAGGATATTAAGGTTAAAAAGATTAAATTACATTGAAACATTGGTCACGAAAAGGTTGCATCGAATCATCGATCTTATTATTACTTGGGTAACATTGATGCATTACTAGATGCAGCTCATTGTTTATAATTTTATAATATAATTTTAAAATTATTGCCAATGTAATAATAACCTATAGGGTCACACACATAGTGTGACGACCCTAAAATAGGTACATTCAACCCAACCTATTCTGAGTCGTCAAATACATGGTACAAAAATAAATACAACTTCAGTAATACAATTATCGTGCATAATACGACAACACATATACTGTGAGTTTGAATACAACTATTGTCTAATAGAGAGTATAAAAACTCAAAAGGAGTCCTCGTTACAATTATTGATACACTATTTTACAAAATACTGAGGACTACTAAAATAACTATCCTGAACCATCACTCCAAACCCCGGCTAGTTCTTGCTATGTTCTCACCTCCTGAGAAGAAAAATGGAACAAAAAGGAAAAGGGTGAGCTCAACTAGCCTAATAAGAAAATATTATGACTAAGATAATATACAACAAATTATCGTTAGTCTTCAACAGGGAATAATCTGATAAAATATAATAGACAATAAGTTTTAGATCAATAACTGCAGCGGAAACATCAATCCATTAGAAGAGTCAAGTAGAGAAAGAATTCTACTATCTTCTAAGATTTAAAAGTCCACCATCAATATTTTATCCTTTTAACATCAATCAATATACATCTTGAATCAAAAATTCATCTTTGCACTACAGACCAAAGATATTCATTTGTATCACTAGTTGGTCATGTTCATCTCAACACCTGTTCATCTTTGCACTACGGGTCAAAGATATTCATTAGGTAATCATTCATCTTTGCACTACAGGCCAAAGATATTCATCAGTTAATCATTCATCTTTGCACTACAGGCCAAAGATATTCAGTAATATCATCATTTAGGACTGAGGATGATAAAAAATATCTTAAAGAAAACGAATCCAGTGAGATAAAAGATAAAATATTAGGGATTCGTATTACAGTTTATCCAAGTTTAAAAATACTTCATAATAACCAATTTTGAAGCAAAATTCAAAATAAAGATCAAAACATGAATAAAATCAAAGATAGTAACCATAATAGACACCTTGGATAAAAAGAAGAAAATTTCATTTTTCGGTGAATAGTACCGTATACGTGAATAGTAACTCCGACACCAAAAGATAAAAATTCCACAAGAAAAATCATCATGCTTCGTGAATAGTACTCGTGAATAGTAATTCGTAAATAGTAACTCGTAAATAGTAACTCATGAATAGTAACCCCGGCATAAAAAGTTCTAAATTTGATAAAAAATTCCAACCAATATTTTGGCATAATGATATTGAAGAAATAATATCACTTACGAAGAAAATAACATCCCTTACCTCAAAAAGATAATACTTCTAGCTAGAATACTAGATATAGTGCTGAAGAAACTTGCACCGTATAGCAACACTCAAAGTATCAAAATACTCAAAAGAATACGCTCGATAATATAGAGAGAGAAAGCTTATGTTTCTGGTGTGATTGTCAATTCTAACTTAGCCCTCTATTTATAGGAAAGTGTTAGCACACCGAAACAGACTTGACCTGCAACCTGATGGCTTTACCTGCTACTATTTCCACCCACCACATTTGAAATAAAATTCAGCACATTTCTTCACCAAGCACAAGTGGGGCCCACTCAATTCTAGAATTTTCCACCAAAATCATTTATAAACCTAATTTTCGAATCAGTCACCTCTTAAAATTCATAACAAATCATTTGTTCATTTTTAACGGTTCAAAATTAGTGGACATATACTCAACTTATATATGTATAACATATCCAAAAATCACAACGATCCAACGGTCGGATTAAAAATTATAACTCATGCAATATATCTCAAAAACCACTGGTTTGATTTTTAATACCTCTAATCCGACAAAATACTGATAAAACACCTCAACATTAATTCCTTCATTAATAACCACATAAATAAATCCATCATTTAAATCCGCATCAAATAAATATTTCTTTATCATATAAATCAATAATTAATTATTCACAAATAATATTACAAAATCACAATTATGACAACCAGGCCGTTCCCAAGAAAGAGGGGGCATTCTGATAAGGATTTCTCCTTACTAGCGCGCAATTAGGTGACCAAACCTCTCCTTGACAGAACTTTCTAGACATTGTCAATAATGATATCTCATAATATTATTCAAATAATATTAATTATTGATCTGATAATGGAAAATACTGTGCAGTGACAATTATTGAAACAACAATAATATAAAATATCAACGCAACAATTATTGAACCAATAAAATAAAATATTGAACAGTAATTACTGTAATAATTATTGAGTAGTGCCTTCTTACGTAAGGATCAATAATTCAACAATACTGTGCAATACTGTGTGCTACTGTGCAATCACGCGTATTACTGTATTTTAACCACCGAGTATTCCAACAGTGTTAACGGTAACAACTACGCCATTATTTATAACAACCCAAACTTTGTCGTTTTCTTTATCCGACAGTTATCCGTTATGGGGCCCACAAATAGCTGCGCGAATATTCTCCGACAGCAAGAATATTCCACGACCAAACGAATATTCCCCGACACAATAAATATTTTATTACCACTTGCTTATTTTGCAAAATTTGCACATTTCACTGATAATCAAAGTATTATATCAAATTAACTCCATATTATTTCAAGATAATAAATAGAGAAAATTAAATTTTATTTAAAATAAGTTGGGGTCTTACACATAGAACGTAATTTAAAAAGGAAATTAATTTAAATTGTAAGTATTTAAATATATCAATATGATTGCTAGTATTTTAACTCACGAATTTAAATTAAAAAGGATAATTTGTATATATGTATATTAATTAAGTAATACTTAATTAAGATATATATACATATATATATATATATATATATATATATATTCGGATTTTAATAATATTAGATTTTGATTAATTCCTCCTAACTGCTATATATATGATATATATGTGTCATTTTAGGGATTACGTCAAAATAAAAAACCCTAGCCGCTCTTAGAGAGAGACTAGAGAAAACAGTTTTAAAAATCCTCATCCTTGGTGGCTAGTACCGCGGTTCCTTCTTCTGCAGATCGTAGGACGATTCGCGGAGCGTTCGTGTGGATATCGTAGAGACGCAGTTCGTTTGGATTGTGTTGGAGATTCGATCGTATCAATTCCAGTTTCTTAATTGGTATAATTTCTAACCACTAAATTAATTGTTTTTCGCATGGATCCTGTTTAGGGTTTCGAAATTGCTTTAAATTGTTCTATTTTCGCTGTGCGTTTCTGTGTCGAAACCCTACACACCAATGATTGTGTCGTACGAATATTCCCTGTTAAAACGAATATTCTCTGACCAATTGAATATTATATAACCACTTGCTTACTTTACAAGATTTATAAATAATACCCACAACTATAACATTATATCAAATCCACGCCATAATATTCAAAAATATATTTCGAGAAAAAAATTAATCTTTATTCATAAATGTTGGGGTCTTACAAAAATACCTTCGTATTTTTGACAGATAATATTGTCGGAGTTAATTCCGTCGAATATACGTTAAGTTCGACGGAATTCTATGGAAAATATCTACAGCCATTTGCGCAAAGATTTTCACCTAAAGTGGACAGTAATTTCAACGAAACAGTTACTATTTCTGACAAAAATTCCTTCGAAATTAACATATGTTCAACAGATTTAATTTTGACGGAATTCCATTAGAAATATGAATTGTTTTTAATCCTAAAATATTTTCTTCCCCCGCAACAGCGCCACATTTCCCTCACTCTCTCTAGCTCTTTACACAACCTCTCTCTCTCCATCCCTCACGTCGCTCCACCACATCTCTCACACCCACACACTACAATAAAAGGTAGTTAAATCTGACAGAACTATGTTCGACTGAATAAAATTTGTCGGTCATACGGTAATCTCGACGGAATATTCTATCGACTATATGTCTGTCAGAAATACTCTAATATCCACAGAAGTTCGTCAGCGCCAGTAATAAGATTGACGAAACGTGGACTAATATTGACGGAACTTCCGTCGAGAATAAGTTAGTATCGACAGACTTATGGTCGACGCATATTCCGTTGAGAATAAGTTTAAAACATAAATTCAATCTCATTTCTTCAGCCGCCTCATCAGTCGATCTCTCACAGTACTCTCTCTCTCTCATATCTCGCCTTTCCACCAGTTCCTCTCGGACCTCCCCCCTACTGCATCAGTCTATCTCTCTCTCACCTTTCACCTCTGCCAGCAACCACCCCTTCCTTCCGCCGCCTCCTGCCTCCTTCTGCCGCCTCCTACCTTTGGCCTCCGTCTCTCCTGCCTCCTTATGCCCTTCTGCCCTTTTGCCGCCTCCTACTTTTGGCTTACGGCCTCCGACTCCTATCATCCTCCGATCAATTAAATAAAGCTTAAATATTAGCCTTAATTTTTTCTCTAATTTTGTTATCAGCTTAGGTATTTTGGGTTGCCCTAATTTTTTCCCCCCAATTTTGTGTCGAAAATTTGATTGGCAGCTTTAGTATGCACGTTTATAAATTTTAAAATTTGTTTGATTTATTAGCATAATTTGTGATTGACAACAAAGATTTTTCCCCAATTTTGTTCCTTAATTCGCATATATAGTATATAATTAGCAGATTTGGTATATCGGTTTGATTAACAATTTATGTTATTGCCTAAATTAATCTTATTTGTGCAATGGTAGCTTATTCATGCATGTACATAATTTGAAAGTGAGGCTGATATTGTTAGTCATGTTTTGAATCAAATATTTTTGTTAGTCATGAAAGTGAGGCTGATATTGTTAGGCTGATATTTTTGTGCAATTACAATTTATGAATGTATTGTTAGTCATGTATTATTTTGTGCAATGGTAACTTATGCATTTTTATTATTTAGTCATTGGTTGTCTCATATAATATAATGTGCAGTTGTTGGTTGAATGATTGGTTTTAAAATTGTCATATTTGTTATTTCTGACGGAATTTCTGTCAGAATTATTCACTTGCCCGATAATCCTCATCACACCGCCGGTAGTACTACTGGCTTGACTTAGTTTAGTTGATATTTGACATTTTTGTAGTTTAAACCTTGTATATAATTCATTTTTATATATATTATTGAGTACTATATGTAGTTCAAGAGTATTTTTGTATATCTTATGGAGAATAGGACATATTGTAGTTAATATAGAGTATACAAATATTTTTGTTGAACTTGTATACATGTGAACAAAAGTTATATATATTGGACTTGTATGCATGTGATTGGAAGGTTATTATTATGTTGACTGTACTGTTATAAATATGAACAAGTTTACAGGTATAAAAATGTGGGTTAAAACCCTGTATGTTACCAAAACAAAGCATATATTTAAAAAAAAACCTTTCTTATCCTCGACGGAATTAGGTAAACTCGAAGGAATTCCGTCGGGAATAATCCTTTTTACATTTTTTCGAGATGTGCCACGTGGCAGCTTAATACCGATCGAATAAGATCGACGGAACATATTCGGTCCAGGATAGACTAAACTCAACGAAATATTCGTTCGATCATATGTCCGTCGGAATTAGTAATCCTCGACGAAGTTAATTGTCCGATCCGGGTTTGATTATCATGGTTTTTAATCTCATATATTTTGTGTTTTTTTAATTGTAATGTTTTGCATATATACTGGAGTGACTTCATGCCCATATCAAGCAATTAAATAAAAATAATAATAACATTTGTCTTAAAATAATTTAACTTTCATCATCCAATAAAAATACTAATAATTGTATGTGCCTAAAGGCATGATATAACGAAAAATTAGATTAAAATTCAAAAAATACTACATTACCTAAAGAATTTTTGTAACATAAAATAACTTATAATCACACATAACAATTATCATAATTCACCACACTACCAAAATAATTAATTTTCCTTTAAAAAAAATATCCAGAAAAATCTAAATCTGTTTACAAAACTTACAAATCATCAATAACAATTTTCATAATTCACCACACCACCACAATAATAATAATAATAATAATAATAATAATTATTATTATTATTATTACTCCCTCCGTCCCAAATTAATTGCTTAGTTTTGACTTTTTAAAGTCAGATTGACCATTTTTAAAACTAATCTTTTTACTATTTTTGCTAAAATATAGGTGAAGAGATTATAACCAAAAGAAAGTATATACAATTTATTACTAATCCTAATTTTTATAATTTTAGAAATATATTTATATATGCTTAATTATTAATTCTAAAAATAGTCAATTTGACTTTAAAAAGTCAAAACTGAGCAGTTAATTTGGGACGGAGGGAGTATTATTATTGTTGTTGTTGTTGATGTTGATTTTGTTGTTGTTGTTGTTATTATTATTAATATTATAATTATTTTTATTTTTATTTTTAGTATTACTATTATTATAATTATTGTTATTCTTATTTGGACGAGAATTTTTAGTGTGAGATGAAATGTGAGCCTTTAGATTAGTGCGTCACAAAGAGAAAATTTATTATTATTATTATTATTATTGTTGTTGTTGTTGTTATTATTATTATTAATATTATAATTATAATTATTATTATTTTTATTATTACTATTATTATAATTATTGTTATTCTTATTTGGACGAGAATTTTTAGTGTAAGATGAAATGTGAGCCTTTAGATTAAGTTAGAAGAATTGCGTTCTTGTGCTTTGTTAAATAAAAAACAATAAGTCTAGGGAGACACTTTTTAGTGACATTTCTAGTGACATTTTCTTTATTTTATTTTATTTTATTTTATTTTTGGTAGTACCTCTCAAAAAATATAAAGTATTTATTCTAACTGGAATTTTTATAAAAAACAGTGTTTTAGGTGTAATTTGGATACATACAAGAAACACTGTTTTTTATAAAAATTCCAGTTAAAATAAATACTATATATTTTTTGGGAGGTACTACAAAAAAAATGTCATTAGAAATGTCACTAAAAAATGTCCCCTAGAAAGACTAAAAAAAAATTAAAAATATATTCTGTTAACTTTTAACACTTTTAGACAAGTAGACTTTCACATAAGCTGCCAAGTAGACTTTCCGTTAACTTTTAACACTTTTAGACAGAAATTTCAATTTTTGTAAAAAAATTATAGTCTAATGAGTTGACTGTAAAAAAACTCAGTCAAATGATATATTTATAAACCGAAATCGAGTAGAGGGGACAAATATGTATTTAACCCGGAATAAAAATAAAAGAAGTCTACTCCTAATTAACGTTCCTTTTTTGCCGGCAAAAATTCAAATGAGAACACAAAAATTCCCATAGCCTCTCACTCCATTCTCAGCCGTCCAAACGGCTAACTTTCTTCTTCATCCGCCTCAGCCTCAGCCTCAGCCTCAGCCTCAGCACAGATTCTCTCTCCTCTCTTCTTTTATTTGTCATCTTTTCTTTTTCTTCCCCGATCTATATCCCACTTTTCTCTTCATTGCTTTCCCAAGCCAAGAATCTATCTTTCTCTCTCAAAAACATTTTCTTTTTCCCCCTTCTGAGATTCTCTCCTTTCTTTCTTTGGGTGAACTACCTTTATCAATGATGCCTTTGTTCTTCACCACCCCTTCTCCTCCGTTCCCTTCCTTTTCTCTCCAGTCCCTTCTCTCTCTTAGTCCTTTTCATTTTAGGCTTCCCTTTTCACCTCCTCCAAATCCCGGCTAATCTATACATACAATTCCACCCGACCCATGTCTTCTTCCAGTGTCAACCACCTCTCTCAGCCCTGCATTTACGGTACACGTGTTACTTGTCTATCTTTGATTTCTTATTGGGTTCTACCTGTTTGACAAAATGCTTCAGTCAGACTTTTACTTTTAGTTCGTTGAATTCTTGTTTTGGTGTATGTTTAAATTGAATTTTTGGATGATAGAATCGTGGGTTTGAACAGGACACTTTGTTTTTTCTAGTTTTCAGGTGTATATATAGATTGAATTTGTTGGTTAATTTAACTGCGGGTTTAAGCAGGGCACTTTGTTTCTTCACACACAGAGAGGAAGTCCCGCTTCATGAAATGGCTGAGTAAATTATTTAAAGGTAGTGGAACGAATCGATCAAGTGGAGAGCGTCCGCAGTTTCTTGGAGAGGAAAGCATGGTTTGGCGTGCCCCGGTTAGATCTGTGGTAAATATTACTAACTTGTCTTTTTGAGGATGGATTGGTTCATTTCTGATAATGGAAACAACTCATCAACAATATGGATTTTTGGTTTTCGGATCACTTCTCTTTACTTTTTATTTGTTTTGTCTCGAATATTGGCATGAATGGAAGAAGAAAACTTGTTTGATATTGTTATCCATGCAAGTTTGTTTTTTCCCAAATTTCTTTACATCTTTTTGGGGCATGTGTAATCCTGGAATCTACTTTACTTCTAAAGTTCCTCTTGATCACTTACTCTTCTTTTGTTTTATGGGGAGAAAGCAAAAAGGAGAAAGTCCCAGTGGGGTGGCAAAAGCTTTCATGATTTAACCCCTTCATATGTTTGTTTGTATTTTTATAATTTAATCAATTTTGCTCTTGAACAATTACTGAAAATTTTATGCCTTTCCTTTAAGTAATAAATTACAAACTATATGGCTTATTGCTGGAAAGTTTCACGCTGCGATTTTTTTTAATATCGAAAGTAATTATCTTAGATTTCTTTCTGGCTTTATTTTCAAATAGTTTTGTTATGCTATAAAATGTCACACACTAAGTGACTTAAAAGTTTATAATTTTGCTTTACTATTTTTTTGAGACTTGTGATTTTGGTAAATCGTATAGTGTTTTAGATAATGATGCTTGGTAGTAACTATGTGAACACTGGTACTAGTTTCCTTCCAAAATATTCCAATAAGTGAAGAAGGTAGGTCCGCTGGAAATCAAAAGACTTTGGAGATTTCAATTAAAAGTGGAGTATCATTTACACTGTTTCTGAGTTTTGAACAGAAAAGAAAAGAATAGAAAACTTAAATTAGAAAAGAAAAGAATAGAAAACTTGAAATTTTCATTTGTGTTGTTTCTGAGTTTTTAATAGAAAAGAATAGAAAATTTAAAATTGAGGACATGAGTTGTAATTTAAAATTTATTATATTAAAAATTGAGGATAATATGGGAATTATAAAAATATTACTTATTCCAATTTCTTTTTCGTCCAAATCAGGCCAATTTTGGACGGAAAACTTTGGCAAGAAAAGTGGCCAAGTTTTCTATCCATTTCTTTTCATTTCCGTTTATTAAAAAACTCAAAAACATAAGAACTGGATAGAAAACTTAAATTTTTCGTCCATTTCTTTTCTTTTCTGTCCATTTTAAAACTCAGAAATAGAGCGTGCTATAGGCGCATTTCTAGTTTAATGAATCTTACCCTTATTTGATGGGCCGGTTAAAAGATTACTCGTGGTTAAAATTCTTCACAATGGGTTGCAATTGTGAGACCAAGGTAGGAGCAGGTGATGTTCTGACCAAGTTGATAGTATGGTCAACTTCTAAGGAACGTCTATATTTTTATTTTTCATATGCTAGCTTATTTTCATCAAATCGATATTTCGCAATTATTAGTCTCATGACTGAGCTTTTCTATCTTAATGACAAAAGATAAGTTTTTACAAGTATTTCAAATTTCAACAGAGTGATCGCTCTAGAGCTGAAAAAGAGAAAGAGGAATTAGACCGTGCAATTGCACTTTCTCTGGCTGAAGATTTGAAGAGACCACATGGTAACTTTTTATTTCTTGAAGATTAATATTTACTCTTCTTCCATGCTTATCCAATTGAAGTTCTCCCTCTCTTTGTCCCCACCTCGCACCCTCAACTTTCTCGTATATAGCATGAGACTTTGTTTTGAGCTTTTTACCCTTCACTTCAAAGTTTTGAATAATAATTTGTTTCTTCAGCGGGAAACCGATGGCGCACAGAAAGTGATGAAGATCTTGTAAGGGCACTTCATGGTAACCTCAATTCATCGGCCTACCCTCCTTATGCTCCTTATGCTCCTAGAGAAAATCAACCCAGAAACTATAGGTATAATTCTTTTAATCACTTCATGTAAACATATGTCTGTCATTTATAACCAAAAACAGCTTTATAGTATACTAATTTAAATACCAACTGTTATTGATTTATTGTAACTGTATTGTTTGGAAATTTTTTAAGTTAATTAATTGAGTGGCTTCTTTTTCCTAGTGATTTAAATATTCAATTTAGTGGGAAAAGAATCAGTAATTACCCTGTTTTGCTCACGTCTTGATAAAATTTTCTTCCATTTAATCCAAGTCAAAATTCCTGCATACAATTATAGTTTTGTCTATGTTCCTGATTATTTGAATGAGTGAAATGATATGAAGTTTTCTGCAGTAAATCGAGACTTTAGAGTTGACATGCACTTTTTCTTTGAATAAATCTTTTGAATTCTTTATCTGAGTGAAAAATGAATTATCTAGTTATTTAGCTTCTTTCTTTTATTCAGAAAATTCTTGCCATGACCCCATTTTTTTTTATTTTTTTTGGACATCAAATAAATTATAATCAACTAGGATGATTTAGGCTGATGATCTTGCAAATCCCTCTTGTTTGTTATATAAATCAGTAAGTTCCTGCCCTTAAACATCCAATGTCACACCAGAACACTAAAAGAACACATGGTAGTGTCAAACTTACAAGTTTGTAAGCCTTGAATTGATTGATCTTGTACATGTATGTCGCTAACTTGCAGAGTATGTGGTGGCTGCAACCGGGACATTGGCTATGGCAACTACTTGGGATGCATGGGGACATTTTTCCATCCGGAATGCTTTTGTTGTCGTGCATGTGGCTCCCCAATCACCGAGCATGAGGTAGTTTATTCTTCTTGCGTCTTTTGTATTATATTTCCCCCCTTCCCCAGTTCAAAACACCTACATCACACCCCTTAAAAATGGAGATTTTGATTGTTTGTGTGAGGTGTGTGTGTGTGTGCCTGCATCCATGCATGTGTTTTCCCTATTTTGTTAATGCAGTTATGTTAAAATAGGTAATGCTGTTCGATCTTTTTGATATGTCTCTTATTGGTTTTTTCTGTTGATTCAAGTTTTCCTTGTCAGGGAAGGATGCATATCACAAGTCCTGCTTCAAAGAGTTGACCCATCCCAAATGTGAAGTTTGCCACCAATTTGTAAGGACGAAGTGATTTTATAACTGAACTTTTTAAGGAACTGCTGTTGGGGAATCTTGATATCAAAATGGACTTAGAACTTCTTCAAATTGATTCATTTGGCACAGATGACATTTAAATAATTCTGTTAGTAGGAAAGTTAGTATGACTATGAATTCTGTGTGCTATGAATTTTTTTTGTCAGCAAGTGGAGTGCTGCTTACTCTTTCTGATATATTAGTATGACTATGAAAGGAATAATTTCATTTTCTGCTATTTATAATAATAGTTCTAGCTGGTAAGGCGGGAAATGAATTATCAAATAAATTTAGATGGGACCATAAATAATCGAGATCTTATATTGATTTTAACGTGAAATGGTAGTGATTGAGGTCTTTCTTGTACTTATGTCCTACTATTTTTTTTAATTTTCTTTTTGCAGATCCCAACAAATGGAGCTGGTCTGATTGAGTATAGGTGCCACCCATTTTGGTCCCAGAAATATTGTCCTTCACATGAGCATGACAACACAGCTCGCTGCTGTAGTTGTGAACGTTTAGAGGTATAAATTTGAGCTAGTGTGTTAAGTAATAAAAATTTGTTAATATTTTCACCAAAATATTGACAAGATGGATTATTTGTTAGTATAGAATCAAAACTTTTGCTTATATTTTTTGTTCAACTCTTTCCCCCATCCTGAAGTCTTGGAATGCAAGATACATATCTTTGGGAGATGGACGGAGTTTATGTTTAGAGTGCATGGAATCAGCTGTAATGGATACCGGTGACTGCCAACCACTCTACCATGCCATTAGAGATTACTATGAAGGAATGTACATGAAACTTGACCAGCAAATTCCAATGCTTCTTGTTGAAAGACAAGCCCTAAATGAAGCTATTGTGGGGGAGAAAAATGTAATGTCTAATCTCTTCTTCTGTTCCTTATGGTATTGCTCATGGGATTGTTCTGATTCAGTCCTTTCCAGGGTTTCCATCATATGCCAGAAACGAGGGGCTTGTGCCTGTCTGAAGAGCAGACTGTCACCAGTGTATGATTTTGGACATTAAGCCTTTTTTTTGATTTATTAACTATATATTAAAGGCTCTTCTGTCATATGTTTGTTAGATGCTTTCATTGTGTTTTATTTTCTAAAATCTGCAGATACTCAAAAGGCCAAGAATTGGAGGTCACCGCCTGGTAGGAATGAGAACACAACCTCAAAAACTGACTCGAAGATGTGAAGTTACTGCTATTCTTGTTTTGTATGGCCTCCCAAGGTAAAGTTCGATGGCTGATTTTGCCTTCAATTTTCCCTTTTTCTCCTTCTTTCAGTGTTTATAAAATTTTTAAATTTCCCCTCCGTGGTGCTACTACCTCTATATAAATCCATTCCTGATATGTGCAAGCGACCTTGCCTTCTATGGAAGAATGACAAAAGTTAGCAATTATACACCGATCGCAGGATCTTGTAGCATGCTACTCCTTTAACTTCTGGAGTTTCAGATTAACAAAGGATTCACATTAGGCAGGTGATTGGTATGCCATGTGCTCTAAAAGGCTTTCAAAACATGGAATTGATTCGCTGAAAGTTTGAATCATTTTAAATGAAAGAATATTATAATTACATGCACACTACACATGGTCAAAATTGTTTTAAGGCTGCAGTGACATCAATATAGAAATTTTATATATTGAGATTTTTGCTTTCATTCTTTTAATTTTTATCACCCGAGTCTTAACTCTTAAGATAGGAGAACAGGATGACCTTATTTATGTGTATGCATGTCAAATTACAACACAATTTAACATCGTGGTAGACATAGAAACTTCTCCTTATTTTTATGTCACTATTTTCATTCTTCATGTTTTATTACTTTTTGGCACAAATCTTCTGGCTAGAACTTTTGTTTTTTGCTGCATACTAATCTCTTAGAAATTTCTAAATAAATAATATATGTCAATTTTCTAACGAAGAATATTATTTTGGTAAGAAATATATTCATAACCCCACCCCCTGCTCCTGCGGGGTAACTTTAATTTTGTTTACTCTTCCCTAACTGAAATTAAGCAATACCTTCTGGACATTGGTTTGATGCATATAAAATTGTTGCTTCTTTTTTCCTTCAAAATTTAGGAGGAAGGTCTAATTTTTTGGAATTTCATGCAGATTACTAACAGGTGCCATTCTTGCTCATGAGCTGATGCACGGCTGGCTACGTCTTAAAGGTATTTTTTTTTCCAACTTTTTTCTTTTTATCATTAAATAGTTGCAGTTTCAAATATGGGTATTGTTAACCACTCCAAAGAGGTGATTAGGGATACCATTAAAGATAAATTTATAGAAAAGCCTTTAATATTTATTGATGTTTTATTCGTACGGTATTTTGGTACAACATACGTGCCAAGTTAAACTTTTGGTTTTTATTATATTGGGCAGGCTATCGTAACCTCAATCCGGAGGTAGAGGAAGGTATTTGTCAAGTACTTTCTTATATGTGGCTTGAGTCAGAGGTCATGCCTGGATTCAAAAATATGGCTTCAACATCAGCAGCAGCTCCTTCGTCCTCTTCTTCTTCTTCTTCTAAGAAGGGAGGAAGGTCCCCCGTAGAAAATAAGTTGGGGGAGTTTTTCATGCATCAGATTGCCCATGATACTTCCCCAGCATATGGAGGAGGATTTAGAGCTGCTAATAAAGCTGTCAATACATATGGTTTACGTCGGACACTGGATCACATTCGCCTGACGGGTAGTTTTCCAGTGTGACTTGCTCAATTATCGATGGAGATTCATTTGTTGACTGTCTGGAGATTCATTTGTTGACTGTCTGGAGATTAATGAAACAATTCAATGCAATGGTTGAGATGATCATACAAGCTTGCTCCCCCTGGTTTAGTTGGGGGGGAAGGGGGGGGGGATACATTTGGAAAAATATGATCGTAATAGAAAGCAGCATATCTTTTGAAATAATAAATGTAATAGATATTGGTGAAAGTTTATTGGCAATAAAAAGAAATAGCACAATATTTATAAAACACGATTTATTTATTGAACCTTTTTTATTATTATAATACTTTTTCTTTCTTGGAATTGAGTTGATACAAGTTTGTGGATTTATGAAGTGTGGATGTTTTTCAACAGCCTCCTTTTATTCAGTTTGCTTGTGTATGTAAACAATGCAAGGATGGTTTAATTGGTAGCCTAATTAGGCCAAAACCCTGACCCTCCATTTGAAGTTTAGTATGGAAATGAAAGTACAAAGGAAACACACAAGTATGTATGTATGTATGTATGTGCATTTTTAATTCCTTTGCAAGCACCATTCTTATGATGTCTTGTCATAAAGCTTTACAATTTGCAGATAAATGCAAAACCCTCGTCATAATTATAGCAGAAATCAACAAAAAAGAAAAACTCATGACACACCAGAGGTCAAGAATGTAATAACCTTGTACCATTAATACCATTGGGTAAAATCTGGAGGGAGGGAGGGAGGGAGGGAGGGAGGGAGGGAGGGAGGGAGGGAGAGAGAAAAAGGGAGCCAACATAATCAAACAAAGAGCTATAACCAAACTATAATTAATGCTGTTATTGTTATTAAGATGTCAAAGAAGATGTAATAATATAGTACACTTGAGATGTTTGTTATCTATACATAGAAAAATGTGGAGTTACAGTAATGATCAACTATTTTACCACCATAAGAGGAGGACCCAACAATAAATACTTTAACCAATGTCATCCCAAACCTGAAACTAAAACAGTAATGGGATTGGGGTATCTTCTACTTATTTGGCTGGCATATCTGACAAAATTTGTTTCATTTTCTCGTACGTCATAAAAACAATACCAATGCTTGGAACCACCTTGTAGTATTCAGGCAGAATACCTCTATACAAACCTTTCAGGCCTTCTGCTCGGATGATATGGCCAAATGTACCGAAAAGACCCGTATTGTAAACACGGGCTCGGCCACCTGCCCCTTCCAATTGCATCCGTCGTCTTACAAGATCCAAAGGGAATGTTACTGTAAGTATAATAGAGAACAAATGAGGAGTAGAATTGTACAATTTCCTTCGTTTGTAGGTTATACTAAGATTGCAACACTAAGAGACTCCTTTTGTTTTAACTTTTACCTGGCATACATATAAGATAACCATCCACATCAGCATAAAAATGCAAATCCAACGAGTCACAAAGAGCATGCAGAACAATATTAACAGCAAATTACCATACATTTGATGCTCACTTAGAAATTTTGAAAAATGAGATAATTTATAGACAATCTTATACAGCAACTCCTAAGCTAAAGTGTAGCCGACATAGAGTTACTACCAACAATCCTATTAATGTCAATACTCAAACAAGCTTTCAAGGGATGGCTAATTTCATCCATTTAAAACACTTGAAATTATCTATATACCTCCCACTATCTGTAGGAGTATTGCCCCAATATCATGTTATACCAATTATACTTCCAAGTATTGATGCGTGTTGCTACCAAATCACTCATAGCAAGGCGGTGATTGTTTCCAACACCATGGATGTACATATTCAAGGGCCAAAAGAATAAAAACTTTACACAAACCCAACTGAAGACAAACTAAGAATTGTTTTAGAAGCAGACTAAGATATTTTAGTAGTCGGAGATTACTTTCTCAAAAATATTTAATTCAACTTCATGCATTACTTGGTTGATGGCTGAGAAACTTAATTTAAACTAAACCAAAGGATTCTATACACTGCTGACAATACTTTAATTTGGACTTGTTTACATTTAATTTGGTCTAGATCATGATTTGTAACAAATATCAAATTTGATTTTCAATACAAGGGCAAGCTAAATGAGATGATCTATAAAGTGTGAGCTATTTAGCAACAGGAACAAGAATCATTGCTACCCGGTGGTTTATCCGGTGCACACCTTATGGATAGTAGATACAGGTTACACTGTCATTATAAAATTAAAACAAAAATTATTGATCAATAGGTGGGAAAAAAATCACAGTTAAACTATCAAGAACTGTTAAATACACATATTGGTGGTCAACACAGTTCATAATAGTTAAAAAGTTCTCAAACATTGGCAACCTATGCGTATTTGTTGCCCCATACAATGTGTATAAGACCAGAAGCAACATTTTGTTTTAAAACCATGTGAGCATAGCATGTTGATCAGCTCCACTTGATTCCTAAATGACATCGCTCAACACACCAGTTCCCTAGGCAGCTATAGTTAGGAACTCCCTGACAAAGAAACCTAATGAAAGTCATAAGAAGACAACTCCCCTTTTTTATTTATTTTGTTTTGTTTCAACAGACTAATTCATATCTGCTACGAGCCGATGAATCAGTGAGATGTGTCGTGCACTTCATCATAATTAGCGAGCAAATTGCATGTAAGCCCACATGAGAAGCATACCTCAAAAAGAGGGAAACTCTCAAATTTGTTTGGGTGCAAAACATATGTGCTCGCGTAATTATTTCCCCCGTATGAACAAAATGCAATACCTGGATATCTCAAGTTATCCAAGCAAGATTGTTATATAAAAATAGAGTAGTTTACCAATGATAAAAAAAAATTGTATTTTTCATCGACTTCCTTACTAAAATTCTCAAGTGCCAGATAAAATTGTCTGTAGTCTCTGGCTCTAGGGGTCAGTCTGGTTAGACACTTAGTGCAAAAGCCTGCGCCTCAACCTGCTTCTCTGCATAAAAAGCATTGAAGACAGCTACAGGCGTTAACATTGCCTACTAATATAATTCAATGACAAAAGTTTTTAGAAAATTACACTATCTGACCAGCTCTCTGTTCAAAATATTGAAGACCGTGGATCACAAACTTAATTTATGGTATATTATATGCATCAAACACGAGAGATAACAAATTATGAAATCTTTGTAATTTTGTGTTATCTGCATTGTTGAATATAAAATGAAGATAACATAATATCGAGACGCTATCAAATCATGGAAATGAAGCAAATGCCAACACCAGTAGAAATTCTAGTACCATATGTATGTGGAATGCAATGCTAGTACAGCATTGAAGGTAAATTTATACATGAAACTTGACTCTTAAATTGAATGATTTTTTAAAATAAGGAGTTCAGACTACTCAGTTCTGCTTTCTAAGCACATGGAACATAAAAATGTTTACTTTTTAAGAATCTCTTGAAATAAGCCACAAACCACAATTTTCAAAGCAGGAGCAGCAGTTACCAGATGCGGGACTCTTCCGGGGGAACTTTCACAAACATATATTCAACCATGATTTTGCCTTGTCTTGTGCATTTAAAGATTAAGCAAATAAAATTTATCTGACCAAACAGATTACTACAATCTCAGAACTTGTAACATCTTTCTGTATTAGATGGTTTCATATAACTCACCTGTTGATGATGCAACACCTGAAAGACTGCCACAAGCAAGGCTGAGGAGGATAGTAGAGTCATTGGGTCTGTTATCAAAATTTATGTACTCAAATATTAAACCAATGCACAGCTTCTTTTACTCAAAAATAGGGAGAAGAAAATAAAGATGCACGATGTTGGTATACATAAATTTCCATTGATTCATAAGACATTACCTCTCTGTCTGCCAATAAGATCTCACTGTGTCATATACCGAAAAGCTGATAGCTAAATTGGGACCAACACCCTGCATAAGTGACAAATCTGAGCTCAGATACACAAAAAATGAGGCATAACTCAGATTGTAATGACAACTGAACAATACCAACAATGTTGCCCCAAGTCCTTTATAGAGACCAAAAGCCCCTTCTTCCCTGCTGATGGTACGTAATGCGTGCCCAATACCTCTATAGTATATAACATTTGTCTGTAAAGCCCAAAAAGGATTAAATTAGAAAAATATAAATCCAATTAATAGTCCTGAGTAATTTAATACTTTGTCCCCCTCACAAATGAGGATTGAAAGAAAACCAAAAGGTGGTCATTGTTCATAAACCATCAAATAAAAATAAAATGTTCTTACCTGTGCTGCAAGACGGGTCCTTACAAGATCCAATGGATAAGTAGCAGAGGCAGCAGTTATTCCAGCCAAACCACCACCTACAAGTCGTATGCAAAGGTCTGCGCTTATATTTTGACCAGGACTTTGAACTCCCAATATCAACTGTAGTGACTGTTGCATGTGAAAGTATAATTGAGTCATATACAAAGCCAGATACAAGGATAATCCACAAATGCAATGTTCAGAGTTAAAAAAATCCTCATTAAAAAGTTTGTACCAACATTCTTGTAGCGTTCAAAGGCATAAAAGCTGATGGAAGAATAAGGAAGACGATGCGCAATTGTAACCAAATTTCCCTTCCAGAAAGCCCGAAATCCTTCTTCCGATATAATACGTGAAGCCTCACGCCATATGCAAGCCTTTCTCATGCTAGCAACATCAGAGTGCATGCCTTGTATCTGCAGAAATAAGACCGTCATTCTAACACAGGTGCAAGAGTTAAGTAACCGAAGGAAGTTCTTTTATTATGATTTTGATCACACACCTTTACAATAATCTTGTCCATCAATCACAAGTTCACCAAACCACATCCTTAGATAGTTAGATACACAGATTTTAAATAAAAGCATACCCCAGGGGGAGATGCAGGAGTATAAAAGATAAATTATCTTTGGAATAAAATTTCCTAGACATGTGACAGTGCAAGAATATCCCAAAGAGTCATCATTGCACGAGGACAAAAGGTCTAGGATATGATTAATCCTTTAAGTATTTGGAAACATTGCAATTCATAGCCCAAAGAAGAAGATGATGTATTACTAAGTCTCCTTTGCAATTTAGGTGAGAAGAGCTAAATATCCTTGTTTAAATGCATCTAGTAACAACTCAAAAGTCAAAAGAAGGCAATGATGAAAACAATGCTTTATTTACACTAAAGTTCCTGAATTTGTGTCCTGAATTTGCGTTTCTAATTTTGTATTACTCATACTCTTTATGGACCGACCACATCAGAATGTAAACCTTATTTCAAGTCCGATTTCAGTCAAAAAATTGATTTCAGAGTTTGACACTTGATATTAAAAAAGTGTAACAACTTTACTTCAAGCAAAACACAACACCATTTAGCATCAAAGTTCAAGGGAGATAAGTACAGAAAATTCAAATCACAAAAGGTGTCAAACGTACATTTCCAAATATATAAATTCAATACACACCCATATTATGCCCCTTCATTTATACTTTTTAATGAACTCTGTGAGCCCAAATACAAATTAGGGTTCACATATGACCTAACGAATTGAATGAAAAACGGAAAATCGAAAATAAATGAACCAGACGGGAATAAATGAACAAAAGAAGCAATAAATGAACTGAGGGGAAACACCCCCTAGGGTTCGACCACCCCTAGATGGTCCCACCTTAAGACAAAATCGACAACATCTTTCCCTATTGAACTTTATTTGAACTACAGGAATGAACAAGGACAAAACGAGAAAACGAGGAAAACGCAAAGGAACAAAAAAGCTAAGGTGCCCCCCTAGGCACCCTAGAGTTCGGCCACCCTAAGGGTTGGCTGTTGGCCTCCTAGGGGACACACCGTTTCATAATCCCGAGAATCATGTTGAACAAATTTTGAACAGTGCAATGAAGGAATAACGAGTCCAAACCACAGAAATCCCTTGTGAAGATTTAGAAATGGTTTCAGTTGGATCTTCCATGACAAGGGAAGCTTATCACAAGACCAAGAATCGGGAGAAATGATGAAAATGGCCATAAAAAACAGCCAAGTCGAACGAAGAGTAGCAAAGGAGGCGCGAACCTAGGTTTCGTCCCCCCAGGGCATGGCCTCCCCAGTTTTGTGTCGAGCTCCTCCGAAGTTACCTACGACAATGTTCTAAAGAAGAGCGAAAAGACATGAATTGAGCAACAAAAACCTTGGAGGCCTCCATGAGTCTCAAGGCAAAAGGCTTATAGAGACAACTCATTTTGGGAATTGGTTGAGGGATTACATTGACGACTAGAAGGACAGGACGATTCGGATATTACTCAAGTAACTAAGGATATTTCTGGAATTTCTCATGAGGTCACATGCCAGACGACCCAGACCTCTGCCAGACACATGATAACTTTCCAGAAAACTCTATAAACACTCCTTCCATTCCTGAATAAGAGACTTTTGAATCTCTAGACTCAAGACACCCGAGAAGGCTCCTGCATTCCTAAGAGTCTGCCACGTGTTACTAGAGTGCTTGTTCTTCTCCCCACTTCAATTCATCAATTAATTTTGTACTTTTCTTGGATTCTCTCCCTCAACCAACACGAAACCCTCACCCTAACAAGTTACGATATCCTATCCCACAAATTCTAAATTCAACCAAGTATAACTTGTGGGAACTTACAAATCCATATATTTCAAATTCTAATTTATAATTCAAAGCACCCATAATGTCTCTCTTTTAGCACAGAATTGACTCAATTATCCGGATTATATATTATATCAAAATATGCATCTTAATTAGTTCAAAATCCCCAATACCCTAAAACATGTTCAAACAAGCTGTGGATATTGTAGTGTGCATATCTTCCTATCCCCATTTTATTAAAATGCATCAATTTTACTTGTACCCTTTACCAATTACAAATAACATCAGGCACAAACACCATAAGCTCAATAATATAAACATAATTAAAAAAATTACAAATAACATCAGGCACAAACACCATAAGCTCAATAATATAAACATAATAAAAAAAATTCTTTCCAATTTCAGCAAAGAGATCAAACCTGAAAGAGTATGGTAAGGCGAGCGAGGGGGGCAGTACAGGTCTTGCTGACTGCACCGGCCACTCCGCCGGCGACAAGCTGCGAAATTGTACCAATCTGCGATTGATGATGCAACGCTCTCTGCTGCTGCTTCTGAGCTACTAACTTATGGGCAGCGGTAGCACCACCGCCTTCCGCGACCAGTCCTCCATGGGCCGAATTAAGAACCCTAGCTTCCGTTTGCATAATTTTTCTCTCTATATATATATGAATTATATATATGTACGCAGGTATGAATGTGATTTGGTGAAACCCTAGGAAGGTGAATCTACGATGAAGGATGAGAAATCAGCGAAGTGACGAGATAGAAAGAAGATATGAAATGGGCGTCACGAATCTCGAGGACATTACAGCTGCTTTGCTTTTGAGTTCTATGTAATGAGCTTCGTCTGTTTCTCCCCGTTCTTGTGTCTCGCGTGTTTCCAACGAAGACTGCTACGACGTCGGTTTGGAGGATATTAGTACTATTTCTTAGTGCCTGTTTGGTCGCGTTTGGTGAGTTTGGTACTCTTGGAAATTTAAAATTTAGTCAAACAATTACTCCCTCCGACCATAAAAGATAAAAAGGATGACTAAAAAGATGAGATAAAATATAAGGAATTACTAGCTCTGTTCACAAGATTTTTTGATATTTTTACATAAAAAATATATATTATTAATATTTATAGTGACACTTTTTATATAAAAGTATCAAAAAATCATGTAAAAATATCAGTTTTCAAAATATATACTCCCTCCATCCAATAATATATGACGATGATTTTATTTTTATCAAATTATTTGTCGTTCTAAGAGAATCAACTACAATTTTTTTAAAATTACATTTTATTGAAAAATGTTACAGATAAGAGAGAATGTATGAGATAAATATATGGTAAATAATATTATAGACAATTAATACTATATTTAATTATATACACTTATTTTCTTAATTATTGTGCACAACTCTAAAACGTCATATATTATGGAACGGATGGAGTAATCTGATGACTAATTAAGTTATTTAATGAGATTTAGTAGTATAAAAAAATAGATATATTTATATAATATTGTGAGACCACTAAATTAAATTTAATTTTTTTTAATAAGTGTGCAAATTATACTTCACTTATTCTTTTTAAAACGGTAGGAGTACTTATTTTACTTGTTTTTAAATACTCTCTCTGCCCCATGATAAAAATTCTTATTACTATTTTGGTTAGTCCCATGTTAAATGTCTATTTTTCTTTAATAATTAAACTTTTACACATTTTTTTCTATTATGCCCATAACATTAAATATCTCATACTTTTCTTATTCTAATTCTCTCTCCATATTTAATAAGCATGAAGAGAGAATATTTTGAATTGGATAGCTAGAAAGTCACTCTCTCACCTACATTGAAAATAATTAATGACATATTATTATGGATAATTTTGTCATTTCATTCATATTTTTAATATGCGTAAAAAGTCTACGAGGACTTTTATTCTAGGACGGAGGGAGAGTACAATTTATTGAAGTCAAACACGATTTTTAGAGTTCAAACATCCTGAGGTGGAACCAGGGGCGGGTGGGGGCAGTTGCCCCCGGTAGCCGGACGCGGGCAGGGGGGAGCAGTTGAGCAGGGGCGAGGGGCAGCATCACCGGCGACTGCGGTCTGCGAGAGTTCTTTCCGATCATCATCTTCTTCTTTTTTTTTCTTTCTGAGGGGGCGGGGGCGGGGGCGGCCGCCAGCGCCGGCAAGCAGTAGTCAGCCTCTCCTATAGCAACAAAGATGGGAAACTGCAGAACGAAAGACGATGAAGGTGTCAACATTGGCATGGAGAAGAAGCTCACTGTTTGTGAAGAGAGAAAACTAGAAAATGATTGGTGCAGATATGGAGCACTGCATACCATTCTTTCACTTCGGTTCTCTGATTTGCTCTCTCTCCTCCGTCTACTGTAATTGCTAATAAGGGATAGAGATAATCGTACTCCCTGTAAATCTCTCTCACCTTCTAATCTATTTGGTATAGTTACCAATTTGTCCATTCCCAATCTTTTCGAAAAAGTAACATGACCATTACTCTGTTTTTTTTCCTGCATTTTATTAAGTAGGAGTATTAAAATTTAAAAATAGGACATAACTTTTTAATTAAATAAAAGTGTGACCCTTTGGTACAACGGAGGAGAAATGACACAATTTATTAGTGCGTGAATGATTTGGAGTTTTTAGAGTCTAAAAACATCTAACAATATTGGAGTTTAATCCGAATGATATTGTTAGTGATCCGGAGTTCTATATGTGTTGCAATCAATCAATTGAGTCTGATTATTGGTGTTCTTGCCGGTAGTGTACTGCTTTGTGCATTGGACCACGTTTCTCTGATCGGTATGCATTGGGCCGCTAATATACTTTTCATTTTTTTTCAATCTGGGTCAAAATCAAACCCAATGACCTTAACTCTGTTCCCTCGCTGCTGCAACCTACACGTCGCTGCTCCGGATCTCCGGTACTTGTCCTCAAATTTTGACCCCCTCAAATTTTGTTCTGGTTCCGCCACTGCAAACAGCCGTATTATTTTTGATATTATGAGTTTAGTGGTTTAAAATTATTTTCACGTGGGAGGAACACATGTAAAAATATTAAAATTACGTGTAAAAAAAATATATCATTATTATTTTTTTAAATTAAAAACTGAAAATTGTTTAAACTTTCTGATAATAAAATTCTAAATTTATAGAGAGAGTAGTGTTGTTGACATAAAGAACGGAACAAGTATTCAATTAAAATGAATTTGGTCTAAGTTGTGAGGTGTGGAATACGTTAACGCTGCTCTGCTGCCTTGAAAATCAGAGGTTGTCGGTTCTGGTAAATTATTCTATGGGCCTTGAGCTTTCAAAGCAGTGCACTGTTTTTCAAGGGTTGGAAACAAAACATAAATTAGATAAAGACATCACTCTCTTTTTGTAACGATTATAATCCGGCCCGGGATTATAATATTTGTGATTATAGTTTTAATACTAAAAATGATTATAATTTCGAGATTATAATTATAATTTAAAAATTATTAAGTCTTTTTATAATCTTTAGACTAATAGTCCAAAGTCTAAATTTGAAAATAAACAAGATACTTGGGATTAATAATCCAATGACAATTATAATTCTTGCAAATAAATATAATTTTGATGTTATAAATTATGTCAAGTAAAATAAAATTATTAATAAATAAATAAACTATATTTATAGAGACAAAAATAAAAGGTAATGTATAAAAAGTGTGTGTGTATATATATATATATATGTATATTGTATGACGGAGAGGAAATAAGTATGTAAATGATAAAAAATTAAAGTTTTACCAGTTGAATATTATTGTAATTTGTAGAATAAAATGAATGTCCTTAAGTTTAACTTATACTAGAACACAAATAATAAAAAAATAGAGTAATATTAAGGACATTAAGGGTGTGTTTGATAAAAATTGAATGAATCTGATCTGAATTTGAATATGAATGAGCTGAATCTGAATCTGAATGAAAAAAATTGTTTGATAATTGACATGTCTGAAACATCTGAATAACATATTTTTATTATTTCCCCCTCTAAAAAAATTCAAAAAATTGTTGTAAATTTATTTAATATTACTTGATATAAGAGTTAATATTGTTAAAAAAAAGGTTTCAGTCAAAAAAATTGGACTGAACCAATCAACTCAAATTCGTCTAAATAACTGACCGATTCAGTCATCTAGACGATTTTTTTTTCCAAAACAAACGCTCTGAATGACTGAATCGATCAGCCATTCAGCTACAATCAAACAGCCCCTAAATATATATAAAAAGAAGTTGTGGACAGAGTATAAAAATGTACTACACTTGATCAAAGACTAAACAGACAGAGTCGATCGAGTAGATACATACAAGTATAGTGGGTTACATTAAAGTAGCTAGAAATAAAAATAATCTTACAGTCCCAATCTTTGAGAAGGAGAAGGCTAAATCTAACATGCATGTTGATCAATTTACTGTTACATCGATCTCAGAATAATATTAGTGTTGAAAAATATAACAATTAACAAGACGAATAATATAAATAAATTGGAACAACTTAGCTGGAAAACCGAGGCGTAGCGTAGCTACTGTCCTAAAAAGTGATTTCGCCCCCACTGATAATAATCATGGTACAAATGGGCTGCCGGCGGCTACTCTCCAGGATTCAACGGCGAAGTCTCCGATCGTGTGTACTCACGGAAGGAGGCTTTGGACTTGTCTATGTGGATTGCCCAATTAACAGAGTATATATTTGTGTAAGAAATTCAACAGTATATTATGTGAATAACAAATGCGATTTCTTGTTAGGAGAAGAAGAAGATGATAAGGATATATTACTTATGCTAAGAAGAATAATAGTGATATTTATAAGGATGATCAGAATGTTAGACACATTAAATTGAGAATTGCCCATTAACTGTTGGGGGTTACAAAAAATGTAACAGCTAGAGTATTAACTCTAAATGGGGGTTACAAAAATTTTGGAGAATAACCAACAATCCCCCACATAATCCAAAATTATCAAAGATAGAAAAATTAAAATGAAGTGAGAAGGGCAATGGATTTTAGATAAATAACGTCGATACCTTATGGGTTTGAATCGACACTTAGTGGAACAAGCTAATGATTGTAGATTATAGGTGAATTATATTCTTGAACCTATTATCTGTGATACAATCAGTTGAGCTTGCACACATATCTTAAATCCTGAATCCACACAAGTCCGCGGTTGGACGCGTTCTAGGCCATGCGCCATGTCCCAGATTTTCATAAAGGCTCTAGAGAGTTTGCCAAGGACTCTCATAGGAAGCGGCCTACACTTCCACCTTTATATAGGTGAACCCATCAAGTGTATACTGACATACACCACCCTTTAGGGCTATGAGTTTCATTAAGAATCTAAACGATTCATCCTTTCACAATTTGTCAGTAAGCACCACATGCACACAAGAAGGGATATAAATAATTGTAGTGCTATAATTAAGTAATTACGTGACTTGTTATTACCCATTGAACCCAATTCATGGGATCTCCAATCACATGGGTTGGGTTTCCATCGCGTATTACTTACTCAAGATATTGGCAATAGTCCCATCCCTCTGGATGCTTCTTGGACTCTCTTTTTAATTAATCCCTTTGTAATCGGATCCGCTAGGTTCTTTTCAGACCTTTCAAATTTCCATGGAAATAACACCGTTTACTGATCAGTCCTCATTCAACATTATGTCTCAAGCGAATATGTCTCTATTTTCCATTATACATATGGTTCATTCCTCATCCAATAACAGCTTGAGAATCACAATGCAGAGATATGTAAGGAATTATTATGTCTGCTAATAAATTCCTCAGCCACTCTGCTTCTGTACCTGTCAATTCTAATGCAATAAATTCAGGTTTCATAATAGTTTTAACAGTACAAATTTGTTTAGCAAATCTCCAAGAAACAACTCATCTACTTAAAGTAAATACATATTCACTTGTGGAGCTTGTTTCATTATTAGCAGATACCCAATTAGCATCACAATATCCTTCAAAAACATTAGGATGATCAGAAAAATGTACTCTTACATTAACTATTTCTTTTAAATACCTCATTAGACGTGACAATGCATTCCAAGGAACTTGTGAAGGATTATGCGTATATCTGCTAAGTCTACTAATGAAATATTCAACATCAGGTCGAGTACAATTCATTAAGTACATTACACTATCAATGATTCTGGCATCTTCAATTTGTCCAATACCAATCCCCTTTATTTTTCTTTAAATGCACACACTAGAGTCACAAGGTGTTCCTAATGACTCTTCATTAAAGAAATTAAATTTCTTAAGAATTCCACATAATAAAACAAACCATGTGCATTTTTATTAATTCTCATGCCAAAAATTAAGTTTTTTTTTTTTCATGTTAAATTTAGAGAATAAAAAAAAATGTTTTAATAGTTTTCACAACTATTTCATCAGTACCAAATATCAGCAAATTATCCACATATAATCACATCACAATTTTCATGCTTTGTATCTCATGCATATATCACATTTCTCATGCTTCACATTTCACATTTTATACATGATTCATCTTTCTCATATTGTACCTTTATACATGCTTGACATCTGATACATGCTCCATAATGCTCATACTGAGCATTTCTCAAATTATATAGTTCACATAGAACAATTAACTTAAATTATCAATAGACTATTAACAGTTATTATCACATTGTTGCACGAAGTGCACATTAAAACAATTCACAAGAATGTCACGTAACTCTGAACATTAGCGCATAACCACAAGTATAGAAAAACTTGCTTTAAAATTATCAATAGATCGGTTAGCTTTTAACTTCTTTTTTAAATTCTGGTATAGCTACTTTAGCTAGACACCCCCACATTTTAAGATACCCCAAGTTAGGTGCATGTTACAACATGATAATTTAATTCCAAGCACCAACAATTGAAATAACATACAATATTACTCAATTAATATTCCAAGTATGTTATAAACACATTAAATACTTTCATAAAATTTATAACAGTATCTTATCATTATCAAATGTTACTGGAATTTTCTAGAATTTTTCCTGAAGATCATGCAAATTATCACAATTAATTAACTATTGCATAATTAAATAAATTAACTAGAATTATCCAAATATATTAATTTTCCAAAACTTCAGTGGAAATATTAATTTTATTCCAATAATTAATATCTGTTAAATTTTCAGAATTTAATAATCACAATAACTATTTATTAATTGATTCAGAAAAGCAATCTTTTTCCTACATATTAGAAGGTAAGTTAAAGTTAATTAACTTGACATTTTAAATATCATTAATGTACATTAACAATTCTAGTGTCAGCTCTCAACAGCAGACAACTATCCATCTTTTAAAAAGTAATAGACTCTTTGCTCTCATAAGGATAACATTGGTTAATTGACTCATAAGGAGGAAGCAACACAGTACTTGGTTTCTGACAAATTTCAAGGAAAGAAGTAACTAAAAATGTTCCAATCATCCGAGTTTCTTTACACCAATTGTCAAAATTCAAAACAAAACCATTATATCTTTGGCACTACCATATTGTCTTCTATCACATTAAGGCACTACCACAAATGATGTAATAACTGCAAATTTCGTGCAACACATTTATCAAAATTTGATACCTGGCTTCATGGGAAATAATCTTTTAAATAGTAAGCTAAAAAAAAATTACCACCCAACTAGTAAAAAAAAATAAGCACTTATACGTACACACATATATACGTCATCAATCATTACGCTTGTACGATGAGTGCTTCATAGTACCTCTAGTATTCTCATACTCAAATTTGAACACATTGGGCACACAATTATTGCAGCAGAGACTACTTTACAAAAAAGAAGGAAAAAAAACGTTTTACCCAAGTTTGATTCTATCTATCTCTTACGATTTGCATATATCGATCAGAATCACATTTATTTTTCCCAATTAGTGATGCTCATCCCAGATTCCCAATCAAGTTTGATGAATATAAAGGAAGGCTCTCTTAAGCTGTAAGTCCTCCTCTCTTTAGCATCATCAGATCAAAATCTGATAAAGAGTTTTGCTCAATACTTGATTCTGTCATATGGGTCATTTGATTTATTAACTTATTCTTGTTTTTTAAAATACTCCATAAGTTAACATGGAGGATGACGAAGAAGAGGACCTAATTGTATATATCCCTCTCATCTCCATGGATCAAATTGATACACATTTCATAATTTTCCTCATCTATGTGAACAGAACTAAAGAATGCCACAACACACCAATCTTTGGATATCAAGTAACCATTGACAACGAATCTGATTTTAAATCATCGATGATTTGTTACGAAGTAACCACCTCCTCATTTGAAAAGAGACTCTTATTTTTCCTTTGTTAATCTAATTATAGAAAAAAAAATGGAAATAAAAAATAACCACTTTACATGCTACTATCCTCCGTGTGGTCTTCCCTACCCATCACAATTCCCAATATCAACTTTACAAAATACTATTTTTAATATTATAAGCATTATCCAACCCTGACCGACCTTTATACAGGCCAGGTTATTCAAAATATTTTTAACAAAATAAAATGCATTCCATTTGGCAACTTATTCTCATATATTTACCAAATATATTCTTAATTAATACTTATATAAGATCGTCATTTACGTTTACCGTAAAGAGAATACCCTTGCATAAAACACAAGTACTCGTGCAAAGTTTAAAACATATGATTAACTCATTTAATCTAGTATTCCTAGTCTACTCTCTTTGTAACACAAAAAAAAATCTCATCTAATTTTTTTTATTTAAGGAATTTTAAAAATTCAAAATTTTTATTTAGTTTGGATCAATGCAATATGACTCTTTCTTCTATGGAGCTGACGGAGTATAAAACTAAAAATACATTAATAAGTACCCCATCCATGTGTCTTTGAAAATTGTTCATGCAAATATTTTTCCAAATATCACAGGGAAACCAAAAGGAATATTAAAAACTTATTTCAAGCAAATAAAATACTTGAAAGATCACAACATAATACTAAAAGCCTATTTAAAGCAAACACAATACTTAAAAGTTCACAGAAAAGGGGTAGTGTTCGAGAACCCACAAAAAGCATAGGGCCCAATAGACACGATTTAAACCACATGCAAACAATAACCCAGCGACCGAACAATTTTTTTTTTTTTTTTTTTTTTTGCAAATGGACAGCTTGTGGCAATTAAGCGGCTCAACAGAGGAACGTCCGAAGAACAGACTATAGATTTTCTATTCGAGCTTGGCACTACATCACATGTAGATCATCCTAATACCGCTAAACTGGATGGGTAACAAATTCATATATATCATATATATGATCAATAGACACATAGTCTAACCCCAATGAATGATTTAATACATATAACAAACAACATGTATTCTTGTTAATAGATCGAAATCACTTTTTAGATTGTTGAAAAATATAGCAATTAACAAGACGAATAATATAAATAAATTGGAACAACTTAGTTGGAAAACCGAGGCGTAGCGTAGCTACTGTCCTAAAAAGTGATTTCGCCCCCACTGATAATAATCATGGTACAAATGGGCTGCCGGCGGCTACTCTCCAGGATTCAACGGCGAAGTCTCCGATCGTGTGTACTCACGGAAGGAGGCTTTGGACTTGTCTATGTGGATTGCCCAATTAACAGAGTATATATTTGTGTAAGAAATTCAACAGTATATTATGTGAAGAACAAATGCGATTTCTTGTTAGGAGAAGAAGAAGATGATAAGGATATATTACTTATGCTAAGAAGAATAATAGTGATATTTATAAGGATGATCAGAATGTTAGACACATTAAGTTGGGAATTGCCCATTAACTGTTGGGGGTTACAAAAAACGTAACGGCTAGAGTATTAACTCTAAATGGGGGTTACAAAAATTTTGGAGAATAACCAACAATTAGTACGTACGTATATCTTGTTGAATAATAATTAATTAATACACATGATACATATATTGGAGCATAGTCAAGTCAATTAAGTGAAGCAGTACGTTAATTGGAACAACAAGCTCTCCTGTTGTAAGTATTGGCGTAATGCTGATCACCAACCTGAATAGTTGTGCCTTGACCCGGAACAGAAGCCGCCTCCTGAGCTGCCAACGCCTTCCTGCTAATAATCTGATAAATATCCAACAAAATTGTTTGAAACGCCCTCTCCACGTTGAGTGCCTCCAGTGCCGATGTCTCGAGGAACGAGAGGCCTTCCTTCTCAGCCAACCCCTGAGCGTCTTGTTCTTGGACAGCTCTGAGGTGGTTTAGGTCTGATTTGTTTCCGGCCAGCATTATGACAATGTTGGAGTCGGCGTGGTCCCTTAGCTCGCGGAGCCACCTTTGAACATTCTCAAAGGTCTGCCTTTTGGTTATGTCGTACACTAGGAGTGCCCCAACTGCACCTCTGTAGTATGCACTTGTGATGGCACGGTACCTCTCTTGACCGGCTGTGTCCCATATTTGTGCCTTCACCGTCTTTCCCTCTACCTGTGCATAGTTTATTCTAGTAATTTTCTCATGCATATATATCTTCTAGACTTAAAAAACCTACCATATGCATGCATGCATGCATGTGCCAACTAGACGTACTACCAAATCTAAACAAGACCAGAGAATTTAGTACTTATGGTCCACGTACACAAAAACAACATTCCATATATAACACAAGATGATAGGGAACATTATCCAACATCTACATCCAGATAACCGAATATATTAGGTAATTAGTCAAACTAGCATAATTTGATCAAAAGATTGATTGATTAAAACATATATATTCATCCAAATGAACCTCCAAGTCAACCCTTTGAAAGATGCCTTGATCATATTTAGGAAGGAAAGTCATGACCATAGTATAGAAGTACATAATGGATTTTGTTCTAAATGATAAAAACATATATAATAATCATAATATTAATCAAATTAGATACAGTCTAACAAGCCAAGGGATTTACATTTCCTCAAAGGCTATTTAATAGGATCAACCTCAAACAATTAATATTATTCCCTCAATTCAAGAAAATTAAGATACATCTTATCACAATATGATCACCAAAAGTTTACCATTAAAATTTAAATGATGAGAGAAAATTAACCAACCTGAAGAGTTCTTGTCGCAAATTCAACACCAATGGTGGATTTGGACTCCAAACAAAACTCATTCCGTGTAAACCTCGAAAGTATGTTAGATTTTCCTACACCTGAATCTCCAATCAATACAATCTTGAATAGGTAATCGTACTCGTGATCCACCTTATATGCCATTAATTCTTTTCTATGAGACTCCACAAATTCAAAATCAGCAATTTTTTTACCCCAACGATAATTATTACGGAGTAATTAAAAAACTAACCATAAGCGGAAAAGGAAGGTTAAAATTGATGAAGAAGAAGAAGAAGAAAACTGCAATGGAGATTTCCCAATTGCAGAGGATTTCACAGCATTTTCGAGTCAAATCAGAAGAAACAGAATAACCGACTTAACAGGAATTTGAAAGGGTAAATATTTGTTTGTGGCGCTGAACAATATTGGGTTTATGGATGTCCATATAGGATATGCCACGTGTTGTCAGTTTTTGATTCAATTTTCAGGATTGGCCTTTGATTGGGAAAAAGGGTGGGTCTGTGTAATGCGTTTGCAGCTGATTATAGCCGGAGAACCACATTTCCCGCGCTTGTGAGGCACAAAATCACTAAATCAGCAAAACACGGGCACATGAGGTCCAAATAATTGAAAACATTTTGACTTTTAAGAAAATCAGAATACCAATATCAAAATTGATATTTCACATTATTTTTTTATATTTTCACACGTAAAATCCACATATTAATTGATTTGTCGAATTTTTATTGATTAATATGTGGAACATCATACTTGTGGAAATATTATAAAGTGATGTGAAAATATATATCAGTCTCCTAACAATAAGTTATGTTTGGATGTCGAGAATTTTAAACAAGAAAATATTTTTTTAAAAAAAATAAAGTAAAGAAAAATAATAATTTGTTTTCTCTAGTGTTTGGTTGACATTATAATTTTATAGGAAAATTGGTTTAAATTTTTCATGACTCACAATTCTGTTAAATATATAAAATTATGAGATTTGAGAAAAAAAAAATCTTGTATGCAAATAGAAAAATAATTAGTGATGAGACTTGCATTTTGCCATGACACCCAATGTGACGCCCCCAAAATTAGGTATACATCACCCATCTTGAGTCGCCAGATACATGGTACAAAATTCAAATACAACTTAATAATACAACTGTCGTGTATAATTATACGACAAAACATAAACTGTGAGTTTGAGTACAAATATTGTCTACTAGAGAGTATACAAACTCAAAAGGAGTCCTCATTACAATTATTATCACACTATTTTATAGAATAGTGAGGACTACTAATGCACCATCTAGGACCATCACTCCGTTCCCCGACTCGTTCCAACTATATTCTCATTTCCTGAAGAGAACAGTGAAAGAAAGGACAAGCTCAACTAGCCCAATAAGAAATATTATGACTAAGATAATGCAAAATAAATTATCATTAGCCTTAAACAATGTTAAACTGAAACAATATAACAAACATCAAGTTTAACTGCAGCGGAACAAGCAATCCATTAAAAGAGTCAAGTAGAGAATAAAATCTACTACCTTTTATGATTTAAAATATTTTTCATCACTTTTATCGCTGAGACTCAGCTTAATAAATAATCCACATCATCGAATCACCCCTGCACTACGGCCAATGATATTATTTAGTATCACGACCACAAATTATCCATGCACTACGGGCCAAGAATATTTGTGTATTCATTAATGGTCATGATCATGCCAACAACTATCCATCAATGCACTACGGGCCAATGAAGACTTTTACCACATCACTTGTAACATTACGGTCATGATTACACCGAATAATCCCTGGTCATAATCATACCAAGTCCATCTATGCACTACAGGCCACAGATGACTTTAAAAAATATATATACATGAGGATGATGACAATGACATAAGAATTCAATAAAATAATTTTAAGAATTAATTTATCCAGGAACTAATAATGTCCAAATTGTCAACATAATACTTCTTTGTAGAGTAAAATTCAAGAATGCTCAAAAGAATATTTCTATGAAAAGATACTGGATGAAGCGCAAATATCAAGGATAATATTCCATTAATTTCATGGAGTATAGAAGTCAAAACTTTAACCAACTGAGTATAATAAAGAATAGAATAACAAAAGAAATCACCATGCATGCGGTACTTCGCATAGATAGGTTATTCCAACAGAATACTAAATAACGGAACCAGGTCAGGCGAAATTCGCACTGACAGGATGTTCCAACAGAATAATAGAGAATGTAATAACAATAGAAATCACCATGCATGCGGTACTTCGCATAGACAGGTTATTCCAACAGAATACTAATAAGGACGGAATCAGGTCCGGCGTAAAACGCGCAGACAGGATATTCCAACAGAATAATAATAAAGACGGAACCAGGTCCGACGTAAAACGCACAAACAGGATATTCCAACAGAATAATAATAAAGACGGAATCAGGTCCGGCGTAAAATGCACAGACAGGATATTCCTACGAAATAGTAAAGACGAAATAATAGAAGAATGTCACCAAGTATAGGGTAGCCCGCGTATACAGGTTATTCCAACAGAATAATAAAGAATGGAATAATATAAGTTCTCTTTATGAATTCAAAAGAATAACACCCCTTACGAGTACAACAAATAATATTCCCTACCTTAAGAAGAAGAGTACTGGATATATATGTAGTGAAGTAGCAGAATACTTTCTTCTTTCTCTCTATAGTTTATCTCTCTAGAGTTTCAATGAATTCGTAAGAAAATAATGAAGGAATGAGCTTCTATTTATAGAAAAATGGACTGCATAGTAACTAACTCATGAACGGTCCAGATTGATTTATTTTTAAACGAACGATCCAGATTATTTTAAAAAAATATTCTAATAAAACAAAAACTTTTAAATAAAATATAATATATATTATATAAATATATAACATATGCTTATATTGTACAATCACGGAATGGAGATTTTGAAGAAACACGGATGCTTCATCTAACACAACAAAATAAAATAATACAACACCTTTTTATATATAAATAATACAAGTTGGCCACTTATATATATACATATATATATATATATATATATATATATTACATATAAACATCCTGCTAGATTTCTCCCCCCCCCCTCCGCGACTATCTCTGCCATTCCTTTTTCAACACATGTGGCCCCTACACGTGGCCCCACTTTTATTATATTAAATAATTTTCTATCGATTATTTTGAAAAATAGGTAAATGGGGGTCCAATTAATAAGCCACATTCTACAACAAATACTGTAGCAATAATTGAACAAAACTGTGTGACTTATCACATAAGCATCAATAATCAATACCGTGTGCTACTATGCAACCACACGTATTACTGTACTTTTACTACTGAGTAGTTCAACAGTATTAACGATAAAACTTCCGCCGTTATTTTTAATAAAATATTTTTGTCATTTTCTCAATCCGACAATAATTCCGTTGTGGGGTCCACCAATGATTGTGCCGTTGTACGAATATTCCCTGTTAAAACGAATATTCCCCGACTAATCGAATATTATATAACAACTTGCGTACTTTGCAAAATTTATAAATATTACCCACAACTATAATATTATATCAATTTCACTCCAAAATAATATTTATAGGAAATTCATCTTTATTCAAAAAGTTGGGGTTTTACAATCTCCCCTTCTTATGAAATTTCGTCCTCGAAATTAGGGTACGTACCTGGTATATTGAAGAGGTAAGGATACCTTGATTTTATTTCAGATTCTAACTTCCAAGTCATTTCCTCAACATCGTGGTTTCTCCACAAAACTTTGACTCGAGTAAGGGTGTAAACGAGTCGAACCGGAGCGAACAGAGAGCTACTCGAATTCGACTCGAAAAAATAAATTCGTACTCGAATTCGGCTCGAATTCGAATTATATTTGAAAAATCCTACTCAGATTCGACTCGACTCGAATATTTATTACTCGAATTCGATCCGACTCGACTCGAATATTTATTCAAACTACTCGCGAGCTTCAAATTCAAGCTCGAATTCGAGTCTCCACATAATAACTAGTTTTATAATAAATATAATTATAAATTAAATTTGTTATTTTACTTAAAAATGAGAAAATATATTTATTATTACACTTTACAAATATAAAATCACAATAAAAATTAAAAACAAAACAAAATAATAACTAATTATCCTAATTTGATTTAAATTTGTATATATTATAAGAGAATGTATTGAACATCTAATCGAATATGTATTAATCGAGTATGTATCGAATCACAATAAAAAATTCGAGTAGTTTGAATCTTAAATGAGTCGAGTATAACCTTGCTCAGATTCTACTCATATTTTTATTCGAACTATTTTTAATGCTCAGATTTGGATCATATTATTAACGAATTCGAGTCTCGTTCGTATTTTTTCGAGTCGAGCCCGAATCGAGCCTGAACTGTGTTGGCTCGTTTACAGCCTTAGACTTGAGGTATAACCTTGGAGCGTAGAATATGTTCCTTCTTATCCAAGATTTGAACAGGAACCTCTTCATACGTTAAATCTTTCGCTATTTCGTCCGGTTCCAACTCAATAATATGGTTCGGGTCTTCCACATATTTACGTAATATAGATATGTAAAAAACGTTATGAACACGAGACATACTTGGCGGTAAAGCGAGTCTATAGGCCACAGTTCCTACTCGATCAAGGATTAAAAATGGGCCGATGAATAGAGGATTGAGCTTTTCTCTCTTTCCAAATCTTGTAACTCCTTTGCATGGAGCAACACGTAACAACACATGATCTCCTATATCGAATTCCACGTCCTTTCGATGAAGATCAGCATAACTCTTTTGTCGATCTTGTGAGATTTTTATACGTTGTCGGATCATTTGAATCTTTTCCGTAGTCATACGTACCAACTCCGGTCCCAACAATGTTGCTTCACCCACCTTATCCCAGCATACTGGAAAATGACACTTTCTTCCATACAACGCTTCGAATGGAGCCATGCCAATACTTGCTTGATAACTGTTGTTGTAGGAAAACTCCACCAAGGTAAGAACTTGTCCCAACTTCCCTTGAAGTCAAGGACATAGAGTCTTAATAGGTCTTCAAGAGTTTGAATCGTCCTCTACGACTGCCCGTCCGTCTGAGGATGATATGCCGAGCTAAATCGTAAATCCGTGCCCATAGCTTTTTACAAACTAACCCAAAATCTTGAAGTGAATCTTGGGTCTCGATCAGAAACTATGGATACTGGCATACCATGCAATCTTACAACCTCGTTTATATACATACGAGCAAGACGTTCAAGTATATAAGTTTCGCGTATCGGTAAGAAATGAGCAGACTTGGTCAATCTATCAACAATGACCCAAATCGCATCTATGCGTTGAGAAACTTTGGGAAGACCGGTAACGAAATTCAAGGTAATGTGCTCCCACTTCCATTCTAGAATTTCAAGTGGTTACAATGGACCTTTTGGTACTTGATGCTCTGCCTTGACTCGTTTACACATTAGACATCTTGAGATAAACAGCGCTATCTCTCTCTTCATATTGCTCCACCAAAATGTATGACGAATATCATGATACATTTTGGTACTCCCAGGATGGATTGCAAACGGTGTGTTATGCGCCTCCATCATGATTTTATACTTTAAATCAGGGTCGTTAGGAACACAAAGTCTGGAGTTGACTCAAAGTATTCCTTCTTCATCGATTCTTGCTTCCGGCATAGCACCTTCTTGCACTTTCTTCCTCATACGCATCAGCTCCAGGTCTGTAGCTTGAGCAGCTTTAACTTTATCAATTAAAGTTGATTCTACTCGTATATTCACCATCATCACATGGGTCCCTGGAGTCTTTAACTCTATCTCCATCCTAACCCTTTGCCCGAAGCATCACTGTAGATGACAAATCCCTCCGAACCAGATGGTATTGTCAGAACAGGTGCTGAAATGAGTCTCTTTTTGAGTTCTTGAAAACTCTTCTCACATTCCTCGCTCTAACTGAACTTTGTATCTTTCCGAGTCAGCTGAGTTAGTGGAGTAGCGATTCGAGAAAACCCTTCTACGAATCTCCAATAATAACCAGCTAAGCCGAGAAAGCTAAGTACTTTGGTCACTGATTTAGATTGCTCCCAGCTTTGAATAGCTTCAATCTTTGCTGGGTCAACAGATATTCCATGACTTGATACCACGTGCCCAAGGAATGCTACTTTCTCAAGCCAGAACTCGCATTTCTTCAACTTGGAATTCAATACTCAACTCGATTCGATTCATTTTCACCCCTATCTGCAAGGATAACATTTGTGATTGAACTATTAATCTTAAGCCTCTTGTTTGTTTTTTAAAATAGACTTGAGACTATTAATTTTGAGATAATAAAATGACTTGAAAGGAGGGGGACTATTTAATACAAAATAGATAAGATTTTATAATCCTACCACTTCGACTAAAAATTTATGGACAAAATTAACCTTTAAGTTTGTTTAAAGTGGTCGATTTATCATATCAATCTACACTCAAACTTATAAGAATATGATATATTTGTTATTAGTGATAAGGGTATAATAGTCTAAACAGTAAGTTTTTATCCAAATCCTTTAAATAATTATAGACAAAACAAACACAACATGAAATTATTTTAAGTTATCATATGAATAATCTCATAAAAATCAAACATGTGACTATGACTATTTAATTTTAGAATTAATAGTCTTGAGATTATAATCCAAAAAAACATAGTCCCAGAATTATAATCATTACAAATAAACATCAAATAAACATGAACTTAAGGTATTATAGGATTTTTTTTAAATATTAAAAATAGATTATTTAAAGTAAGTGAACATTTAACTAATTATTTGAACTACCGAAAATAATGATAAAGATTTTTATACTCAAATAGATGGAATACTTTAATAGTATATTTAAGGTTGTAAACTAGTGCTGATAAGGTCTAGCCTATGGGTTAAGACTAATGTATTACGTTTACTGTGACGCCCCCAAAATTAGGTATACGTCACCCATCTTGGGGCGCCACTTACATGGTACATAAATTCAAATAAAACTTAATAATACAACTGTCGTGTACAATACGACAAAACATAAACTGTGAGTTTAAATACAAATATTGTCTACTAGAGATTATACAAACTCAAAAGGAGTCCTTATTACAATTATTATTACACTATTTCACAGAATAGTGAGGACTACTAATGCTATCATCTGGTCCGTCACTCCGTTCCCCGACTAGTCCCTGCTACGTTCTCATTTCCTGAAGAGAACAATAAAATTAAAAGGGTGAGCTCAATTAGCCCAGTAGGAAATATTATGACTAAGATAATGCAGAATATATTATCGTTAGCGTTCAACAGTGTTAAACTGATACAATATAAAAACCATCATGTTTAACTTCAGCGGAACAAGCAATCCATTAAAAGAGTCAAGCAGAGAATAAAATCTACTATCTTTTATGATTTAAAAGGTTTTTCATCACTTTTATCGCTGGGACTCAGCTTAATAAATAATCCACATCATCGAATCACCCTTGCACTACGACCAATGATATTCTTTAGTATGACGACCACAATTATCCATGCACTACGGGCTAAGAATATTTGTATATTCAATAATGGTCATGATCATGCCAACAACTGTCCATCAATGCTCTACGGGCCAATGAGGACTTTTTTCACATCATTTGTAACATTACGGTCATGATTACACCGAATAATCCCTAGTCATAATCATACCAAGTCCATCTATGCACTATAGGCCATAGATGACTTTCAACAAAATATAAACATGAGGATGATGACAATGATATAAGTATTCAATAAAACAAGTTCAAGAATTAATTTATCCAGGAACTAATAACGTCCAAATTGTCAACATGATACTGCTTTGTAGAGTAAAATTCAAGAATGCTCAGAAGAATATTTCCATGAAAAGATACTAGATGAAGCGCAAATATCAAGGATATTCCATTAATTTTATGGAGTATAGAAGTCAAAACTTTAACCAACTGAGTATAATAAGGAATGAAATAACAAAATAAATCACCAAACATGCGATAGACCGCACTGACAGGTTATTCCAACAGAATAATAAATAACGGAATCAGGTCCGGCGTAAAACGTACAGACATGATATTCCAACAGAATAATAAAGACGGAATTAGGTCCGGAGTAGAACGCACAGACATGATATTCCAACAGAATAATAAAGACGGAATCAGGTCCAGCGTACAACGCACAGACAGGATATTCCAACAAAATAATAAAGACGGGACCAGGTCCGGCGTAGAACGCACAGACAGGATGTTCAAACAGAATGATAAAGAATGAAACAACAGAAGAATTTCACCAAGTATAGGGTAGCCCGCGTATACAGGTTATTCCAACAGAATAATAAGAATGGTATAACAGAAGTTCTCTTCATAGATAAGAAAGAAATAATACTCCCTACCTTGGAAAAACTGGATATTAGAATAGTGAGTAGCAGATTTCTCTTCTTCTTTTTCTCTATAATTTCTCTCTATAATAATCGCTCTAAAGATTTTGTGAATTGGTGAGAAATGAAGGAAGAATGAGCTTCTATTCATAGGAAAATATAATTTCGATAATTGCACGTTTTGGGGCTCAAAAATTATAGTATAATACCTCCAACTTTTCTTTCATTTTAATTTAGTCCTGCAAGTATTATCAATCTTGCACCAACTCCCCTAATAGTAAATAATATGAATATATAGTTCAATCATGTGAATCAATAATATAATCATGTGAAAAAATACGAATTACAGTATAGTACCTCCATCTATACCTCAATTTTTAACTTAGTCATTCAAGTATTATCAATCTTTCACCAACTCCCCTAATAGTAAATAATGTGATTCAATAGTACACATATGTGAATAAATAGTTATATAAACATGTGAATTAGTAGCAATTAATTGTTCATTTATCCGATAATTTACCCAATTTATCAATATAACCACTAAACATCAATTATCATCGGAATAAATGTCGATTTTCACTAACACAAACAATTCTAACATAATGAAACTATTTTTATCAAAAATATAAATTTTGAAATTTTGAAATTTGACTTTTCCCGAAAAAGTCAACTGTTGACTTTTTGACCAAATAGTGAATCCCGAAAAATTTTGTGTTTATAGACTATTTTTACTAATTTCGTCGTTCCAGACTCAAATATCACGTCCGCGTCTCCAAATTCAACTCCGAACAATATTCATCAATAATATTATAACTCACAATATTTATCAACCAGGTCGTTCCCAGGAAAGATGAGGCTTTCCAATAAGAATTTCTCCCTATTGGCGCGCAATTAGGTGACCAAACCTCTCTTTGACAGAACTTCTAGACATTGTAAATTGCAGTTTATAATATGAATAACTTTGTCATCTCAAATATTGATTTAATAAAAAAACATTTTATGCAGATGATACTGTGACAATAATTGAATCCATAATATGATAGATATGATGCAGCAATTACTATAGCAATAATTGAGTATAACTGAGTGACTTCTCACGTAAGCATCAATAATCAATACCGTGTACTACTATGCAACCACGCGTATTACTATACTTTTAACACCGGGTGTTTCAACAGTTAACGGTAAAACTTCCGCCGTTATTTTCATAAAGTTTTTTTGTCGTTTTCTCAATACGACAATAATTCCGTTGTGGGGGTTGACCAATGATTGTGCCGTTGTACGAATATTCCCTGTTAAGATGAATATTCCCCGACCAATTGAATATTATATAACAACTTGCGTACTTTGCAAAATTTGTAAATATTACCCACAACTATAACATTATATCAAATCCACACCATAATATTCAAAAATATATTTTGAGAAAATTTAATCTTTATTCAAAAAGTTGGGGTCTTACAACCTCCCATTCTTATGAAATTTTGTCCTCGAAATTAGGGTGCGTACATGGTATGTCGAAGAGGTGAGGATACCTTGATTTCATTTCAGATTCTAATTCCCAAGTCATTTCCTCAACATCGTGGTTTCTCCACAAAACTTTGACTTGAGGTATAACATTGGAGCGTAGAATATGTTCCTTCTTATCCAAGATTTTAACAGGAACCTCTTCATACGTTAAATCTTCCTCTATTTCGTCCGGTTCTAACTCAATAATGTGGTTCGGGTCTTTCACATATTTACGTAACATGGATATGTGAAAAACGTTATGAACACGAGACATACTTGACGGTAAAGCGAGTCTATACGCCACAGTTCCTACTCGATCGAGGATTAAAAATGGGCCAATGAATCGAGGGTTGAGCTTTCCTCTCTTTCCAAATCTCGTAACTCCCTTCCATGGAGCAACACGTAATAACACATGATCTCCAATATCGAATTCCACGTCCTTTCGATGAAGATCAGCATAACTCTTTTGTCGATCTTGTGAGGTTTTTATACGTTGTCGGATCGTTTGAATCTTTTCCGTAGTCATACGTACCAACTCCGGTCCCAACAATGTTGCTTCACCCACCTCATCCCAGCATACTGGAGAACGACACTTTCTTCCATACAACACCTCAAATGGAGCCATGCCAATACTTGCTTGATAACTGTTGTTGTAGGAAAACTCCACCAATGGTAGGAACTTATCCCAACTTCCCTTGAAGTCAATGACATAGAGTCTTAATAGATCTTCAAGAATTTGAATGGTCTTCTCCGACTACCCGTCCGTCTAAGGATGATATGCCGAGCTAAATCGTAAATCCGTGCTCATAGCTTTTTATAAACTAACCGAAAATCTTGAAGTGAATCTTGGGTCTCGATCAGAAACTATGGATACTGGCATACCATACAGTCTTACAATCTTGTTTATGTATATACGAGCAAGACTTTCAAGTGTATAAGTTTCTCGTATAGGTAAGAAATGAGTAGACTTGGTCAATCTATCAACAATGACCCAAATTACATCTATGCCTCGAGAAACCTCGGGAAGACCAGTAAGGAAATCCATAGTAATGTGTTCCTACTTCCATTCTAGAATTTCAAGTGGTTGGAATGGACCTTTTGGTACTTGATGCTCCGCCTTGACTCGTTGACAAGTTAAACACCTTGAGATAAACTCTGTTATCTCTCTCTTCATATTGCTCCACCAAAATATCTCTCAAAGATCACGATACATTTTGGTACTCCCAGGATGGATTGCAAACGGTGTTTTGTGCGCCTCCATCATGATTTTATACTTTAAATCAGGGTTGTTAGGAAAACAAAGTCTGGAGTTGACTCAAAGTATTCCTTTTTCATCGATTCTTGCTTCCGGCATAACACCTTCTTGCACTTTCTTCCTCATACGCATCAGCTCCGGATCTGTAACTTGAGCAACTTTAACTTTATCAATTAAAATTGGTTCTACTCGTATATTCGCCATCATCACATGGGTCCCTGAAGTCTTTAACTCTCTCTCCATCTTTTGCAAGTCACACAAAATGGGCTTTTGTGTTGTGAATATTGCACTCGTACCCGCATATGATCTTCTACTCAATGCGTCAGCTACCACGTTCGATTTTCCAGGATGGTATTGGATGGTATGATCATAATCTTTCAACAGTTCAAGCCAATGTCGTTGTCGCATGTTGAGTTCCTTTTGAGTGAAGAAATATTTGAGGCTTTTATGATCCGTAAAGATCTCCACTTTCTCTCCATACAAGTAATGCCTCCAAATTTTAAGTGCGAAAACAACAGCTGCCAACTCTAGATCATGAGTAGGATAATTCCTCTCATATTCTTTGAGTTGTCATGAGGCATAGGCTATGACTTTCCCATATTGCATGAGAACACATCCTAACCCTTTGTCCGAAGCATCACTGTAGATGACAAATCCCTCTGAACCAGATGGTATTGTCAGAACAGGTGCTGAAATGAGTCTCCTTTTGAGTTCTTGAAAACTCTTCTCACATTCCTCGCTCCAACCGAACTTTGTATCTTTTCGAGTCAGCTGAGTTAATGGAGTAGCGATTCGAGAAAATCCTTCCATAAATCTCCGATAATAACCAGCTAAACCGAGAAAGCTACGTACTTCGGTCACTGATTTGTGTTGCTCCCAGCTTTGAATAGCTTCAATCTTTGCTGGGTCAATGGATATTCCATGACTTGATACTACGTGCCCAAGGAATGCTACTTCCTTAAGCCAAAACTCGCATTTTTTTAACTTGGCATAAAGCTTATATTCACGAAGCTTTTGGAGTATCAGCCTCAAGTGTTGCTCATGATCTTCACGGCTTTTGGAATAAATAAGGATGTCATCAATAAAGACGACCACAAAGTGATCCAAATATTCCTTGAATACTCGGTTCATCATATCCATGAAGGCAGCAGGAGCATTAGTGAATCTAAAAGACATGACTAAGAATTCATAATGCCCTTACCAAGTTCTAAAGGCAGTCTTTGGAATATCCTCAGTTTTAACCTTCAGTTGATGATATCCAGAACGAAGATCGATTTTTGAAAAAAATTGTGCTCCTTGTAACTGATCAAACAGGTAGGGACGTCACCAACAAAAGGCTCGGGGTTCTTAACACATTGCGCTTATAGCTTTGATACCAACTTGTGGCGCCCCCAACTCTGGGTATCTTCCAACCCGACAGATGGTGTTACACGGTGCTACAGTTCACACATTTATTCAATTGAAATATCTCAAAAGAGTGAAAATGTTTTCTATATATTCCAAAACAATATTACCATACCAGGTTCTTTATAACCATTACATATATTCTTTGTCATAATATCAAATAATAACAACATTCATCCTATACTATTACAAAGGCAACCCATTGGTTCGCCTTACCATTCCCTTTATCTTTACCAGATCATTCAATCCGTTCGGTCTTAGCTGCATTCATATGGTTCAAGCAAGAGTGAGCATAACTAGCTCAACAAGTATAAAAATTTTATTTAAACAAGAGGCTTGAATCATATAAATCGTATATCTTCAATAACTGAATCAATAGTTATGAAGTACTATCGATAATTCAAAATAGCACTTCTTTTTTTTTTTTTAAAACGTTTCACAATGAACAACATTCATTAAACATAAATTTTGGTCCAAGACCTTGAGCATTTCATTCTTTCTTTGAAAAGGACAACCCGACACCAAGTCTGTAAGTCCGACATATCTTACGAGCACGTCTAGGTGATCAACCTATAGTACTATATGTTGTACAACACTACTTACTTTAAACGTATGTACGTTTAAGTTTTGGCAACCTCACGTGCCTATCGTTTGACGACAAAACATTTGTTTATTATATACTCAGTCTTTCTTTGAAATCAATACCAAAATAGTTTGGCAAAAGATAGCAACATTGACAATAGTTTGATAGATTATAAAGAAATCCACGAAACACTTTAAGCCTAGCAGAAGGAATTGGCTTTGACTTCATTATACATCAATTCATGTGTAAGGTACATGAATTACAAATCTTGTCCAAAAGAACTTTAGACTAGGGTCAGAATACTTGCCTTCAGCGTCTTCTACAGTAATTATACTTTTCCTTTGAGTCTTTAAGGGTTCTACAACACATGATCACATAACATACCATATTAGGTCATAAACAATCATGTATGGTCACTACTGTATCTTACCCTTCTTCTCAATCTAATCATTCCATAGATTGTGTTAGAATGATATACATTGTTGGTCCCTCCATCTAACAACTTAAGCTTTTAGATGAGTTGGTTACTTAACATGGTATCAAAGCTCTGGGTGTGCAAGGTCTTGGGTTCAAATCTTTCCAGCTGCACAATTATCTTTCTATTAATTTAATAGTGCAAATGCACTTTAATTTCTCCATTCTCTATAACAAAACAAAAAGTTGCATTTGAGGGGGAGTGTTAGAATGATATACATTGTTGGTCCCTCCATCTAACAGCTTAAGCTTTTAGATGAGTTGGTTACTTAACAGATTGGTTAATATTTGTTACGGTTTATCGTATTTACTTTGTATTTACGTTCAAGAAATCTTTCGTCAACCTTTAGTTATAATTCTTAAGGTTTTAATCATCTTTAAGGATGTTATTTCAAGTTAATTAAACTTATAATTTCTCTTTAATCAACTACCATTTCCTTTACATGCTTTACTATTCTTCTCTGCCTCTTTTCTAGTGTTGGCGCTGCGGCGCCGGCTTCCATTATACAGCTCGTACTGCGGTGCGAGTTCATAGTACCTTTGCCCTGAACTCGGCACTGCGACGCGAGTCTGTTTGCTAACAGCCGCGCTGCGGTGCCACTTCGCAGTGGTTGGGTTTCAGCTTTGGCGCTGCGACGCCAACTACAACGCCTTGGGCCGCGCTGTAGAGCCAGCCCTGCCTCAGAGAGAATTTTGACAGTTTGATTTCTGGTGTGAATTTTTCGGGCTCATAACTTACATCCGAAGTCCATATTGGCTCGTTCAAAAGCCGTTAGCTCACAAATCATGTGAACTATGATGTCATTAGAAAATATTTCATTTTCGAATCTTTTAACTCAGAATTCACCGATTAAGTTTGTTATGAAGAAAACGTTAAACGTTCGTGAATGTTTAAAGCTTGTTTCTTCGTTCTAAGTCGAAATTTGGTCATTTTCGAGTTCACACCTCTAGAATGCAAATTTAGACTATTCTCCATCGAAAATCAATGTTTCTGAGTTCAATGGTAACTTTTGACTTCCATTCCGAGAATTTAACGATTTCGACGATTATTGTCTAATCTCATAAATTTCAGCATAACTTCTTTACTTGTGAATTTTACACCGTTTAAAATGGATTCATTCTAACATCTTAACCAAACATATTTCATTAAATCATAAACATTATAAATTCTTCAATATTCTTCATTAGTTTATAACTTAAACTACTAGAATATTGGGCAGCTGAAACCAATTTTTAGAGACGGACTTAGTTATGTCTCTAATTCTAGTAATTTGAGACGGACTTAGAAACCAAAATTTTGCTATGTCTCGACATGATTTGGAAGTAAAAAATCGAGACGGATTTTGAAACCACAAGCATCGTCTCAAATTTTAGAAACTGGATTAGAGACGGATTTAACCGTCTCAAAAAGTAAGTTTTATTTAGAAAATTATAAACTCATTTTAGAAACAGATTTGAGACCAACTGTGCTCGTCTCAGATTAATAATTAAAAAAAAATAAATAGTTATGTTTAAAACGGATTAGTGACCGAAATGCCTGTCTCTGACTTTTATTTTCCCTCTAAATATTAGTCTCCAATTCACTCCTTATTGTTAGAGACGGATTCGAGACGGATATAGTCCGTCTCAGTATTTTAGTTTCCCACCAAAAATTCCCTCCAACTATATCAACCAAAAAAAGAAGAAGAAAAGAAATAAGACTGAATTGAGGTTAAAACAAATAAAATCCCCAAAATCATTGCATCCATGTTCGTTCTTTCTATTAGATTGAAAATCCCCAAAATACATCTTCTCAATTGCAACCATAGCTCCTGATTTTGCTTCTCAATTTCCATCCGAAAGCCCATCTCTTCTCAAATGCAACCATGAATTCCCGATTTTGCTTCTCAATCAACTGTGCGTCATGTGGATCTAAGTTTAGGGCTAAAGGAAAACTCGGGCGACTGTTCGAAGACGAAAACAATCATGCATCTCCTTAGCAGCGTGGTCATCCCTCCCGACGGTAATCAAGATAAAGTCTAGGAGAGAAAGAATTGGTGGAATGTTTAGGAGCTGGCGGTTTGGGCTTGAGTCTCATCCCTGACAGGTAAAACTTTGCTTAAGTTAGAATTTATATCTGTATATTTAGTTCTGTATATGCTTTACGGGTTCATAAAATTTAATGTCCTTTTAGTAAATAGCATCTCAGATTTTATGTTGTTCTAGTGTAAAATTTTATATAGATCTTATTCTTGTGTTTTTTTCGGTGTGGTCGGCGCCACGTTTAGGATCCTCCATCTGAGAATCTAGCAATTTACTTCAAAAATTTCGTCATCTGAGGTTATAGTACTTCAATCCTTTTATTTTCTTTCTCATCTGTGGTGCCGCTCTTTTCTTCCTCCTTATGCTGCTTCTCATTTTTCTTCTCATCATTTTCGCCTGCAAGCCATGGCGCTTCGTCCCTCGCTTAACCCGCAACTCCTGTATGATCATCAAGGTTATCCTCTCTACATATATATTTACATCTATTATTTTATTTTTAATTTAGAGTTTTTGGTTTTGTGCCCACTACTGATCAAGTATGAAGAAATATCTATAAAAACATATACTTTCATGTTCTGTTTTTGGAAATGTTTAGCTGTTTGCATTCTAATTTGGGTGTAATTAATGTTTAATATTGGTAATTTCTTCCGAAGTTAATGGTGCGAGTTAGGTGATCAAATTTTGGGCTTAATTGTTATCCATCTTTTATTGATTGTTGCATGTTTTTTTATTCAGCTGAGTGTTAAACTCTTCAGTCAGATGCAAAAAAGATAATATGTGAAAGTGAGGAATCAATTTCTTAACTATCTCAAGTTTTGTCTCTCTTTTTTTGAACTCTTACCTAGTGTTTGGTGGAGAGGTAAAACGTTGATGACTAAAGATGTCTGCATGGTGCTGAGCAGGTTTAGTAATCTTTGAAGGTTTTCTTCTTAAGTTCGTATTCTGTTTTCTGAGCCACTAATTTGTTTAATTGCTGACATTTTAGTTTGGAATATTTGGCATATGCGATGGACACGGAGGAGCAGCAGCTGCCATATCTGCTAGCAAGTTAGTGTTCGTTTCTGTTTTCTGGCTAACTTACTTCTTGTACTACCAAAAAGAAGTGATTAAAAACTATAGATTTATATTATATGGCAATCTATATTTCCAATTCACATTTAAGGATGCTGGTAATGAATTCAAATGCATGCTTCGTTTGGGCATGAATAAATATATTTCCAATGCATGCTTCATTTGCGTGTTCGTTGATGTTCAGTTGTTAATGCACCCGAATGTTCAAAATCAGGTACCATATCTTTTTTCACTGTTTAACATTTTCTGTTGTTTACGCTCTCAGCAGAGAATATATTAGATTTACTTGAAATTGGTGGCTTTTACATGTTTGAATATGTTATCAACAAATGCTTATGGACACACTAGAATTTTAGAAAATAAAACCCTTGGTTCTCCCCAAAGAGTATCTATCTTGATTTTGTGGTGCTATCATTATACACGTTTGAATTGTTAATTAACCGAATAATAAAGGATCTCAGTCTTCTCAGAGGTTACAACAATTTTTTTACTTCACTTTTTATCTTTTTAACTTTAGTTGCTTAAACATGTATGAACTGCATTTTTTATTGTTCTGAACTTGCATAATCCATAGTTATGATTTGAGACTACGACGTAAATTGCTTCTGTCATACTTACGTCAGTTTAACATGTTGTTGGTGCAGGAAGTTTTGCTGTGGATCAAATCTGTGGTTCAGGTGACTGTTTTGCTGCTATCACCTGTTTTAGGAAAGTTGAATCATTAAATATCTGGGTTTTGTTTGCGCAGTGGAGTTGATTTTTGGAGAAAATCATTGTCATTGTCCACAGACACATTAAGGTAGTGTTTTATAGCCTCTTAAGTTAACTAGAATGCAACTAAACTTTTGGAGTATAGTTTATTTTTTAAGAAAATAGTGACAGGATATAACTCCTTTCTAGGCATCCCCAACTAGAATGGAAATTTAATTTGTACAACCTGTCACATTTTAGTTTTTCTTTGTGGGATGCTACAGAATTAGAGTTCAAAACTAATGTACCAAATTTTATTACATTTTGGTAAGTTACAATATTCTTAACTACTACATTTTGGTAATTGAGTTTAATTTGTAGTAATGAAGAAAATAAAAGTGACGGTCTGAAAAATATTTGGTATTGTTTGAATAAAGTATAACTATGTATTATGCAAATGTGTTGTACTATATTAAAATAACATGTGCCAGTGTTAGGAGGTAGGTATCATAGTATAGTGATTTTATGTGGAATTGTTAGTAAATGGCTTTTCCTTTTTTCGGATTCATAATTTTTTACCTGCATTCTGGTTTCTTCAAAAAGTCAGAGTCCACTTTTAAAGGTTATGAAGTCTATAAAAAATGTGACTTTAATATAATCCATGACCACTTCAATGAGATCTAACATTAATTTTGAAAGTGGACTCTGTTCTAAAAAGAGAACTTATTTTCTTATTTTGTGATAGTAAATGCATATTGGTGCTTGTTGATTTGTTTGGTGGATTTTGATCTTGTATGTTAGGTTACTAGTGAGTCGCTTCGTTCAATTAGTACTATGCAGAAGTTAGAGGTGTTGGTTATGGTGGGCTGTGGACTAGTTGATGATGTTAGATTGCATTATCTTGAGAATGGGTGCCCTTCACTTCAGGTACAACAAATTATTTTTCCCTCACGTATATACTGTATGATATTTGTTTGCAAATTAAATTCTAAACTGTTCTTAAAGTAACTCTTCCTTGGTTGACAATATTTTATTTCCCTATTATTTATAGCATGTGTTTTTGTAATTCAGAAAACTTCTTGATGAAGAAGTAAAAACAGAGCAAACAACTAAATTTAGTTTAGGTGATTTATAAACTTCTTCAAAGCTTGGTCCCATCTTGTATATAATTGCATATATTTGCATAGACATGCATATTATCATCTGCATATATGTACGTATAAATATGTTTATGATTTGATTGTGTCTAATAGGGTCATACCACATAGCCAAGATGTCATTCATAAAGTCACAGTGAAAATTTGTATCCGCTATTAGATGATATTTTATTTTTGTGACTTTGTTTAAATTTATATTTAATCCCTTGGCATTTGACATTAATCCTGTGCAGTCTCATCAGGTCTCTGTTGGTTCTTTTTGTCATGCTTGAGATATTTTTGCACTTCATTTTTTTTGCTGTTCTTTGTATTCAATTTTTTTTTCTTTATGATCATTATCATTGCCAAGTCATGGGAACTTGGATTCTTACAATTGCTGCTTGAACTCTGACAAGGTATTTTAAGTGTTCATTTCCTCGCATGTATGGTACTATGATGAACCAGCTTCTTGTCATACTTGATATCATCCATTAAGTAATAGTAGATTTTGCACCAACTCTGCACTGTGTGGAACTTCGTTATATATAAGCTAAAAGTCCCTAGTTGTTGGTTGGAATTACCTTGGTTCTTAATTGTTTGGTTGGAGGATTTAGACTATGGAATCTGATATAGTTAAAACTTTAATCAAAATAGATGTATAAAAAATTCTAGATGGCTATTAGCTAATCAATCAATATTGCTTAAAAAGTTACACCAAACACCAATGCAAGGCTTCACTTCTAGAAAGGAGTTGTATCCTGTCAGAAAGATGTTAATCTAGTGTTTCTTCATTAGTATTGCGTATTAAAAGTATTTGCAATGGATCTTGTTAGTTCCCTGTTGAATTCTGCCTTCTTCAGATAGGCATCCCCAATGGATATTGAAATCTGAAACAGAACATAAAACCTAGTCAGTTAACTATTCTTTTAATCAGCTTTAAGGGAATTTCTGGAAATTACGAGTTACTGTGGAAGTTTTTGAGTAAAAGCCGTTATGTCTTACTTTCTTAAAATTATAACTTTAGAAAAGTGATGTGAATTTCCTTCTTGTTGTTAAAAGATTAATTTTTATTTATTTTTTAACTTGTGGTATATATTTGTGTTGTAGAACTTGCTTATTTTGAGGTTTCCTGATGTTACATGACGGTCAGTCAGTTTGTTTTGGTAATGTACAAGGATAAAACATGAGTTAAATTTGCTTTCTTCTATAAGTTGTTTGGGCTAAACCCAAATGTGATTGCAGATTTACATGTTACATGCTTTAGGTTTTATTACCAACATATATATGGTTTCTCATTTCGTTGGTGTAGTACTATTTGTTGCACCTTATGCATAAACTTGTGTTGAGATTATTGCTTAAAATAGGTGCAATCTGCAAGTTGCTCATGTTTGTTCATAGACATAGTATGTAATCAGTTTTCTTAGTCTTATGTTTAGAATGCATGCATTCATTTCATATATTTGACATGCATTCCATGTACTACTACTTGTAGGATGTTGATGTCGAGGATGAGCATGATGAAGATTTAGGCGATAGTAACGAGGATGGAGACTCGTGATTATATATGCATGTTGATCTTTTAGGTAGTATTTTTAGAAGTTACTTTTGTTTACCATCGAGAATGAGATATGATGGTGTGATTATGCATATTTTTGAGCTTTAAAGCAATAATTTTTAGAAGTTACTTTTGTTGTATTTGGTGAGACTTGTAGTACATTGATATTTGTAATAGTACTCATCGATAGATGTCTTGTCTAGTATTGTCTATAAATAACAGTTTAGTAATTATCATTATTATTTTGAACATATTTATTTTTAGATTTTGTAATTAAATTTTGAAAATATTTATAATTTGCGATGTTGACGTCAAAGTTGACACGAATTTTGAGAGGGGCATAAGCCTGTCTCAAAATATGCGCGCTAAAAAGATATTGGCGTCAAAGTTGAAACGGGATTGAAACGGATGATATTCGTCTCAAAATGTGTAAAATAAATAGTTGCTGCCTATTTTGAGACGGATTTGAAACGAATTTTTTCGTCTCAACTTACATGAACTAAAATAAAGCGCCAAATCTGAAACTGGCAAAATTGGTTTCAAAATTCAGCTCCCAATGGGTTAGCTTTGAGTCGGATTTGAAACGGACTATGTCGATCTCAGATGGTTTGAGTCGGATTTGAGACGACAATTTTTCGTATCTAAATTTCTGTTTGAGACAGATTTTGAGACGGGCATAATTAGCGACGCGACCAACTGACACGGCCAAATTCTGTCTCAAAATCGATTTTGAGACGGATTTTGCTGTATTTGAGATGGATTTTGTCCGTCTCAGATGCCCAAATTTTTGGTAGTGTTATATGATTATGTTTATCTTACAACATAGTTTATCTTACAACCATCCTTGTTTCTTCTTATCATACACGCTCCATCAATCATCACTTCTTTATCAAACTACAATTAAAGAGATGAAGATTAATGGACAAAGATTTCTTACCCTTGATGTTATAGCTTGGTTCTTCTTCTTTTCTTCTTGATATAGCAAGTCTAGCTCTTACTTTTCTCTCTCAATATATGATAAGGTGTTGGTGGAAATTAACAAGGCACAAATGAAAATCCAAAGCCTTTTATTTATAGGATTGACAAAGTTAGGGCATTCTAGTCATTTACGCCATTCACCTCCTTACTATTCCTTGTTTGGGCAACACAAAACTTATCCTTGCTTGGCCAGTACCACACATGGCCAACCATGACTCATCTATGGAGCCCACATGGGTTTCCCCATGAGTTTTACTAACCCGGTTACCCATCGGTTTGATCCACGGGTCCGGTTTTTGGTTTGGGCTTTAGATTTTAATTACCTTGGGCCTAACATTGGGCTTGTATTTTATATCATTGGGCTTTAACATAATTCCAATAGGGCTTGCATAACTCTTATACAAATTCTACAAGTGCACTATAATTGGCTTAATGCTTATAACGTATAGTCTACGTATTCTTCTCATATACTAAGTCATATAATCATTCGTTAAATACGTTATGCTACCATTCATATATACTAGTACGATACTTCGTATCATATTCGTATTCATTGCCTCGTATAATACTTGCTATTATACAAACATCATTTATTCAACTCTTTACGTTCTTTAACATTCTAAAACTTAGTACGCAGGCAAAAAATTGTGTTTGTCATAATTGAAATATTATTACATAATTCATCCTTCCTTATTATTCTACCATTACGTATTTCTCGGAAGTTCAAAAATAATTCCCGAACAGAAATTGATGAATAGTGTTTTTTGAAAAATTTCTCGAAAAGCTTTTATTTTTGTCTTGAAAATTCAAGCACTTTAATTCTACCACGTAGCCAAAATACTACGATATTCTGACACATTTAGGTTATAGAACAACCTTCATCTTACTAACACATAATAATAACATATAATATAATTTTATTCATTATTTAATCAAAGAAAATTATTTTACTAATTATCTGATTTTCTCGGTCGTTACATAGGCTGACCCTGAGATTATCTCCTACAAAATTCGAGATCCATACATATGTATATATATTAATCACATAGACATAAGTACTAATACCATGACTGTAAACATAATTTTTTTTTGGAAAATACATACCATGGCAGCAACATGCTACAACTCATGTGATATACTGCCGCTCCTATAGGTGCCTTTTGCTTTGTCGCCTTCAGGTGCACCTGATGCTCTATTTAGGGAGGCAGTCTTGCATCTCTTCACCCAGCTCTCAGCCTTCCATTACTCACACATCTAAGCTCATATGGGTTGCGTGCACCACCAGGGGCAATGTTCGTGCATGTACTGCAACGACCCGACTCATTTGGGCTAGGCCAAAAAATGTGTCAAAATTTGGTCATAAATTAGTCAAGAACCACGGGCCAGCCCGGCTCGCCTGTTAAAAAACGGGCTTTGGGCTTCACTTTTTCAACCCACCAAAACTTGAGTCATTTTGGCCCGGTCCGACAATGGCCCGGTCTGTTTGGGCCAACCCGACCCATTTTCCAAGTCTAGTTATGACCAATTAATAATATATTAATGGTTTTAAAAACCTAACTTCATGAAAAATAGTACTCGCGCTGTACCACAGAAGGATTTCATTTGGTAAACGGGAGAATATATATACATTTATGTTAATATTGACCATTTTATTGCCAATGTTGCTTCCTCCCTATCCCTAAGACCAGCACTGAACCACTACAAAACTTTAGATGATCAACAAAATCTAGAACTTTATACAGTACGGTGAAATCATGTACACCAAACACCATATTTAAAGGAAATTACATAGATCATGTCCAGAGAAACAAAAATGATAAATAATTAGCACACTATAGTAACTTTATACTGTTAAAAAAGGTCAAACCAAGTCAGTATAAAATAGCAAATCAAGAGAACAAGAAATACATACATATATGTGATTAACCAATGAATATAAATCATCAACGCATTAGTCATGATATCGAACCAAAACAAACCTAATTAACAGTATAATATACCTGTAAGGCTGTAATGGGGCCGTCATTTGTTGTAGTGAAGATCGAATATTTGGATAATCTTTCAACGGTATGTGATATATGTATTAGCTTTTATGTTAATATATTTTAGGGTATACCATCACAATTTAGAAAGCAATATGGGCATACCATTCAACAACTTTGGCAAATGTAAGCTCAAACAATGTGATCAGAGAATACATAACCCAGTACAGAAGCCATTTAATCACAAAATCATAATATCAGCCGTTCATCACAACCACTGAAGAAATACATATTCATTTAGCCCTTCATTAATTGGCTTAATAAAAAAAGCACATGTTCTATGAGCTAAGAATTATTTATGTGGACAACTTATAGAGGATAACCAAGAGTAATCAGAGTCCTAAAAAGGGAAAAAATACAAAAATAATCTCATAAGTTCCAAAACAGTAAAGAGAAAAAAAAGAGACAAATTATTAACTATAAGTTCCATATATAATTGAGGATCACCAGGCGACCACGGCGTGGGCGACGACTCTCTCTTCCCACTTCTCTTTTTTCTTCTTCTTATTTTCTTTTTCTTTTCTGCCCGTCTGGTTCCTAATAGATTAAAAAAGATCGGCGACAACTTTCTGCGACTGCATACAGTTGTTGATATGTAAATGTGTCTGTATTAGCGACTGTTGTGCTGTTGTTGTTATGATCTGGTCGCAATAAGGCTTTCTGCCTCACTTTTGCGCCAAATTTGGCAAATATTGTCAGCGATCGATCAGTGACCGCAAAAACGTCTAAATTAACATGTGATCGCTAATACCGGTCGGTGTTATTATTATTAGCGACCGAAAATTGCGGTCGCAGATAGTCTTGGTCGCTATTGAGCTTTTTCTTGTTGTTTGTAACATAGACATTACATTTGCTGCAAGAATTTTTGTTTTTAGCTTTTTCCTTTTCTGCAAAAATGCAAGAGGTATTGTTAGAGAGTACATGCATTAAGCAAATAGTAAACGAAGAAAATGAAACATGGTTGGTAAGAAAATGATTAATTAGGTCATTAATTCTAAATTAACGAAGACATGACAATGATCAAGTCAATGCACCCATATGTGAAAACTTGCGATGGATGGAGAGCAAATGAAAGAATGGTCGGTGATTCTGTCATAGTCAAATTTCAACATCTTTAAACACTTCTTCATTTATGGAAGTTCTTCAATATTGTTCAAATAAAATTAGTTCTTTAAAATTAGTTCTTCATTTATGCGCATTAAGATTATAATATTAATTTTATATGTAATTATCAAGTAGCTAGACAACTCATTTAAAAGTAATTAAGTAGTTAGAGAGAGGGCTCAAAAATGTGTGCTAACAATAATACTAGCATTTTTCGACTAGTAAAAAGTTAATACAAAATTAATTGTGATACCACTACTTAATTTGAAAGCTGATATATATACTCCAATTAGAAATCTGATAGATCACCAGGGATTTTTTTGGAGTTTTGAGTTTGCTGAGTAAATTAATGACAATATATATATATATATATATATATATATATATATATATATATATATATATATATATATATAAATGCAGATTAAAGAGAAGCAACCTGGCTGGTTATATTATTTTGTAAAGCAAATTAATGGCCTGTTCATTGGAAACATAATCAAAATAATTTGAAGTCAACTTCTGGAGGAACAAGAACAATATGAGATTGATTTAATCAGCATACAATAAAAGGACAATATTGAAATGGTCTCTCATTGAGATTCCATTAATCATAATAATCGTCAATTTTAATTTATCTGTACGTAATTATATTTAGATGCTCATAATTTCTAATTAAACTCCCTCAGTACCAACATGCAGGGGTACTATTTAATAAAGGGAATGGAATATTATCGAGTTCTTAAGAGAGAGAAACGTATAATCCCAATTTTTTAGTTCAACTCTTAATATAATATAGGGAATGAAGAACCTCAGTATATATTTAATTGATGTCTACTACTTCAACTTATAACATATATATAACTATTGAAAAGAAATTTGTATTTTTGGGAGGAACAACTGTATCATTTGAATTTCATATATATTTTCTTTGTTTTTCTTCAAAAAACCATTGACTTTGAGAATGCCATTGCAATATATATATATATATATATATATATATATATATATATATATATATATATATATATATATATATATATATATATATTGTTCTTCATGCCATCTTCTATAACATGTATGCCACTTAGCTTGAAATTAAAGAAAACAGTACAGTACCAACCCAATTAACCTAGCTCAAAGGTACGTTTCTGAAAAAAAAGAGCTCTCAGATGATAAGAAAAATCTCATTTATGTCACGGCTTCTTCTACTTAGCCTCTATCTCTATTGTACGATGATTATTAGCTTCACCGGAGCTTTTGATGATGATCAGAAGGTAATAATTAATTAATCTCTATACATCTACAACTCACATTTATGCATGGCATGCAAACGCTTGTTGATTTCATTAGTAGACCACCTAAATTGTGCCTAAACTAGCTAGTTAAGTTCATCAAAATTATGTATATATGGATATACGGTTAATTCATGTGCACGCTAATATATACTGCACCCCAATTATAATAACTCTAGCTTTCCCTTTGATAATTAAGTATCTTCTTGGCAATGCAGGCCTATATAGTATATATGGGTGACCGTCTCAACGCTCCCCTCTCCGCACCATCTCTTCATAGAAGCTTGCTAGAACAAGTTCTTGGAAGGTTACTTATTTGAGACGTGTATATATATATATATACAGAATGGATCCTGTCCGGGAGTCCGGACAGGATCTAAAATGCGGACCAAATTTTTTTTTTTTTTTTTGCTTTTTTTTTTGAAACAACTAAAAAAAAATAAATTTATGGAACTGAATTTTTTCCATAATACAGTGTTTTGGGTGTGTTTTTAATACCTATACCAACCAATGTATGTACAGTCTGCCCAGACTGTACAGAAATGTTTTGGTATAGGCATTCAAATCACGCCCAAAACACTGTATTATGGAAAAATTTCAGTTCCATAATTTTTTTTTTTTTTAGTTGTTTCAAAAAAAAAAGCAAAAAAAAAAAAAAAAAAGGTCCGGATTTTGTTAAAATCCGGACGTCCGGACCTGATCCGGTCCATATATATATATATATATATATATATATATATATATATATATATATATATATATATATATATATATATATAGGGTCTCCATCCACAGCAACCGGTTGCAGCCATATGAAGCTGTACCGGCCTTAGAATTTTTTTTTTTATAAGCCGGTACAGCTTCATACGGCTGGTGAAAAGGGGTTGCTCCCCAACAACCGGTTGCTGTGGATGGAACCCCATATATATATATATATATATATATATATATATATATATATATATATATATATATATATATATATATAGAGCAAGGATCAAGTGCATACCCCTTATCTTACTCATCCGTGCTCACCCCTCTTTAGGCGACGGTTTCGGTCATACAACCGTCGTCTATACTTTTAGCGACGGACAATATAAAGCGTCGCTAAAAGTATAGACGACGGTTGTGTGAACGAAACCGTCGCCTAAAGGGGGGTGAGCACGGGTGAGTAAGATAATGGGTATGCACTTGATCCGGATCGTATATATATATATATATATATATATATATATATATATATATATATATATATATATATATATATATATATATATATATATATATATATATATGGGGTTCCATCCACAACAACCGGTTGCTGTGGAACAACATTTTTGGGCCTGTGAATTTTTTTTTTTGCTCCAGCCGAAATTTCACAGGCCAAAAAAGGGATTGCTCCACAGCAACCAGTTGCTGTGGATGGAACCTATATATATATATAGCTATAAAATTAATGTCGAAACAAATAAAGACATACTAACTTTTTTAGTACAAATCTGTTTTTGCAGCAATGCATCGACATCTCTACTCTATAGTTATACGAGGAGTTTTAATGGATTTGTTGTGAAGCTTACTAACGAAGAGATGCTTCGAGTGGCTGGTGAGTTCTTGAATATTGAACTTTTCATTAAATTAAAAGGATATATATATAAGAAATACAATTATTTCATGTTATAGAATGTGATCAGTTCTTGGACGAACGTTGTCAAAACCACATCATAATTAGTTTCTGATGTGACATTTTAAATGAATCAAAATGGAAAAAGTTAACAGATTAATGCCTTAATTGAAAAAATTAAAAGCCGGATTATTGAAGTAAAAAAAAATCAATAGTTTAGAATAATAATTTATATTTAAGACATTAAATATTATATTTAGCGACATAATAATATTTGTCGCAAATAATTGTGTTCCTGTTACAATTTGCTAAAAATAATACTTGTGTTAATGTTAAATGTGTATTGTGAGAAATTTAATGAAATGTTTTATTGACGAGATCCCAATCCACAGTTTTGATATAAAAATGGCAAGTCTAGGGATAATACTTGGATCATTAAGTGAGTCGCATCATTCGGTTTGTATATAACTACTCTTTGAATTGTAAAAGTTAATCTAAAAACTAAGTACTCTTTGTACCTTTGCATTTTCAGCTATGAATGGCGTGGTTTCTATGTTCCCAAATGGAAAAAAACAGCTCCACACCACAAGAAGTTGGGACTTCATGGGCTTTCCCCAACAAGTTAACAGAACCGTCGTTGAAAGTGATGTTATCATCGGAGTCCTTGATACTGGTATTTGGCCGGACTCTGATAGTTTCAATGACACAGGATTTGGTCCACCGCCAAGCAAATGGAAGGGAATTTGTCAAACCTCCTCCAATTTGACCTGCAACAAGTAATTAATTTCCCCATACACCAAATCTGATATACGTTTTAAAAGTAGAGATACATTTTTTTTTCATAGTTCGTTTTAAAATTTAAAATATATTTCTAATTTTAGACTATAAAGTAATATAAAATTCCTAACATGCCATCACTTATATTCTAGGTAGATTGAATATTAGAATATGGAAATTGATATTTTCACAATATTTTTTGATATTTTCACATGAAAAGTGTCGTTATAGATGTATAGTGACGGTGAAAACCGTCGCTATAAGATCTATAACGACGATTTTCATGTCAATATCATTTTCTATTTTTTGTTGTGAATATATCAGTTTCCTTAGTATATATACCACCACTTAGCACTACGGTCCCCTTCTCCAACGAATCAAAAGCGAACCGGTTATAACGAATATTTTTTCGGTCGCTATAGCATATAAAGCTGGCGACATAACTATGACAACGGTTCGAACCGTCGCTATACCCGGTTCACTTTTGGTTCGCTCTTTAAGGTTTGATGGAGAAGAGTACAACTACTATACATTTTTAGTAAGTATTAGGGATAAAATTGATTTTTTTTAAAATAATAATTGTTTCATAAATATACCCCTAATTTGGGAATCATGTAAATACTAAATTCCAGCTAGTAATATTTGTAATCCTTTTGCAGTAAAATTGTTGGAGCACGATATTATAAGAGTGATGGAATTTTTGAGGCAGACGAATTTATTTCTCCAAGAGACTCAGACGGGCATGGGACACACACTGCATCCACAGCAGCCGGAGGTCTAGTTAACCTGGCAAGCTTAATAGGGCTTGCCAGTGGAACCGCTAGAGGCGCGGTTCCATCAGCGCGCGTTGCTACTTATAAAGTATGCTGGTCTGGTGGTTGCGATGATGCTGATATTCTTGCTGCATTTGATGATGCAATTGCTGATGGTGTCGATATAATCTCCATTTCAGTTGGGGGAGGACCTCCTCTGGATTATTTCAATGACTCGATAGCAATTGGATCTTTTCATGCCATGAAAAATGGGATACTGACCTCAACTTCGGTTGGTAATACTGGTCCTGATTTCGGAACTATCAACAATTATTCACCATGGCATTTATCGGTTGCTGCTAGCACCATAGACAGGAAGTTCTTTACAAAGTTGAAACTAGGCAACAATATGGTTTACCAGGTAAAAACTTTTTGTCCCCTCCTATTATTTTTCTTTTTAATATTTTTTCTTTGGAGGAATAACTCAACCACAGCCTTTTTTTTTTGGAATTGGGATTCCAATTGGTTAAAATTTGGCAGTCCAATTGAACAATCTTATTGAAACACAAATCTGGATTCCAAACAATTAAATTGGTTCATTAGGACAGATAAGTTGCATATAACAAAGATCAACTTAAATGCAACTTTATGCTATATCAATATAACTCATTTCTATAAACTGCTCAAATAAACACTGGCTGGGAATCCTTGGCGCATAACTTATCAAGATACTTATCACGATATTCACTACTACTAGAGTAATCCTTTGGATTTATTTTCCCCCTCCTATGTGTACTTCATAAGTTTAAAAAGAAAAGTTAATTTATCATCAATATTCTTCAAAACTATGGTAAGGATAATTACTTTTGTTCTCATTCTAGGGAATTTCAATAAACACATTTGATTTGAAGAATGTAACCTTTCCCATGATATATGGCGGCGATGCCCCTAATGTCACCGGAGGTTTTTCTAGCTCCTCATCCAGGTAAGTCGAAATTAATTGACAATGAGTGAAGTGCTTGACATGGTTTATATTTAGGATTGCGAGGATTTACAATTCTCACACTAATTCAATGATTGTGAAAAATTAGGCATTGCACCGAAAACTCATTGGACCCAACTTTAGTGAAAGGTAAAATTCTTCTATGTGATACCTTAAATGATGCGGAACCAGCCCTTCTTGCCGGTGCAGCTGGGATTGTAATGCAAGAGGAACGCGCCATGGATTTTGCGGTCTCCTTTCCTTTACCTGCAACGTTTATTGGGGTGGACGATGGTGACAGTGTCTTCGATTACATTAAAAAGACAAGGTACAAACTAACATATCTTAATGTATGAAGAACACAATCATTTAAATTAATAATAATCTCTATTTATAACTGATATTCCTACGTACAATGAAATATATATAGCAACCCGACTGCAACTATACTGAAGAGCAATGAGGGTAATGACAAATTTGCACCATATGTGGTCTCTTTCTCATCAAGAGGACCAAACCCTGTTACTCTTGATATTCTCAAGGTAACCAATGTGACCAACCTTAATTAATTCCTTATTGAAATGTTTTTTCTAGCTAGTTAAAATGAGAGTCATATAAATTTTCACTTCTTGACTTATTTTTAAGCATATTAAAGTTTGTCTTGAAATAACTTTTTTATTGAGTTTTTCTTTCCAAGTTTCCTAGGCAAACCTGAATTTGCCTTAAAATTAAGAAGAGTCAACAAGTCAAATAGGATTCTAATTTTTAGATGAGAAAGTATTGCATAGTGTAATTATAACTGTGGAGTTCATTCTTCACCGAAACCATCTTGGTATGTTTTTGCAGCCAGATATATCTGCCCCAGGAGTTGATATATTAGCAGCATGGTCTTTAGCCTCTCCAGTTTCCCGCGTAAAAAGAGACAACCGAAGAGTACCATACAACATAATATCTGGAACATCTATGGCTTGTCCACACGCTACCGGAGTCGCTGCCTATATCAAATCCTTTCATCCGTCCTGGTCTCCAGCTGCTATTAAGTCCGCTATTATGACTACCGGTAATTAATCCCACTAGTTTTTGAATTTTTTTAATAACTCTTTTATATTGTTATAATGATTGACCAGCCTCAACTCTTATGTAAAAGACTAGACTAATTAAGATATAGCATATATATATATCCTTTTTGAATCCAATTATTGATATCTGTAATAGATGTATTATTTAATATATATATAGATATGATAAAACAGAAAATATTAATAAATAAATTCGAGTCCTTTGAATTCACAAAGTCTCCTTAAAGCAAATTTATTCCCCCACAGATGCTAAGGGTTAATTGAATAATTGCTCCCTAAGATAAAACGGATTTCAATTCTTAATTAGTAGCATTACAAAATTAAGAATTCATCGAACCAGAATTTATGTTATGTACTGAACTTACATGAATAATAATGATGATGACGCATGCAAAAAATAAATTGAAAAAGAAGAAAATTCTTACTTTTGTTTGTCTGTCAAAAAATAAATTAGGAGCAATAAGTTGTCTGCCAAAAGTGTGCCTATGTAGTCTGTCAAAAGGTGAGCCTATGTTGTCTGTCAAAAGTCACAGGAAACACAAGGCATATAACTTGGAAAAATAAGGACATGAACGGCGGGAAGGAAAAACATGTATTTTTTCATACGCGCCCCCATCTTCTTTAATTTATAGAAAAATTAACGGTTTATTACCGTCGGCGCACAAACTGTTTTGACCCGACCCGTGCACAAACTGTTTTGACCTGACCCGACCCAACCCGAGTCAGTTTTTCTCATTCAATTCTATTTCCAACAATTATAATGTCACATTCCTCTCTCTCATTTGTATAGTCTCATTCTTATGTATTATTGACACTCAAATACAAATTTGAATTTGAATTTGAATTTGAATTTGAATATTCATCTTTTTGATTAATAGAAATATTCATTAGGACTAATTGTAAACTTATATATGCATCTTTATATGATCAGCTTTTCCCATGAATGCTACAACTAGCCCACATGTTGAATTTGGATATGGGTCAGGTCATATAAATCCTATGAAAGCTGTAAATCCTGGTTTAGTATATGATGCTGGTGAAGTTGACTATGTAAAATTTTTGTGTGGCCAAGGATATAATACCTCTTATCTACAAATTGTTACCGGAGATAATAGCACTTGTTCAGAAGCTAATATTGGAACTGTTTGGGATCTTAACTTGCCTTCATTTGCTCTCTCCACTGTATTACCTGCTCGATATGTTAATCAAACATTTAGTAGGACATTAACAAATGTTGGATGGCCGATATCTACATATGAAGCTACATTAATTACAGGATCAAATACACTTAATATCCGAGTTGAGCCAGCTGTTCTATCGTTTACATCTTTAGGCCAAAAGCTTCCATTTGTAGTGAAAATTGACGGACGATTAGGGAGAACTATAGTGTCTGCTTCTTTGGTGTGGGATGATGGAGTGCATCAAGTGAGGAGCCCCATTGTGGTGTATGCTGTCTCATAATATTTTTTTTTGTATAATATTGTGAAGAAATTAAAGCATGCCTGAAACTATTTAAGAGAAAAAGAATAAGTTGAAAGTATTATGTAAATTATGTGTAATTAAGAAATCAATGAAATTTACATGAATTCTTTTCAACTGATAATGCATTTTCAAATTTTCCCCCTATTTAATTACATTTTTTGTGATGTTTGAACTGAAAGTGTATCCTGGTTTATGAGCAGCTGGGTTTAGGGTTTAGAACGTATATGATTTTTTTTATTATCATGTTATCAGGGTTTATTAATTACAATGCGTAGTTTTGTATTTTAGGATGAATCATGTTACACTATGGATTAATATTTTCCGAATAGTAAAAGATTGAATTGCCATTATTGGCCGGGCATTCATGTAAATTGTAGGTGATAGCGGAAGACGATAAACAGGATAAAAACATTTAAAAAAAAATAATAAATTTTGAAATTTAATTTGCATAAATCTTTAATTTGCTGAGATACTGGTCATAACACCACTTTGGAACAATTACATATTATAGTACATTTTTAAAAGTAATTACAAAAATTATACATTCATAAAATAATTACAAAAATATGACAATTCATCATATATATTTACAATACTAATATAATTAAGAGTCCTTAAATTAAGGGATTAATATTAATGGGCTGACATAACAAATTAGTTTCCATCTTCCTTCGGTCTCTCTCTACGCCCTTACTATTTTTCTTTCTTCTCCCTTACTACTTCTCTCTCTCCTCTCGAAGCCACTCGTCGTCATCCTCTTCAACTCTGACAGAAAATTGAATACGTGACTTTCAGGCTATGTTTTTCTGGCTAATACGTGATTTTCTCTCTCCAACTCTCTCACAAGTGAAAGGATTTTGGTTTCTCTCTAAGGTCTGCTTCTAATTTCTGTTAATTCTCATTCTACTAAATAATTGTCAATATGATCATATATATACGCTATGTTTCCAACAGAATGGGGTATTGATTGTTTGGGTTTGTGTTGTTTTTATGTTTTGTATAGAATGGTTGATACAAGGAAGAAGGATGGAAAGAGGAAAAGAATCACAGAGAGTGATTCTATTAAGAACTTGAAGAAATTTGTTTGGGTTTGTGCAGTTGGATTCTGATTTTGATGTTCCCGTAGTTAAGACAGAAGCTCAAGTTCATAGCCAGAAGATATTTCGAACCCAAAATTTTTTAAAGGTTTACTAATTTAAATTTTGTTATTGTTACTATCATATAACTTTTTGATTACTTCTGCATTATGTTTTGGTTACTGTTAGCTTATGATTCGGATACCATTTTTGTTACCTTGATTTGGTATTTTGGTTACTTTTTTATGTTGTTATGGTTATCATGTATTTGCTTAGTATACATGGTTGACTAAACTGGTTTTGGTGTACATGTTGTCTATGTATTGGTTACAATTAAAACATAGTTTGGTTACTATCATATAATTATTTGGTTACTTCTTTAATATGTTTTTGGTTATTGTTAATTTTTGATTTGGATTCTATTTTTGTTTCCTTGAGTTGGGATTTTGGTTACTGTTTTTTGTTGTTCTGGTTTTCATGTATTTGTTTAGTATATATGGGTTGACTAAACTGTGTTTGGTCTATATGTTGTTTATGTATTGGTTACCATTAATATATGTTTTGGTTACTGATATATAACTGTTTGGTTACTTCATTAGTATATTTTTTGTTGTTGTTAGCTTATGATTTGGATACCATTTTTTTTCTCAATTGGGATTTTGGTTACTTTTATATGTTATTTTGGTTCCAATGTATTTGCTTAGTATACATTGGTTGACTAAACTGAATTTGGTATACATGTTGTTTATGTGTTGGTTACCATTAAATCATGGTTTGGTTACTATCATATAACTGTTTGGTTACTTCTTTAGTATATTTTTTGGTATACATGTTTTAGTTTTGGTGACCTTTAAATTATGTTCTGGTTAATATTATATATAACTATTTGTTTACTGCATAAAATGGTCTGTACTACAAGTTGTTTATATTTTGGTCACCATTAGATTATATAATATAACTTTTTGGTTACTGCTTTATTATGGTATGGTTAATGTTATATTATGATATGATAACTATTATTGTGCAGTCAATGTGCGATGTTGGTTATTTGTTATAGTCTGTTTTTGCTACTGTGTAATTGTTATATTATGTTTTGGTTAGTATGCTTTTATTTGTTGGTCACTACGTAACTGTTTATGTTATAAATATTGTTTATATCTGGTTACTAATGACTGTGTAAATCTGATTTTATTTATTTGCAGTTATGGGATCTTTACTATGAGGAATGCAACAGAAAATTCACTGCAAAAGTTATATATTGGTGTGACATGGAAGTCTCCAGCATTATTACCAAGAAATTGAACCCAAGTCAGTTGGAGAAGTTTAAGGCATCATTAGTTTGTGGATAATTTATTTTTGTAAATAATAAACCCAAGTCATAATAAACCATGTATTTGCTTATTATACATTGATGTATTATTTTTGTAAATTTTTTCAAATATATTTTACAAGGGTTATGCTCTTCTAAAAAATTCATTGGAAAAGTTATGGTTACATGTATATGTGAGAGTATACATGGGTCGCCTAAACTTGGTTGGAAATACATGTTGTTTCTGTTTTGGTTACCATTAAAATATGTTCTAGTTACTTTCATATAACTATTTGGTTACTTCTTTATTATGTTTTGGTTACTATTACTTATGGTTTGGCTATTATTATTGTGTCCTCAATGTGGGATTTCAGATACTTTTATTTTTTATTCTGGTTAATATGTAATTGTTTAGTATACATGGATTGTCTAAATTGAATTTCATTACATGATGTTTCTGTTTTGGTTATCATTAAAACCTGTTCTGGCTACTATCATATAATTATGTGGTTACTGTTTTATTATGTTACATTATGGTTACTGTTATTAGTAATCAGATAGTTACAAGCTTGTATCAGGACAAACATCAATTGTTAAATGTATATGTGTGAGTATCCTATTTATCTACAAGCTTGTTAGTAACCAGATAATTATCATAAATATAGTTACAAGCTTATTAGTAACCAAATAATTATAAGCTTATATCAAGACTGTTATAAAGTGTTAAATGTATATGTTTTATTTATACCTTGCCATCATGATAGAATAAGAAACTCATTTTAAGAGTTCTCATTTATATATATGATGGTCACTTATAGATCTCATATGAAAATAAAAATAGTTTAAGAGGTGCAGTTGGTAACCAAACCTGCATATAAGGGTAACCATTTTAGTTTTTGTTAGTAACCAAATAATTAAAAACTTATATAAGAACAATTATCAAGTGTTTAATGTACATGTGAGGGTTCCCATTTATCTAGCTGATGGATATTTTTAAATTACGTAGTTATAAAAGTTATTTGGAAATAGTCCATGCCAGTTGGTAACTAAATATGAATATAGAGGTAACCATTTTATTTTAGATGGGTAACCAAATTTACATAAAAAAGTTTCAGAACAGTTACCAATTGTTCAATGTATATGTTTACTTTATATTGATAACTCATGATGGAATAAAAAATTAAAATATTAATCAACATCAATTTTAGTTACTGTACACCATCAAAAATGTTATCAACCACGCGGTTAATGGTTACTAACAGTAAACAATTATATATTCCTGTAAATAATTAAATTTGTTGTATTGTTTACTGTCAGTCTCCATTGTATAACAAATGAATAAACATTGTAAAGTAACCAAATCAATATTAGACACTAACCAAATTACATAATCTTAGTAACCAGAATATAAAACACATTTTTATATGCAAATTTGAAGGCCTAAATGATGGGATTTGACCAAAAAGCCCTGCAGTGCACTAGCAAAGCTGGTGACTTTGAATCGTTGACTCGTTTTTAATGAAATTAGGCTCCGAAAATGCCCAAATTCGACACTCCAAACTTGACAGAGATTGTCAAATTGTCACTGCAACCAAATAAATATTATTTTGTAACCAATTAAATAGTATACAATAACTAATATATATAATCAGATTAACAGTTGTATAAAGGTAACCAATGTAGTCAGTATACTAACTGTGTGACCAATCAAAGAGCGAAAAACTTAAGAAAGGTAACCAATATACGAGTATATAGTAACCACGGGATAACCAAATAAACATTAATTTAAAGTATACAGCAACCAAATAAACATTATATAGTAACCAAATCAATAATAAATAGTAACCAATTTCTATGTACTTAGTTACCAGAATATAAAACATATTTTTCATGCATTTTGCAATCAAAACAGTCAGTATACTGACTTTGTGACCAATTAAAAAGCGAAAAACTTAAGAAAGGTAACCAATATACGACTATATAGTAACCACGGGGTAACCAAATAAACATTTAAAGTATACAGCAACCAAATAAATATTATACAGTAACCAAATTAATAATAAACAGTAACCAATTTATATGTACTTAGTAACCAGAATATAAAACATATTTTTGCATGCATTTTGAAATCAAAACAGTCAGTATACTGAAGAGAATTTGTAGAAAAAGAAGTTTGGACGGCTTTCTGAAGAGAATTTGTAGAAAAAGAAGTTGGGTATCGAGTCATCTTCTGTAATCATTCACGTTCTATATATATATATATATATATATATATATATATATATATATATATATATATATATATATATATATATATATATAATCCAAGAAGTTGTATACTTCAATTCTGATCATTGAATGTATTATTCTGATCTTCTGTTGATCTTGAAGTTGTTGTTGATCTTGGAGTTGTTGTTGATCTTCTCCTCTATTATCCTATCTTAGAGTTGCATCTCGTCTTCTCCGTTCTTTCGTTGCTCTGTTTTTTCTGATCTCAAAGTTGCCTTTTTTCTTCATTAGTGTGATTTTAGGACGGGTCAGTTGGAAATTTAAAAGTCGGTAACTGACGTGTATGGAATTAATAACGCGTAATTTTAGCAAGTTAATATTGTATTGCGTTATTTTTGTAATTATTTTGTGGATGTTATATTTTTGTAATTACTTTCTAATTGTTGTATATTAGTGTTAAGGACCCTAACACTTTCTTGAAAAATTCAATTAATTTGATCCTTATTTTAGGCGTCAAAACGTACCTCAGGTATATATCATATGCCTTCCATCCGGTTTACAAAAATGTCGCATTTGATTTATTTTTCTTCCAGCCAATTTGCAAAATTCAAAATTTATGTATATATTATTAATTATGATTAATACAATAATTAGTATTGTAAAATACTGTTAAGTATCACACGTTCACAAAGTTATTAGTTTGAAAATTAATTAAAATAAACTTGCATTACAATTTGAATTATTTCGGAAAGTGATCGTGATCAAAATTATATTGGTTTAATTTTTTTTAATTATTAATCTTAAAATTAGTCAATTAGGACAAATAATCTTTTTGAGGAATGTAAGTGTAATACTCCACTCCTACAACGAAAGATATGTGAAAAATTTGGATGTATATAAGAAATAAAAAGTGTTATTTATTGGACAAAAAATAGTTATATTTAATTCTTAGGGTAATATTGAAAACTAAACAATTAATGATTACTTGAAATTCTCAAACGACTTATATTAAGGGACAAAAATACTTTTTTAAAACGAATTATATGAAGCGACGGAGAGAGTATATTATGAGAGGGAGGGAGTAATTTATTAAGAACGCTCATGATTAGAGAATTAATAATATAAAGGACAAATTCGAAGACAAATTAATTAACGAGATGATTGTTGGGTTAAATCCATTTATTTGAACTTTTATGTTCCCAACTATAGTATACGACACCAGCCACACATATATTGTGTACAAAACTCCAAGAAAGGGCATAATTGTTGCCAACTATCAATCTGATCACAACCCTAGCTCCCTATTTAATTTTAAGCACATTTTGATTACTCTTTAATTAGTTCTTCACCGGCTTGGAATCATATAAAGATACTACGTTGAATAATTAAATTAAAAGAAAGGGTTAAGAGTTTACAAAATTTTAAACCAGGTGTTTGTGCAACAAATAACCAGTAATTTTATATATTTCATATTGATACTCCCAATCTTGTTTCTTGTTAATTTTTTTGAAGCCCTGCACTTGGAAGATGACACTACAAGTAAAATAAATTCTAATAATCAACAATAAGTACATAATTATAATTACAATATCAATCAATTCATGCTAAATATTACAATAATCAATCACAGTATAACCTTACATGAAAAAGCAAACAATTCTAGCCTCAAATAAACGATGAAATAACATCATACAAAAGTGGGAATCAAATTTGAAACCTAAATATTTGAGGGCCAAAATTTAAGAGTTATTATTCCTGCTGTGGAATGGTGAACCTACACGCCTTCTTTTTGACAGGAGATCGAGAGCAAACTATATACGTAGACTTGGACTGTCCAAACTCATACAGTCATACTTCATGAAATGCTTTATGGTTTGTTGCCAGTGGACATGATTAAATTTGTAAGAATTTAATTATCCCTTCATTTCATTACTATGATCTTTGATCAATAATGATCATAAAAACCCCCTTTATCACTCACTCTGTATAAATTTTAACCATGGGTTAATATCTCATTGGCCTTTGTTCTACTTAATTTCGTTTTCCCTTTTTCCATTTTGTATGATATAAATATTGATAATCATTAATCAAACTTTTATACTACTTTTGGATTCTAAGAATCAAGGTGAGAATGGAATAAGTACTTATTCCAATGGAATGAAAATAATTGTGTTTGGTTGTTCCATTGGAATAAATGAAAATAAATGTGTATGATTGTTCTATTGGAATAGAATGATCCATTCTCATCCCTACCAAATTTATGAATTTTATTTCTTAGATGAGGGTATGTGATGACTCGATCATTTTAATCAAGAATAAAATGAATCATTTCACTCACCATTTCATTCCCTTCTTCACTATTCGTTCGCCAATTTCATTCACTCAATTCAAACGTAACATTAACAACTAACAACTTATTTTATGTCATTTATATCCGTGAGACAGAGAGGATTAAATTAAACATGCATGCAACCCCGAAGAACATTTTAAAGCCGGCTTTGAACCGTTTCTTTTTGGAGACGGGTATACCGATATTAAATATTTTTGAGAAACCAATGGACATGGTAATGTGTTACTAAAAAACTAGATATATATATATATATATATATATATATATATATATATATATATATATATATATATATATATATATATATATATATATTATCCCTCCCTAGCTTGTTAGCTGCACCAAATACACAAGGAAAGCTGAAGCTCATTTTTAGATCATTCCAATTATGGCGTCTCAAGTTTCTTCTCTACTATGGCTTCTCACCATTAGCTTCACATATACGGCTCTTATCGGCTGCAATGGAGCCTCTGATGGGGATCAAAAGGCATAGATTTATTATGGGGACTTAGTTTTTTGATTTTTTGGTTTTCAGAAATACTCATAATAATAACATTTCTGAAGCTTCATTGCACTTATTTAATCATTGAGAAAATATAAAAGCTAATATGCATGCATGGGGTTGTTTGGTTTTACTAATAATGATCATTTTTTCCGGCTTGCAGGTATACATTGTCTACATGGGTGACGTTCCAAAAGCAGCTGGTTTCTCTGCAACAGCTTTTCACACTAACATGCTACGACAAGTTATGGGCAGGTTGTTTATGCATAAATCATAATCATGCAGATTCTTAAAGAGTCTCATTTATCATTTTTTTTTTGCCTTCAAAAAGTTTTCTTGTTTTATTGAAGTAATACAAAATGACAAGATATTCTCAAGTACCATCACAATTTCATTATCACGTCAGTCCAACTAAAAAATAACTAATTATTTTTCGGGGTAAATATGGAAAAAAAATGCAACAATTAATATTTGCAAAATTTTTTTACAAATAAGAATTTTTTGTGAAACAGCATAGGGTATATACATATATTGTTGTTTTGCATGCGAAATTATACTCCCTCCGTCCCCAAATTAAATGATGACTTAAGTGGTAAAAAAATGTGCCCTCAAAAGTCAAAAGGATGACAAAAATACTACATAAATTTTTATTTAGACAAAATTATCATTGACTTACTATCATAATTTACTTATCTTAATAGTCAACCAGTTACATCACTAATTTTCTCTACCAAAAATTCAATTAAATATATTAACTCTTACAAATATAAACTTATCACACTACGACAAAGTCGATTGAGAAAAAATATACGTTCTTTCCTAATTTTTTTAATATCTTAATTTGTGTGAAATTGTACTTATGTCAATATCACATTATTTCAAACTCACGACATTAATCAATTTGCAATTAAGCCCATTCTTGCACAAAAAACAAATACCAAAATTTAGAATAAAAAAAAAAGTGAGTCAAATACATTAAACTTCGAAAAAAACGTAGAGATTATAAGGTGGCCGGTATTCATCATCTGATCACTTCTTCATTGACATGCAAAAAGCAGTAGGGCATCCGACTCTTTACTCCACAGCTACAAGAGGAGCTTCAATGGGTTTGTGGCAAAACTGACAGAGAAAGAGAGGAGGAGAATATCTAGTGAGTACTTAATTATGTATATAACTCCAAAAATGATGACATATATGAAGAAATGTGTTGTGCTTCTAGTCTGATGTTTTTGACTTTGATTCTTCAGCCATGGAAGGGGTAGTATCGGTGTTTCCTAGCACGAAGAAGCAACTCCATACAACAAGGTCATGGGATTTCATTGGCTTCCCACAAGAAGTTACACGATCAAACATCGAAAGCGACATTATTGTAGGAATGCTTGACACCGGTATCTGGCCTGAATCAAAAAGTTTCAGTGATGAAGGATTTGGTCCACCTCCAAGCAAATGGAAGGGCACTTGCCAAGCCTCAACAAATTTCACTTGCAACAAGTAAATTCCATTCCCTCACTAATATACAATTAATTACTTGCCTATGAGCAAGACTCTCCCTTTTTGGTTGAGTGGAGTACTGAACACATTTATGTGAAAAACGTGACTGTAGTTGTTAGAGCTAGTTAATTGTGGTAAACAGTCTAAAAATGATGTAGTTTTGATTATGAAGATGATGAAAAGACTGACAATATTATCATCAGAAATATGCACCTAGCCCAATGATCAGTCGGTTGTTATTAGTATGTATACATTGTTGTGTGCCTCTTTCTAACGACTTAAAACTTTTAGATGAATTAATTATTTAACAATTTTTTATATAAGGTTCTCAACACTTTGTCCCATAGGCCTTAAGTAGTTGTTTATTTTCTCGATTTTTTTTCTTTTTGACCATTAATCTTTTGTGGACTTGAAATTACCAAAAGTCACTTGAAGACTATTCTTCTAATGAGAATTGGAATACTTTGTGCAGCAAAATTATAGGAGCCAAGTTCTACAGAAGTGAAGGAAATGTAGGCGCAGAAGATTTTGATTCGCCTAGGGATTCCGAAGGACATGGAACACACACCGCATCCACAGCAGCCGGAGCCTTAGTAAGCCAAGCGAGCTTATTAGGCCTTGGCTTGGGAACAGCTCGAGGAGGAGTTCCCTCTTCACGCATTGCTGTATATAAGATTTGTTGGTCTGATGGTTGTTCCGATGCTGATATTCTTGCAGCATTTGATGATGCAATTGCTGATGGAGTTGACATTATATCTCTTTCGGTAGGGGGCTCATTTCCTTCGGATTACTTTGATGATCCAATTGCCATTGGAGCTTTCCATTCCATGAAAAATGGGATCCTCACATCCAATTCTGCTGGAAATTCCGGTCCTGGCCCTGAAACAATTACAAATTTTTCGCCTTGGTCTCTCTCAGTGGCTGCTAGCACCATAGATAGAAAGTTCATTGCAAAGGTGCAGTTGAGTAACAATCAAGTTTATGAGGTGAGAAAGTCTATCCTTATTTCTAATATATTTATTTATCGGGTTTAGAATTTGTTCGCATATCAGCATTTTTAGACGCGGTAGCATTTGCTGTGTTTGAAGCTCCAAATGAAGCGTTTGCAAGTTAAATAAGTTGTATTTGAAATAAGTTGTACGTACACGAATAAGATTCTGAAGACTACATTTGGATCTCTAAACACTCCATAAGCTGGTAAACGAACAAGCACTTAATTTGTGTATTTCCTTAATTATTTACCCAAACTCTTTTTACATGCATGTAGGGTGCCTCGGTAAACACTTTTGATCTCAAAGAACTTTACCCATTAGTTTATGGTGGAGATGTTCCAAATACTGCAGCAGGCTTCACTGGAGAGGACTCTAGGTAATACTCCCTCGGTTCTAATATATATATAAGACCATTTTTTTCGTTTTGCATTTTGCATATCATTGTGTTCTTACCAGAAAATAATTGCTAAATGCAGGTACTGCTCACCAGACTCGTTGGACAAAACTTTGGTTAACGGGAAAATTGTTCTTTGTGATACATTGAATGATGGGGAGGGCGCACTTGATTCAGGTGCAATTGGTACAATAATGCAAGATGGAGGCTTCAAAGATGTTGCCTTTTCTTTCCCTTTGCCTGCATCCTATCTAAGTATAAATGATGGCCAACGAGTTTCAGTCTTCATAAATTCAACTAGGTAAAATTATGTAGTGTTATATTTATTTTTACATGAATTTGATTCAACTTTATTGATTAATCATTAACAATCTTAATGATATATACATCTAATTATTTATTTATGCAGTAAACCAACTGCGACCATTTCAAAGAGTGTTGGTGTTAAAGATACACTTGCCCCATTTGTAGTTTCCTTTTCATCAAGAGGGCCCAATCCCATTACAAGAGATATACTCAAGGTAATTAATTTATACATAATCAATTTATTGTTCATCTATAAATTCCACTTTTTTCTCTTCATAATCACAGTTTTTTTGGGTTGTGCAGCCTGACTTGACTGCCCCTGGAGTGGACATTGTCGCGGCATGGTCAGAAGCTACCACCGTAACAGGATTACCTGGAGACAAAAGGGTAGTTCCGTACAATATAATATCCGGTACATCTATGTCTTGCCCACATGCTACTGGTGCAGCTGCTTATGTTAAATCATTTCACCCGGCATGGTCACCTGCCGCAATTAAATCTGCTCTCATGACAACTGGTAATTATCTAGCTAGCTCATCATTTCAGGGAGAACATAAATAATTAGTCAAGTTAGTTTCCTGGGATTAAATGTATAATACTCCGTTATCCCTTTCTCTGTCTTATCCGGATCCACTATCCCATCCTATGCATTAATTGGTGTCAGTAATTACTATAATACTCCGTATGTGACAGATCGAGACATAGGATGAGACAGATGATTTGGACTTATAGTACAATGTGCATGCTTGCATAGATGTATTCAAGAATTAATGACTTGAAAATATAAATAAATAAAAACAATGCACCTTTTTTTTTCTCCTTTGCAGCCTCATCTTTAGGTGTAGATAAAAACACTGATGGTGAGTTCGCATACGGATCCGGTCAAATTGATCCTGCAAAAGCTGCAAACCCTGGCATAATATACGACGCAGGAGAGGCTGATTATGTGAAATTTTTATGCGGCCAAGGTTATAGCACTAAAAATTTGCAACTTGTCACTGGAGATAACACGACCACTTGTTCTGCAGCCACCAACGGAACCGTTTGGGATCTAAATTATCCCTCATTTGCTTTGTCTGCGGCGGCAACAACTTCAGTTACCCGTGTATTCCACAGGACTGTCACAAATGTTGGATCGCCGGTGTCGACTTACAAGGCCATTGTAACTGCCCCTTCAGGACTTACGATCGCAGTGGAGCCTAGTGTTCTTTCTTTCAAATCGTTAGGGCAGAAGCAATCTTTTACCGTGACGGTTGGAGCAACTGTTGGTAGCAATGTATTGTCTGGTTCTTTAGTGTGGGATGATGGGGTGCATCAAGTGAGGAGTCCCATTGTTGCACCTGCTACTTCCTCCTAATTATCCATGCTAGGCTGTTGAATTTCAACATTTATTTTTCAAGCACCCTGCAAAATTTGTTAATGATGTGATTTAGATTAAATCTAACACATTTTTACCTTTTAATTTGTTTCTATGTAATTTTTGAATAAAACATGGTGCGCTTTGAATCAAAAATATGTTTGTATCTTCTATTAATACAATTAAATGGGGCATAACTATTGTTACATTGAATTAATCACCCAAAAAAAACCCTTAAACTTGTTAATTTTTTCCAATTTAACCATGAACTCTTATTTTTTTTAATTAAAAACCTTCCAACTCTAATAATTAGACAAAAAATACCCTTAAAAACTTTCCTTGTGGTTTCAACATTTTCGTATTTTGCTACTTAAGGTGTGTAGGACTGAGTGTTGTGTGGATTTAGGACAGGGACGAAGTTGTGCTTAGGCCCCCCAAGGTTTGAAAATTTTGTAAGTCTAACTTGTTCATTCATTATGTATTCTATTGGTGGAGGCACTGGCCCAGTAGGAATAGGTTAACTTTTATCTATTTATGTTCATTATTTCAGTACACAACGAGGACAAGGTTTAATGGTTAGTAGACCCCGAATCCCACTATCTCAGACTCTTCCAGTTTCTACTGCAAGTGCATTTTTAACTGTGAGTCATGTCAAATCTGAACTTCGAAACAAGATGGAGGATGAATATCTTACAAATTCTCTTATTGTCTATATTGAAAAAGAAATTGTGAAACAGTTCACTACAAAAATAATTATAGATAGATTTCGTGATTTGAAAGAACGTCGGGTGCAATTTTGACGAAGCTTTGATATGTTCTAAAAGACTTTTTTTGTTATGTTTTGTTGTTTTTGTCAAAGAAAATTCTATTACTATATTATGTGACAACCCAAAATAAGTCCACACAACCCATTCTGAGTCGCCAAATATACGGTACAGAAATCAAATACAACTTCATTAATACAATTATTAATTGTTGTATAAAATAAGAAAAAACATACGTTGTGAGTTTCAATACAAATAATGTCCTGTAGACAATATTCAAACTCAAATAAAATCCTCATTATAATTATTGTCACACTATTTTACAAAATAGTGAGGACTACTATAATAACCATCTTGGACACTTCACTCCTCGACTAGTCTCAGCTACATTCTTGCCTCCTGAGAAGAACAATGTAACTAAAAGGAAAAGGGTGAGCTCAACTAGCCCAATAAAGAATATTATGACTAAGATAATAAATTATCCTTAGTCCTCAACAGAGAAAAATCTGATAGAATACAATAGACAACAAGTTTTAGATCAACAACTGCAGCGAAAATAACAATCCATTAGAAGAGTCAAGTAGAGAATGATGTCTACTATCTTCTATGATTTAAAAATTCATCATCAATATTTTATCCCTGTAATACCAATCAATAAACATTTCACATCAACGAATTATCCATGCACTACGGGCCAAGGATATTCGTTAGTATCACCAGTGGTCATGATCATGTCAAACAACCATCCATCTATGCACTACGGGTCAAAGAGGACTTTCACCGTGTAAGACCCCAGCTTTTATAAATAAGGATGAATTTTCTACAAATATTATTTTTGAATATTAAAAAGTAAATTTGATATAAAGTTATAGTTGTAGGTAATATTTATAAATTTTATAAAGTTCGCAAGTTGTTATATAATATTCGATTGGTCGGGGAATATTCGTTTTAACAGGGAATATTCGTACAACGGCACAATCATTGGTGGACCCCACAACGAAATTATTGTCGAATTGAGAAAATGACAAAAATACTTTATGAAAATAACGGCTGAAGTTTTTACCGTTAACTGTTGAAACACCCGGTGTTAAAAGTACAGTAATACGCGTGGTTGCATAGTAGCACACGGTATTGATTATTGTTGCTTACGTGAGAAGTCACTTAGTTGTGTTCAATTATTACTACAGTAATTGCTGCATAATATCTCACGTTATTTGATTCAATTATTGTCGATATTTTATATATTATTAAATCAATAATTAAGACGACGAAGTTATTAATATTATTATTTTTAATATTAACGATGTCTAGAAGTTCTGTCAAAGAGAGGTTTGGTCACCTAATTGCGCGCCAATAGGGAGAAATCCTTATTAGAAAGCCCCCTATTTCCTAGGAACGACCTGGTCGATTAATAGTGTGAATAATAATAATGATGATGAATTTTGTTTTATTAGTATTATTAATGTGATAAAATAGAAAAGCTTTTTATATAAAACAGAATACTTTTATAAAGTTATTCGTTTTATTAGACTATAAATAGAATATATGATATTCTATTATGCATAGTGTCTGCATAATGTTTGTATAGTAAAATCTTTTTATATAAAACAAAATACTTTTATAAAGTTATTTGTTTTATTAGACAATAATTAGAATATATTATATTTTATTATGCATAGTATTGCATAGTGCCTGCATAGTATTTTTCATAGTAAAATCTTTTTATATAAAACAGAATACTTTTATAAAATTATTCGTTTTATTGGACTATAAATAGAATACATGATATTCTATTATGCATAGTGTTTGCATAGTGTCTACCTAGTGTTTGTATAGTAAATTTTTTTATATAAAACAGAATACTTTTATAAAGTTATTTGTTTTATTAGACAATAATTAAAATATATTATATTTTATTATGCATAGTGCCTGCATAGTATTTTGCATAGTAAAATCTTTTTATATAAAACAGAATACTTTTATAAAGTTATTCGTTTTATTAGATTATAAATAAAATATATATTATTTTATTTAAAAGATTTTGTTTTAAATCTGGACCGTCCGTTCAAAGTAAATCAATCTGGACCGTTCATGAATTAGTTACTATGCAGTCCATTCTTCTATAAATAGAAGTTCATTCCTTCATTATTCCTTACGAATTCACTGAAACTCTAGAGAGAGAAACTATAGAGAGACAGAAGAAAAGTGTTCTGCTACTTTACTACTTCTATATCCAGTACTCTTCTTTCTAAGGTAAGAGATATTATTTGTTGTATTCGTAAGAGGTATTATTTCTTTCGTATTCATGAAGAGAAATTCTGTTATTCCATTCTTTATTATTTTGTTGGAATAACCTGTATACGCGGGGTACCCTATACTTGGTGAAATTCTTATGTTATTCCATTCGTTATCATTATGTTGGAATAAACTGTCTATGCGAAGAACCGTATGCATGGTCATTTCTGTTATTATTCCGTTCTTTATCATTCTGTTGGAACATCCTGTCTGTGCTTTATGCATGACCCGGTTTCGTTCTTTATTATTCTGTTGGAACATCATGTCTGTGCTTTACGCATGACCTGGTTCCATTATTTATCATTCTATTGAAACATCCTGTCTGTGCGTTTACGCATGACCTGGTTCCGTTATTTATTATTCTGTTGGAATAACCTGTCTGTGCGGTTTATCGCATGTCTGGTGATTTCTTTTGTTATTCCATTCGTTATTATACTCAGTTGGTTAAAGTTTTGACTTCTATACTCCATGAAATTAGTGAAATATCCTTGATATTTGCGCTTCATCCAGTATCTTTCATGGAAATATTCTTCTGAGCATTCTTAAATTTTAGTCCACAAAGAAGTATCATGTTGATAATTTAGACGCTATTGATTCTTGGATCAAATAATTCTTGAACTTGTTTAGTTGAATTCTTATATCATTGTCAATATTATCCTCATGTTTATATTTTGTTGAAAGTCATCTGTGGCCTGTAATGCATAGATGGACTTGGTATGATTATGACCAGTGATTATTTGGTGTAATCATGACCGTAATATTACAAAAGATGTGGTAAAGGTCCTCATTGGCCCGTAGTGAATTGATGGACAGTTGTTGGCATGATCATGACCATTGATGAATACACGAATATCCTTGGCCCGTAGTGCATGGATAATTTGTGTTTGTGATACTAATGAATATCATTGGCCGTAGTGCGGGGATGATGTGGATTATTTATTAAGCTAAGTCTCAGCGATAAAAGTGATGAAAAACCTTTTAAATCATAAAAGATAGTAGATTTTATTTTCTACTTGACTCTTCTAATGGATTGCTTGTTCCGCTGCAGTTAAACTTGATGTTTGTTATATTTTTTCAGTTTAACACTGTTGAAGGCTAACGATAATTTATTCTGCATTATCTTAGTCATAATATTTCTTACTAGGTTAGTTGAGCTCACCCCTTTCTTTCAATGTTCTCTTCAAGAAATAAGAACGTAGTCGGGACGAGTCGGGGAAAGGAGTGATGGTCCGAGATGGTATCATAGTAGTTCTCACTATTCTATAAAACAGCGTGATAATAAATGTAATGAGGACTCTATTAAGTGTGAATATTGTCTAGATGACAATATTTGTATTAAATTGTTTTTATTTTTTTGGTAAAATAAATTAGTTACTTATGGCCAAATATCGCATTTTGGGATTTCAGTTCAGTTCAGTAGTAGATGGTGCAAATGTGGGTCTTACCAATCAACACGATCTTAGCTTTTTCCAGGTAACGAGGATATTTTGTTGTAGCTCAATTATGTTGTTAATCAACTACGTGATATGAGTCCGTCAAAGAAATTACCACTTGTGTTGTTGTAAATCAAAAGTAACTTCTCGCTCTCACTAGGGTACTGGAGTTTTGTGTATTATCAATATATCCCAAGTAACGAAAATTAAAACTACGTAGATATATCAGCTCAAAGCTACACAAAGCTGACGGTAACTTCTTCTGTTTTTTTTTTTATTTTAGCATCTGCTGTTCTTTATTGCAAATTATGTTTCTTGGTTAGCACCATTTGTTGACAACTTTAAGCAGTCAATCACAATGTGGATTGTGGACGGATTTATCAGAACTTCATTAAAGTACACCATTCTCTAAATAATTGTTGTTGAAGTAAAATTTACTGCACACCGAACCTGATGCATATCCTCACACAGAGAAAACTGATCCACCAGAGGAGTACTGCCTCCTTACCCACATCAAACTGCTTGTGCAGACTGCTGAGGAGGACAACTAAACTACAAATAGAGAAGACTTGCTTGTGTTGCTCTAAAAACCAGCTTGGAAAACAGACTCAAACGTCACTCTCTCTAAATCCTTGATAAGACTGAAAAAGGAAAACAAATACTCCTATATGGATAACTGAACAAAACCCAAATTAGGCACAATGTGTCTCTTTTTTTATATTCCATTTTCATTTAACTACTTGATTTTGTTGGTCTTTAGTTCCAATCTCCATACTTGGGACCAACATTACTTATCATTGTTATTTGAATTTAAAACACCAAAAAGAATAAAAGATCCACCTGCTTCTTCTCAATTAATTACATCATAGCAGTTGCAATGGAAATTCCCTTTAAAGAAGTTCGTATGGACAATGAAGCATGGATATCTTGGATACTTATCTGTTATATTTATAAGCATAGAAAATATGATCAAAGCTAAATTGTATAATATTGGGACCCCGGGATGATTACTCTTTCGATACAGGACGAATAGAAAATAGATACAAACATGTATAATTCCAAATTTCCATTAATTGTGTTGGGGATTAAGTTATAATTTCAGAAACTAAAGAGTTTATAGCGACTTGGGATAACTTGAGCCTAAAATGGATCAGCTAGTAAAATTAGGTTTTGTTTTCAAGATGTTCATTATGATTTAGTTATTTAGCTTCATAGGGTTGATTTTTTAGTTTAGAAAATATTTCACTTCATTTTGTTTAAGTCGTTATTTGAATTCCGTCGAGCTACATTTTCTGTGGATATTTACTCAGTTATTGTTTCATATGCTTTGATATTTATGCTCCATCATTATTCATTGCTTGGCCCTGCTTCTTTTGGTTTAATATTTTTTCATTTGAAGATTAGTATGTCTTTAGTGAGTTTCTTACCTTGTACAGCTTACGAGGCCAAAATTGGAGGAGATGATCAAGCAAGAGATGCAAGACAGGGTATGAGCATCCAAGTTTTTTATGATCTTCATTTTTATCATAAGTTCCATGTGAGATATTGACCTGTATGAATTCAGGCCTCTTGGTTTTAAACAGTCATACGTAGGAGGAGATTTGGACATTAATCTCTATATTTCACAAGTTGAAAAGTTAGCACCTAAATACAGTCTTAGTGCCACCTTACTTATTTCTAGCCTCAACTCCATAAACACCATGTTGTAGAATTAGTCTTTCTTCCCTCAACTCCACAATATAACTATTTAGAAATCTATGAGCTGATGATATATTGTTGGCGCTAATCAAGCAAAGATGGGACTGAAATAGAAAAAAGGAAGAGTAGAAAAAATGATTTATCCACAAGTTGAGGTAACTTAATTTGCCACTAGCTTAAAAGCAATAGTCACATACTTAGAGTGTAATGCACAAACCGGTAAACTCTCACCACTACCCCCTATAATGTATATTCATTTATTTTTCTGTGTCAAATTTAATCATCACACAATAATGTACTATCTTCTTATTATATTTTAATATATTAATTGTACGCACACATTTATTATTAAAAATTTAAATAATCCCGCCGCAACGCGCGGGTATGTATCTAGTAATTAACTAAAGAAATCTACAATACATAATCTAATGTTTGGGCTAGGTACAGTGTTAGTGGTTGTATGTTTGTAGTACAAATCTTAGTATTTTAATTACGACTAAAATGCAAAACTCTAGTTTGCATTTGTGTGTATGATGTTTTCATTTTAAATTTGAAAATTTAGTAAATTCCTTTCGCAATATTATTATAAAATCAGTTATTATATCTCGACAAAATGATAAATTCAAGTATAATTTTGTCATTTAATCTTTAATTATGTCTCTTTTAGTGTCTTATTGGTAGCGGTTAGGACTTAGCAAGGTTTAGCCTATATTGGCAGTTTTCGAAGTTGGAGTATATATTGTGGGCTGAGTAATGCCTTGCTGTGTTTTCTCTTGGTTTTTTTAACTATAATTTTTATGTATTTACCATTATCTATTGATAAATGAAGTTCTTATTCTTCACTATAACTCTATAAGGGTACGAATAAAACAAACACAAACATATACACTCCTCTCGTTAATTTTGAATATATAATTTTATTATTTATGTCTAACGTGTTTATTTAAATGTCGCGTAGAAGACGTGATAATTAAGAATCTATATATACTAAATCACAGTACATAACACAATATTTTGACATCTGTCTTTCTACAAATTCAACACCTGTCTATCTTATTTAATGCTCCTAACTAACTTTACAAAAATGCTCATCTAACATAACATCTGAGATCATAAAAAATCTAATTTCATTCCCCTAATTCCCCTAAATCTGGGATTATATATTTAAATATCACAACTAAATTCATTCCATATTCGTTCAAATTCTTTCAAACGGCCCCAAAGGATAAAATCCTCCCTAACTTTTGCTTATTCTTCTTCGTAGTACTGTTACTTATCTGCTCAGACGCATTAAAGGTTTCTTCTTTTTCCTCTTTCCTCTTATTTTTCTTCTCCTTTTTGGTCTCTACAACAGCCTCAAACTAAGTCTCTTCAAGCCTCCGCTTGTGCTCGCCTTCAGCTGCTGTATTCTTATTCTTCTTCTTGGATTTTCTATCAGCGTCGATTGCCATTTCTAGGGCTTGTAGTTCGCTATGCCGAACAATTTTTCTGTGTTTTCAACACAGAGCAGGCTGCAAAACCACAAAGCCCTCAACTTTCTTTGATAAGTGGTACGTGATTTTCTAGGGTTTAAGCTTTCGACATTTTGTATATATACCCTTTGATTTCTCTCTCTCATGTTTTGGCTATGATATGATACCCCTTTTAGTTTTATTCTGTTTGGTGTTGAACTGATTGATTTTAATTTGTTTGGCTAAATTTTATTTTAATTTTTTAATTTGTCTGGCTAATTTTTAATGATTTATGTGGATATGTACCCACATATATTTGTTGAATTCGGAGTTAATATTCAGTGGGTTCACTTATGAACTTATGAGGGAAAGAAGTAAGTACCTCTTTTGGTTTGTAAAAAAAGTTAGGCTGTTGCAAAATGCAAAACCCACTAGAAGATTAACTTGAAGTCAACTAAGGTAGATTGATTGCAAGAAGTAAGTGTGTTTTTTTGTTTGAGTGTGTCCTCTACCAGCAAAAAGGTTATCATTAATCTTATTTTAAATTGGATTACTACACCATTGTATTTTCTTATTTTGGGGGACTTTCTTAGAGAATTATTATCTTATATATTACAGTCACTACTTGGGATTATGTAATTGCAAGTGGAACTTTTGTATTATGTTCTTAGAAACTAATTCAATTTAAATTAATTTATGTCAATTCGTTAGCATTTCGTTTAAGTACTTCTATTGCCTCCATGTGAATGGAATAAGCTATAATTTTTTTTTATTTGAATAACTAAACGAAGGTTGTCGTGAAAACCTGATAGTACTTTCAAATTGCTTACATTAAACTACAAACTTTACCTATACATCTTAAACAAATGCATATTGTAATCGGCTAATCACATTGTTTTTATTTATTTTTTATATAGATATATGTATTATGGCTATACAATATTATTTATTGACTTGAGTTGAGCCGTGGGCTTTCAAGATCGTTTTTTTACTAGATTTTGATAAAAAGCTAAGGTTTTCAATCTCATTATAGTTTTTGTGGCTGGTGGAAGGATGAATAGTGTATGGATTCTTATTTTGGATGCTCTCGGGTTATTCTTTATGCTTAGACACTTTCCTATCGAGTCCAAAGGTAGAAGAAAGAAACTTATTCATGAGGTATGTGATTTTATTAAAATTTGTTAGTCCTTATACCTTATTTTGTTTAAGTTATTTTTATCCATCATTTTTTGCATTGTTGATTTATATGAAAATCTATTATACCAAATATAAATATGTTAATGGATTTGCCAATGTTTTACATTCTTTTCATCGGAAGCAGACCTTATGGCAATTTGTTAGATATTTTTGTTAGAATTTGAGAATGATATCTTGAGTGAAACATGATCAAATTTGGAAGAATTCATTCTTATAAAGGGATGAGACACTCTGTAAGCTTAAAGGAAAATCAATTATGAGACTAGCTTCAATGAAAACTGAATGATTGCAGAATTTATTATCCGTAAACATCAAACATTTTGAAACACATCTATATCTCTTCTAAGCGAGCTATTCACCAATATATTAATACATCTCACTTGATACCTCTAGCACTGCGAAAATCACATTTTTAACTTCTAGCCTTAACAGTTGTGATCAAAATATTGCTCTAATACTTTATGGACTCCTTAAATAAGGCTTAATAGTGCTGACAACTATTTTGTGATGTATTGTGGTTTGGAATAACATTTATACCAGAAAATATATCATATAATCCTTACGTTAGAACTCATTACAATATATGTATTCTGCGTTAAAAAATTAGTTCATTTTGAACTAGTGATGAAATTAAATCACGTGTGCTGAATAGGCGGTGCAATAACCCTATATGTCTGGTAAGTTTAGTGTGGGAAAAGTTTATTGGAAAATTTTCATGTTGTATGGGGAAAGTTTACAGAATCCAATATGCAACATATAAGAATTGATATTTCTTATTAAAATGATACTTGACTATAGACAATGATTCTGCTTCCAAGGGACCAAAGATTGTGGAAACATGTAAGAGCCATGATGTTTGTTCAAATGCTTCAAGCGGTATACATGGTAATGAATTTGGTTGGCCCCAGTTTGTTATTTGGCCAAATTCACTTTTGCGTCCACATTTGCTACATAATTGAATAACTGTTATTTTTGTAGATGCATCATTTCTATAACATTGCTCTTTATTTTACTTGCTATGAGGTTGATACTTATGTTAAGGCTCATTATGGTTGTATTCCTACCAGGTTCCAACATTTTAAAGAGAAAAATTGGTACGTAGTTGATAGAAAACTGCTATGTTTCTTTATGACACTAAGATGCATTCTTTTACTGCTATGTTTTGAGTGGCTCTTTCCAATAAGTAAAAGTCACATTTTACTTATTTTAAATTTCTGGATGGAAGATTGTGCTCGACACTCAACGCTTGGTTTTCACAGTGGGGATACAGTTTGTTGATTTAATTGTTATTAGAGTATTATTTTGTGGATTACAAAATTGACATTGTATTCTCTTGAAACTTCATAGGGATTTGTTGAAAGGAAAACCACACTTATTGGATCCCTAACTGTGCTTGAATTCCTTTACTACTCAGCACTTCTTCAGCTTCTTGGCTTCTTTTAGTGACTTCAATTATTTAGTGAACTTGCATCCTAATACAGTTATTAGTTAATGGCTAATATATCTAATCCTAATTGTTGGAATATATGTTCTTCTTTTTAACCTAATGTTTTCATGTACTTCCTTTCAATTGATGGTTCACTCATGTTTTTGGTTTAAATTCTAAGGTTTAGACGTTATTTTTGTTTGCGAGTACTATTGGGGTTTGGACTATTTACTCCTCTAATGTGTTTAATATTAAGGAAGATGAACTTGCAATTGACACAGGAAAGTGATGAAATTGAGCTCGATATTGAAGCATTGGACACTGATACTCTTTGGGAGCTCGATAGATTCGTGACAAATTGGAAGAAGTTGGTGAGCAAAACAAAAAGACAAGCTCTTATGGGGAATAATTCAGCAGCTCCCACGGCCACAACCGACACTGATGAGGTATTGTTAGTCGCTTATTCTTCAAATTGGCTACATTTATAGGTACTAGATTGTTTTGCTAATTATGATTTTGGAATTGCTACGCAGGCTCCAGTTAATGACAAAAATGATGGGGCGAAGAAAATTATAAAAGGAGATGGGGATGAGGATGTTAACATATTGGTGATGAGATGCCAGAGAGTACCTTCCCACCAGTTAAAATTGAGAAAGATGATGCTAGGCATGGTCGTGATAATGGGACTAAGAATGGTATCGCCAGTATTACTTTGAGCAGTTCAGGCAGTTCGAGGGTGTGTAGCATTATTGTTAGTGGCAGTGATTGGTGCTTTAAAGGCGATGGCTATGATTTTTTTTCCCTGAATTCAGTTGTGTTTTTTTTAATTCTCAAATGAAATATATTTGTATGATTTTAAGTGATGTGGTGGTTACCTTTGAGTGTTATTTTTCCATTTTCTATGGATACAAAAATTGATTAAAATCTCATATGAATATGATATCGGGCTTGTGTAGGTTATTATGTTTTTCAGCTTTTTTTACTATGTTCATGGTAATGGGCTTAGTAATTACTGGCGACGTCCTTTGGACAGAATCTACACTGGTACATCACGATGGTTATGTAGATTTCAATTGACTTAAGATATTTGCCTACCACAATCCGTTATCTTTGTAAACATTAGTATGTTCAATCAATCCAACCAAGTACTTGATCTCAAAAGATCCCCATTTCCTGCACCTATTGACTGTATGATCTCCATTGATCTGAATTGGAAAGTTCGGCAAAAGCTGCATAAAAATAAGAAAAATAATTTGAATATAAATTTATATATATATAATTCAAATTTATTCTTAGTGGCCCCACAAAATAATATAAAACAATGAGTATTTATAATTTTTTTTTTATAGTAATAGACCCTATTAAATGACATATTTATCCTTAGTTTATATACTTTATTTCATTATTTTGAAATAATAAAAAAAGTGTACCTTAGTCACCTTTTTAAAAATGGAGGGAGTCTTTTAATAATTTAAATATTACAAATAGGCATGGGGAGTTGAAAGTGACCTAACAACATTGAAGGACACACTGTCCACAATCAAAGCAGTCATTTTGGACGCAGAAAAGTGGCAAGCGAATAATCATGAGGTGAGAGATTGGTTAGAAAAACTTAAGGATGTCCTTTATGATATTGATGATGTCCAAGATGATTTTCATGCTGAAGCTTTGTGATGAAAATTTGAAGTTCGTGGGAAGATGTTAAACCACGTCAGTAATTTATGTTCCCTCTCAACCCCTGCTGTATATGGCCTTAAGATGGACCATAAGATTAAAGATACTAGGTACAGACCGTATGGGATTGCAATGGATAGGAGAAACTTTCACTTTAGTGAGATTTGTCCACAAGTCGAGGTCACTTACTTTGCGACTAGCATAAAAGCAATAGTCACATACTTAGAGTGTAATGCACAGACCGGTAAACTCTCACCACTACCCGTATTCATTTGTTTTTTTGTGTAAAATTTGATTATCACACAATAATCTACAATCTTTTTATTATATTTTAATTTATTAATTATACGTACACATTTATTATATTTATTATTAAAAAATTAAATAATCCCGCCGTAATGCGCGAGTTTGTATCTAGTGAGACCTTATATATATGATCTTCAGGTCGAAGTTGTGATACTTGTTAACAAAGTTATTATTCATGCACTAATTAATTAATTAAGGATATCCTTTTAAAAATAGGGTTTCAAAAAGAATACTCCCTCCATTTTAAATTATAAGATCTTTATTTATTGACAGTTTAAAGTCAATTTAAGAAATTTTGAAATTCAAAATTGATAATTTTTTTAAATTTTAGTCCCATGTAAAGATGAATATTGTAAACTATTTAAAAAATATTACTCGTTGTAATATTTAATATTTCTTAATTTTCGACGAATCAATATCTCAATTTTAAATTTGTAAATCACGTCTCAAATTAACTTTCAAAAGTTAATAATAATATTATAATATAAAACGGAGGTAGTATATATTTAAATAGTTTTCTCTTTTCTTTATATGATAAATCCGCACTATAAATTATAAAAATGATTTGGTAACATTTTTCAAAAGATACACATGCATGCAGAGGGAGTAAGCATTTTAAGATAAGGAAGAATGATTGAAGGCTAGGGTTAGCTTGTTAGATAGTCAAGGAACGTAGATTTCGATTCCTTGAAATGGCATTTTTCTTGCAGGAAATTAATTAAGAACCTAAAAGAATAAGGGACCGACAGAAATGTTCAAGATTCTTGAGTGGTGGACTAAAACAAGTTGGATCAAATCATCATATATTCTTTCTATATACTTTGAATGAAGATTATCAGGTCCAATTAATTCCTAATATAATCAAGAACTTGATTACTACGGCCACCAGCTCAGGGATTAATTCTATGGAGATTTCCGGATTTAGAATATTATTTCTATTCCCACTCATTTCACATGTCAAATACAAAAAAGTAAGGCGATTATTTCAATTGATTCAAGATTCCAAAATTTATATATTTAATCAAAAGTAGATGCCATATTCTATTTCTTATATTCTCAAAATTACAGTGACAACTTTCATGGAGAAAAATGCTTGCTTTCGTTTTTATCGCGCGCAAATTAAGTAATTCAACATTCTTTCTCTAAGATTCAAAATAAAACGTACGATATCTATTTTTTTCGTTCCATAATATATAATATTTTAGAATTGTCACTACAAGAAAGTGGTCTATCAGCGACCAAAAGTTTCTGCAAGCGCCATATTCGGTCGCTAGCGACCGCTATTAGCGACGGGTATCCAAATTAGTCGCTATTTGATATTAGCGACCGCCATGCCTTCGCTACATGGTCGCTAATTTGAATTTGGCGCCTTTAATTTTGGCGCATATTTGTCGTCTTTAATCAACGACTGCTTTCGGTCGCTTATTGTGGTCGCAGATCTTTTTGACTTTCTCAGTAGTCTGACCGTCAAGTCAATTAAAATCAGCGACCGCATGCGGTCGCACAACGCGGTCGCTAATCGTTTTAAAATAGATCAACTCTTGATCGTCTACCAGAAGCTGCAGAAAGAAAGGAAAAGAAGTAGAGAAAGAGGGAAGAAGGAGAAGCCGCCCGCAGACCGCCGATCGCCGACCGTCGCTCGTTGCCTGCCGTACGCCGTCGCTGCCAGCCGCCCCACGTAGGTATGTATCGATCTATGTCTTCCATTTATATATAGTGTTCAATTTGGGTTTGATTTTGAATTACATATATTGCATACTTATGTGTTTATATGAGTTTGATTTGATTATTTAGTTTGAATTTGTGTTTGATTTATGAAATGATAGCTAGCATATTGATTATATAATAAAAGTGTGATATTTAGTTTCAATATGGCTTTAATTTGTGCAATTTCAGGGCATGCATGTTCATAATTTGATATTGAGGTTTATCTTAGTGTATTGAATGAGATAATTGCTTCAATTTGAGTTTTTTTTATCCTAGTGTATAAACTTATGGTATAATTTGTAAGTTGATTATAGTGGTTAGATATAAATTATAATTAAAATAATATAATGTCAATTATTATATAATATTACTAAAATAAATAACTTAAATATTAAACTAAATTAAATTAAATATAATAACATATAAATAAAATAAATAATATAACAAAAAATAATACAAAGTAAAGTAAAGAAAATAAAAAAAAATAAATTTCCTTAGTTTACTTAATTTCCCCCTACTAAAATCAACTAATTAAGTAGCATTTACTTAGTTTTCACTACTAAATTTATATCAACTAAGTAGTATTTACTTAGTTAATATTACTTAGTTTCCCAATACTAATTAAAATAAATTAAGTAGCATTAATTTACTTAGTTTTACACTATTAAATAAAAACAAAATAATATAATACCATAAATTTATATTACTTTGTATAATATAATATAATATAATATAAAATAATATATCATAACATATCATGACATAACATTATATAACATAAAATGAAATAAATTCATTAACTTATTTACATTCCTTAAATTTATTAATTTAAATAATATAATATCATAAAATTTAATAAAAAATTAATTAATAATTAAATAAACAAAATAAATGTATTAAAAAATATAATGACAATGATTTAATTAAAATAAATAAAAGAGAGAACATACTCTATCAATAACTCAACTATAGCATCCTTAAGACCGACTTTTTTCAAATGAATGTTTTGTAACCAAATATCAACATTTTAATTCTTGGCAAATAGTTTATATCACAATCTCTATCATGAAAGTATACTATGGATCTGCGATTAACCATCATTGTCTTGAATTTGAATCCAGAAAGAAGTATCCTCGAAATATATATAACAAACACTACTACAAAATACTAAATAGGCAACACTTAAATCACAATATTTTTTATAAAAACGTTGTAAACGTTGTGGTATTTTTTTTTACAACGTTTTTTAAAAAAACGTTGTAGATATATATGCAAAAACGTTACCTATTTAAAAGGGCATTTTTTTATTTTAATTAGATAACTTTTTTTAAAAAAAATGTTGTCTACCATATAAAACACGGAGCTACTAAACACTTAAAATTAAAAGACATAATCTTTTTCTCTCCAAGGCTCGTTAGTTTCGTTCTTTTATCTTTGTGCTCGTCAATTTGCAGAGCTTCAGTTTCCTTCTCCAAGTGAGTTTTTCGTTCCTTCTCTTCCTCCGATTGAATTAGTGGCGGCGATGAATCTATCGGTTCCTGCTACCGGAGACGACTTCAGCAGTGCGGTGGAAGGTCGGGGCGGAGTAAGTACTACTGGGACGAGGCCACTGAGGTCGCTTTCTTTGACTATCGGGAGAACGAGAAGTGAAAGAGCGGTGAAGAAGACGGCGTTAGGGTTTAGGGTTTTTGGATTTGCCTTCTGTTTGATTTCGTTCTTGGTGATGGCTGCTGACCGGAATAAGGGTTGGGCTCTTGACTCCTTCCACCGTTATGTTGAGTTCAGGTTTATTAATTTCACTTCCCATCTCTCAATCTATATTTTGTATCTGTATTATACATTTATACACTTTCAGTTCACAAAAAGATTTTTACACTAGACGAAGGAGTATAATTTTCATTACAATTGTTCCTCTTATTAGTCTTATAATTCAATTGCTAAATCCTCCCCTCGCTTGATAATCTCCAATTGCTAATATCTATATTTTTATAGCTTTGTGTTCATCCAGCCAAAAAGGTGAGACAGGGACTTTTGGCTGCTATCGAGGGACTCTTATCAAAATGTTGTTATACACTGAAGGAGAGCAGCTTAATGCTTTTGGTAAGCTGTGAATTAAGCTAATAATGTTTAAAGACATTTGGTAACTTATGATAATACGTTTTTTACAAAAGAAAAATTAGTGTGTACAACAAATGGTAATGTGTAGGAGGATTTTTGGATGCATTTGGTCTTTGTTTGGGTCAAAATTCAACATTTGTTGGTTCGCTTCAGAAGTTATTTATATTGTCAATATTGTTGTCAAAGTGGTACTATTGCTGCATTTTATCAGTCTTCTAGCAAGTTGTTTGTTTGTTTTCCCTGCATTTGGCCCACAGATGATACAAGTGTAAAACTGACACTTTTCTGATCTCATGTTATTCTTTCTTCTTGGTAGCAGGCAGTGCCAGAGAATATTGACCATGCTATTCTTTCATATTGACCATCTCTTTGATAATATAGGACAATTACAGGTTGTGTTAGATATTTTCTTATGTTCTTATATATAGTTATAGTTGATGGATCATGGATGGCCATCTCTGGAATGACTATTGGATTAAAAGTTTTTTAATTAGTAGAATAATCTGAAATCTGGAGACTTGATATCCTAAAAATTTGATGTGATGAGAATTTTTAGTCTTACATAGATGAATCTGTGTAATAATTATTTTATTTGCCATCTGTTGCAATCATTTCCATAAAATGCTCATTTTTGAAATATATTCATTGATCCAGTAATTAAGTGAATTAAAATGAGAAATTGAGCTCAAAGATGATCAATTTAAAAACAGTTGATACTTGATTTGGCTGCTGTGTTTTATAACCAATTCTATTTTCTTATATGAGTTGTTACCTGAGTACCATATATGATATTGAACTTATAAGAAAATAGTGATGCTCAACTAGCCCAGTTCTATTCTATAGTCATAATATTGAACTGATACTTGATTTGGCTGCAAAGAGTGATGCTTCCAGCAGATATCTACATAAAATGGTGGCAGAAGAAGACTCTAATATGCAATTTTTAATGAGCTCGTATTCCTTTAAGATTTTATTCACTCAATTTTTTTCACTCAAGTCGCTTATGAAAATGTTCGTAAACATTTGACTGTGCATTGTTTGAATCGATTAATGTTTTTTTAATTAATTTTTAATCTCAATTCTTAAAGGTCTGATTACGTTAACTCCTTGTGTCCTGGCTCATCAAAACTCAGACCAAGCGGTCCTTCTAGAAGGTATTACCACCCTACTGCTTTCTCCTGGTATACTTATTGTTTTTTATGGTCTTGTTCACATGTATATTATTTGGTCACAGGTGGAGCCTGCAAAACTTATGCAAAATAGCAGGTACCCGCTAGGGAAGGTTTCTCATAAAGGTATGGAGTTGAGTCACAGGTACTTTTCTGCTTTATGGCTCTTTATAGGAGCTAATTGACAATGTGTCTTATAAGCACAGTTAGTGGTAACAGAAGTATTTGTGGCTCAGCCAGTAGAATACCTCCGTTGAGCACGGTTGCTTCCAAATGCCATTCATGTGGTAATATGAGATGCCAATACAGCCTTCAAACTGATTTTGTCCATGCATCCTTTATGGGTACTATTTATGACTCTTATGCTGTTTTTCATCTCGCCCTCCTTCAATAGTTTAAGCAACTTATTTACTTGTTTTGGTGCAGATTTAACTTTAGAAAGATCAGTGGGACAAGATCGTGGTGCTTTTATAATGGTAAATACAGCTGTAGCCTCATTTGTTTGATTAATTTAACTTTAATGCCTTCAATTTATCTTTATACTACATGAGTTGACCCTTTGTATGGTCCAGGATCACGAGGTAAAGCTGGAATCAGGTTTTTCTTCCTTTAAAATTCTGGACATGATTTCTTCTATTACTAATCTCCATTCTCTTGTTTGACAGGGAAGTGAGTACCCTTCCCATTCTGAGCCAGACCCAGGAAACAAGTGAGTTTTTTATTCACATCATCTAAAATTTTTGCAAATAGAATTATTTTTATAGGAGAGCCATTCAAATCCTTTGTTAATATTTACGTATCATGACCTTTGTGTTCGAATTTCTCTCAGGAATCAAGTCAGCTGGATATGGGAGTTTAATGATGAAAACTATCCCATAGATGGAACAGATGAGGTTAAAGTTATGCTTTTGGCCTCAAAAATTAATTAACATTTTTGATGTTGAAAGGAATGTTAATTCAGGTGTTTGACTGCAGATTAGGTTCAGAGTTCACAGTGTAAGCTATCCTTCTATATGGTGCTTTATATTTTCTTTGGAACTTGATGTTCGTAGTGCACTTTCTGGTGCTTCACTACACAATATCATTGACATTTCCCCCCTCCATGGATTCACTAGTTTAGTAGTTTATGCAATTTTCATGTTGTGATGTTTCATTACTGAAAAGTTATCCTGTTGTGCATTACTTAATTTTTATGTTCATCTCACAAGCAATAGTTGAGAATTTGTGCAAACAAGATTAGACTACTTACAACACTAATGGTTCGTGGTGCAGAATGTGTTCTAATTTTGTGTGTTAACTAAAGTCCAAACACAGAACATATAATATTTCAATGTTCTTCTTGTAGGTAGAGGAAGATGTGGTGGAAGGAATTGTAGGTGTTGTGCCCATTCCATCTGATGATGCAGGGAAAGAGGAGGTGATCTCAGCTTTAGTTTCTAATGTGGAAGCAATGATAAGAGCTAACAGGAAGACTACTGGTAAAAAAATTTTGTTTCTAACATTGTTATCATAATATCATGTGTGAATAAAATCATTAGGAATTTACAGAGATTAAAGTTGGACTTGTATCATAAAATCCTTTCTTCCTGTTTGATAAATAGAAAATGGCGGAGGATTCTAACTACCAGACTTTTATCAATTTAAAACTCTCTTTATTAGACATCAGTAGAAATGCTTGCAAGGAAAAAATTAATTGGGGTATGAATTACTGAAACTTAAAAAAGGCAACATTGGAAATATTTGCAGTAATAAATAAACTAAAAGCTGCCTGGGTGTTGATTTTGATTAGGATCTCTTATCTCCTTTTTTTCTCTAGAGAAAACGAAGTGGAATTCAAACATCATGTCCATGCTAATAAGCTTTTCAGTAGTGGTGCATTAAGTTTAACTTGTCCTTTCCTAAGCCTTTACTACATTGTATTTTGCAGCTCTCTTTTGAAGTTATACTGCATTTGAAGATGATATCTCTCTAAAGGTGTGTGGACTCTTGGGGCATAAAACTGTAATGCTTCCTTTTTTGTTGTTGACAAAGTTCAATTGTATTTCCCCACTTTTCAGCTATAAATTAACAGGATTATTATTGTTTATCTCAAAAGTGAATTTGAGATGTATGGATAGTTTGGCATTATTGAGATGTAAATGTATTGTATGGTATTAATATTTTTTGTAATTAGCTTTATAAAGAATTATTGGGATGTAAACGTTTTGTATGGTATTAATATTCTTTGTAATTTTAGCTATATATCATGACATTAGCATATTGCAGGTGCATTGGTAATATAGGTGAATCACGACTTTTTTTTTAATCTACAACATTTTTAAAACGTTGTGTGAATGTGTCTAAACGTTGTCTGATATACTAAACAACAACGTTTTTATCCAAAAAACGTTGTGGAATCATACCTTCTACAACGTTTTTAAGCATCTGCTAATTTTTGAAAAATAAATCTACAACGTTTTTTTCCTAAAAAACGTTGTGTATTGTGCTTAACTATAACGTTTTAAAAACGTTGTGTAAGGGTATCAAATAGACAACACCCTTAACCACGACGTTTTTCTGACTGAAACCACAACGTTTTTTTGCGTTGTCTATTTACTGTTTTGTAGTAGTAAAATTGGAAAAATATGAAGTGTGCACTAGCTTACTAAAAGATAACTTATCACAATTAGATGGAAATTAACTTCATGTTATAATGTAAAACATATACCTTAATCATCGCCCAAGAATAATGACTACTGGAAGAAAAGTCAAGGACTTCCTTGTACGCCGGATTTGACATAGCAATCGCATGCAACTAATACTTCAATTAATTGGTTCCTCGGCATAAATAAAAAAGTATTGGTCGTAGTTCCTGTTTGTGTCTCATACTCGAATTGAGTAATTGAATTACTTCAGACATTCATCATTGTTCAATCATAACAGATGACAACATCTCGAAGGATGACCATTAAGCTGTTGAATAAAGTTCCAGGTTCAGCAAACCTTCTATATGAACGAGCGACCACTTCTCTTTTAAGAGTGAATCATCGACTGATATGGGTCCAATCTATGAAATAGACAGTTTTTCACCACTCTGAATTCCTCAGATGAGAAGTTCTCACAAAAGAGTTAGTTTTTCTGAGAGGAATCACTTAACGTTTTTAGAAAAAAGTACCTCTTTTGTCACAAACAACTTCGTTGCATGACAAAATTGAACTAAGTGACCTTCCTTTCCGCAATTGAAACACACTTTGGGTTGTTGCGTACAGTTTGAATTGATGTGTCCCTCATGTCCGTATTTGTAGCATACGACCGGTGGTCGTTCTCCTTCCTTGGAAATGGGTGTTAGTGCTGCTGCTGATGTTTTTCCATCATTGTTGAATCTTCTTTTCTTAAAGTTGTTCCCACTTAGTTCACCACTCCTATTATCTTGGCCATGATAACCACCGAAGTGGTTATCATTTCTGGCATGATAATTTCCTCTACGATGGTTATCATTGTTCCGATGGCCGTTGCCACCGGTACGATTATTATCATGTTATTGGTCATTTTCTTTTGGTTGAACTATCTCATTATCGCTCTCCAATAACTAAGCCTTATTCACAACATCTGAATACAAATAAAATTTATGAGAAATGAGGTATTGATGAATTTCAGGCTTCAAACCTCGCAGAAACATTCGTGTCATTAGCTCCTCATTATCTACTAAATGGGATGCAAACCAAGATAACTCTAAAAATTTTGCTTCGTATTGCGATACAGTCATGTTGTTCTGTTCCAGTTTGATGAATTCCACCTCCTTCATGTGAAGAATTCTTTTTGGAAAATACTTGTCATTGAACAATTCCTGGAACTTCTCCCAAGACATCTTCAGTGCGGAAATATGAGTACGTTTTTTGGATTCCCACCAGTAATCTGCCTCTCCACGCACCATAAAGGTGGCAAAGGGAATATTTTGCTTTTCTGTGCATCCCAAGATATCAAATATCTTGGTGATCTGCTTAATCCATGCCTCTGCCTTAAGTGGCTCTGGCTTTTCCAAAAACTACGGCGGTCCTAACTCCTTGAATTTCTTAGCAGTGACCAGCCGTGAGTTGCCATTGTTTCCATTTGTATTTTGAACACGAGTCTCTCTCGTTTGGTGTTGCATGAATTATAGAAAGATCCTAAACATATATACCATCGTTCGTCATTTGGCCGGTGTTATTGTTCTCATGAGGATTATTGCCTTCCTGATGAACATTATCCTAGTTATTGATATTGGCGATGACTCAATGGTCGCATGTGCTCCATTGCTTATCTCAAAATTTTTAGATGTCATTCTCAAACACTGCTATAAAAAAGCGTTAAGAAATTGACAGGCCACATATTATCTTTATATTATGATCGACCAATTATATAACAAATAAGCTTAGGTAAGACACACTAGCGAATGTTTTACTCGTCTCTCCCCTCCTAATTCTAATCCCAGATCTCCACCAGAGATATATCCCTAAGCTCTGATACCAACTGTGACGCCTCCAAAATAGGTCCATACAACAAATTCTGAGTCGCCAAATACATGGTACAAAAATCAAATTCAACTTCATTTATACAACTATTAATTGTCGTGAAAAAATACGACTTAACATAAGCAGTGAGTTTTAATATACAAATATTATCTCATTGACAATATCCAAACTAAAGTAAAATCCTCATTATAATTATTATCACACTATTTTATAGAATAGTGATGACTACTATAGCAACCATCTTGGACCATCACTCCATAAACAACAAGTTATCCTTAGTCTTCAACAGAGAAATTATCCTTAGTCTTCAACAGAGAAAAATCTGATAGAATACAATAGACAACAAGTTTTAGATCAACAACTACAACGGAATAAACAATCTATTAGAAGAGTCAAGTAGATCATGATGTCTACTATCTTCTATGATTTAAAAGTTCATATATCATCAATATTTTATCTCTAACACAACTTAATAAATATTTCACATCATCAAATTATCCATGCACTACGGGTCAAGGATATTCGTTAGTATCACCAGTGGTCATGATCATGCCAAACAACTGTCCATATATGCATTACAGGCCAAAGAGGACTTTCACCACATCATTTGTCTGTAACATTACAGGTCATGATTATACCAATATACAATTCATGGTCATAAGTATACCAATCAACATTCTATCTATGCACTACGGACCAAAGAAGACTTTCACCACAATGTAAGCATGAAGATGATGACAATGATATAAAGAATCAATTAAGTAAGATCTATGATAAATATTAGAGATTTATAATTTAATTTTTCCAGATTTCAAGAATGTCCAAATTGTCAACATGATAACTAATTGTGGAGTAAAATTTAATAATGATATTCATGTATCAAAAATAATTTGGACAGAATTAAAAATTAAATTTTGTTGTGAATAGTACTCATGAATAGTACCGTATGAATAGTACCCATGAATAATACTCCGTGAATAGTATCTGAATGAATAGAACCCGAGTAAATAGTATCCCGTGAATAGTACCCCAAATGAAAATATTAGAATTTAATAAGAAAGTTCAGACCAATATTAATCCAATGAAACGATACTAGATGAAGCTCAAAATTCAAGGATATTCTACTAATTTCAGGGATTACAGAAGCAATACTTATCAAAATAAGTGTAGATTTAAGAATATGAAACGAAATAATATTACTTATATACTATAGAGTATGGAAGAAAATAATATTTCTTACGAATATTGAACGAAAATAATATCCCTTACGAATATTGAATGAAAATAATATTCCTTACGAATATTAATATCTCTTACGAATATTGAACGAAAATAATATTTCTTACGAATACAAAAGATAATATCTCTTACGAATATAAAATAAATAATACCCCTTACCTTAGTAGGAGAGTAAATCTGACTAGTATAGCGGAGATATTCTTGAAGAAAATTTATATTATTTACTACACTCAAAGTATCCTTATACTAGAAAGAAATACGCACAATATTATAGAAGAAGAATTCTCTGATGGTAAATCACTATTTAAATATAATCACGGACGCACAGTAAAAGAATTCACGGGCGGACAAATTCGGCGAATTCGTCGAAAATTTGATTTTACTATTCATTACTGTGCAATAAAATATTCTAATAAAATAAAAAATTAAATAAAATATAATATATTCTATTTATAATCTAATAAAATAAAAAACTTTATATATAATACAATAATTATTCTGTTTTATATAAAAAGTTTTTTGTTTTATTACTATTATAATAATAATAAAACAAAACTGAGACAACTTTCTACCGGCAATTTTGAAAAATAAATAAGTGGGGGTCCATGTAATAAACCAAACTTACAACAAATACTTCATGACAACCCCTTTATTTTCAATTATATCAAAAATTGAATAAATATTTACCACAAATCACTTATCTTCAATAAACATATTTTTTAATCTTTCAACAATTATTCATCATTAATATTATAACTCATAATATTGACAACCAGATCATTCCCAGAAAAGGGGGCTTTCCGATAAGGACTTCTCCTTATTAGCGCGCAATTAAATAACCTAACTCCTTTCATCGATAGAACTTTCTAGACATTGTCAATAATGCAAATAATAATATGAATAATTGTGTCGTCTCAATTATTGACTTAATAATATAAAATATTGTGCATATGATACTATGACAATAATTGAATTAATAATATGAGATATTATGGTAATAATTGAATAAAACTGAGTGACTTCTTAAGTAAGCATCAATAATCAGAGATACTGTACAATACATTGTGCTACTGTGCAACCACGCGTATTACTGTACTTTTATCACCGAGTATTTCAATAGTTTAATGGTAAAAGTTTTGCCGTTATTTTTATAAAAAGGTTATTTATGTTGCTTTCTATATCCGACAATAATTCCGTTGTGGGGTCCACCAATAATTGTGTCGTCGTATGAATATTTTTCGACAAAAAAATATTCCTGGACCAAAAGAATATTTTATGATAACTTATTTACTTTGCAAAATTTGCACATATCACCCATAACTATAGCATTATATCAAATTCACACCTTATTATTCAAAATAACATTTAGAGAAAATTAAATCTTTATTAATAAAAAGTTGGGGTTTTACAACTTGTCTACGCGGATTACCGCATGCATATATAATGAATAACCCTTCGTATTCATTCTTTATTAATCCGCGGGAGTAACCTGTCTATGCGGATTACCGCATACATGGTGAATAACCCTTTGTATTCATTCTTTAATTTGTGGGAATAACATGTCTACGCGAATTACCGCATGCATGGTGAATAACCCTTCGTATTCATTCTTTATTTGTGAAAAAGATCTGTCTACGCTGATTACTGCATGACGGGTAAAAATCCATTTGTAGTTTCGTATATTCTTTCATACTTATATGAGATATCATTTCTTTTGTATTCGTAAGGGATATTATTTTCGTTCAATATTCGTAAGGGATATTATTGTTTGTATTCATTCTTTAATAATCTACGGGAGTAACTTGTCTATACGGATTACCACATACATGATGAATAACCCTTCGTATTCATTCTTTATTAATCTGCGCGAGTAATCTGTCTACGCGGATTACCGCATGCATGGTGAATAACCCTTCGTATTCATTCTTTATTAATCTGCGGGAGTAACCTGTATACGCGGATTACCGCATGCATTATGAATAACCCTTCGTATTCATTCTTTAATTTGCGAGAATAACCTGTCTACACGGATTACTGCATGCATGGTGAATAACCCTTCGAACTCATTCTTTATTTGTGGAAAAGATCTGTCTACGCGGATTACCGCATGACAGGTGAAAATCTATTTAATGTTTCATATATTATTTCTTTTCATATTCCTAAATCTAAACTTACTATGATAATTAAGTACGTATTGCTTCTATAATTCATGAAATAAGTAGAATATCTTTGAGATTAATTTACACTTCATCTAGTATCGTTTCATCGGAATATTGGTCTGAACTTTTTTATTAAATTTCAATATTTTCATTCAGGATACTATTCACGGGGTACTATTCACTCGGGTACTATTTATTTGGGGTACTTTGCATGACGGGGTACTATTCATTTGGTACTATTCACTCGGGTACTATTTATTCGGGGTACTTTGCATGACGGGGTACTATTCATTTGGTACTATTTATTCGGGTACTATTCACATGGGATATTCACGATAAAAATGGTTTCTTTTCTGTCCAAATTATTTTTGATACATGAATATCATTCTTGAATTTTACTCCACAATTAATTATCATGTTGATAATTTGAACATTCTTGAACTCTGGATAAATTGAATTATAAATCTCTAATATTTATCCTTGATCTCACTTGATTGATTTCTTTATATTGTTGTCATCATCATCATGCTTATATTGTGGTAAGTCATCTTTGGCCCGTAGTGCATGCATAGATGGACTGTTGATTAGTATGATTATAACCGAAAATTGTGTATTTGTATAATCATGACTTGTAATGTTACAGACAAATGATGTGGTGTGTGACGCCCCCAAAATAGGAATACATCACATATTCTGAGTCGCTAAATACATGATACAAAATACAAATAAAAACTTAATTATACAACTGTCATGTAAAATATGACAAAATATAAGCTATAACCAATGATACGAATGAATTGGCCGGAAACAAAAAATTGGAAGGAAATGTAGATCGGAAGTTAGAGCTTACTTCTCAACCCAATTTGAGAAGATTTGGAGAACATATTTCGAGGAACAATCTGTTTTTTATGCAATAGCAAATAAACAATCACCACCATATGAGAATCAGATTGAGAAAATTAACTAATGAAAAATGGAATCCAATTACTTTATTTGTTTATTTATTTATTTAGAGCATCCAAAATTGAGGGGAAATTGGGATTGTACGAACTAACCTTTTTCTTTTTGATAATCTGGTTCGCCATGATTTGTTGATATTGATTGCGAGATGGCGATTTGGGAGCATTTCGGCAGTTCGTCAAAAACCTTGGCTGGGGATAGCAATCTAGATGTTGGGGATAGCAATCTACAGGAAGTGTTTGAAATAATTTGAATGAATAATTTGCAGAAATAATTTGAATAATTTGTACCCATCTCCTTTGGGTTGAGTTTGAAATAATTTGAATGAATATGGAATTAAATTAGTTACCATTTTTGAATTTTGAAAATATTATCTCAGATTTAGGGGATTTGAGAAACAAATTTAGGTTTTTTACTGTATCATACGTATCTGTATAAATATAATAGGAGCATTAATTAGGATTGACATGTGTTTAATTTGTAGAAGGACAGATGTCAAAATAACGTGCCATGTACTGTGTTTTAGTATATATAGATTATAAGAAACAATTAAATTTATTGCAAATTTATTTGGTTAAAGATTATTTGGTTAAATTATTAGGATGCCAAACTGAATATGGTGTATTAATTATTCGGTTGACTATGAAAAATAATGTCTGAAGTATTAAAGTTAAAAATTAATTTATATCAGGAGTGAAAGTGGGTGTAGACTATTTTTATTAATTGATATATACAATCTAAGCCAAAGTTGACTTGACGCCAAAATTATTCACTTTTAACTATTTAATTATACTAGCTTAAGTTCTCGAAGTATATATATATATATATATATATATATATATATATATATATATATACGGGAAGGATTAAAAGCATAATTTTTAAATAGCATAATGTCTTAAATAGCATAATTTTATCAAAACGACGTAATTTTGGAGGGACGCGGTGACGTAGTTTATGCTATTTAAGAATTATGTTCTTGATCTTTTCCGTATATATATATATATGCACCTTCCGGCATCCACAGGAGACGGACCACGTAAACGAAGAAGACGCCAGAGGAGTCTTCAGTCAACCGACAGTGATGGCCCACGCCATCATTTTACTTTAGTAAATGTAAAAGTAAAAGTAAGGACGCAGAGCTCATTTGGTTCATCAGATTTCGAAACTTAGAAAGACCCTGAGCTCTCTCTCTCTCAGGTTAATCTTTAGTTTCTACCTCTGATCAACCTACTTAACATCCCTTCTCTACTTCTCTAGTTAAATGTTCTAAATTGTAAGTTAATTTATAATTTCAGTCTGTACTCAGTCTTTATGTACAATACAAGTATAATTTTAAATTACTTAATCGCCGCTGTTATATGGTATCAGAGCCACACGATTGGTTCTTGATGCTATTGGTGGTTTCGATGAAAACAGTTTGATTTGTTTACTTAAATGTTTATTCAAACTTTTTCTTCTTTGACTCCTAGATCATTCGTCTGACTTGCCGTAAAACACCTATGATCGTCATAAGTCCCGTTACGCCGTTGTAAGACTCCAGTGTGGGAGCAGTTTAGGCTAAGGGTATCATTAGATCAACAGGTATGTATTTACACAAGGCAAGAACGGTTTGAGTTTAACAGGAATGATCAAAGAAAGAATTTTTGTTTAAACAGTTAACAAATAGGTCTTCTGTTTAGATCGATTGTACTGATAGATCAGGACCAATCGAGTGATCCCTTGTTTCAGATTTCAGCCTGATTTGTTTTTAAACAAAAATCTTTTACAAAACTAAAAAAGTTTTGAAGATCTGACCAATTTTTCGGTGAAATTTTTTTTTCTCCTCCTTCTTTTTATAAACAAAATTTTTGGGGGTGAAAGGGGTTAACTTCCTGGATATTTTTTTTGAGGCCGAAGAGTATGGGGATGGTGACTCATCTGAGAAGATGATCAACAGCACCTTCCGGCATCCACAGGAGACGGACCAAGTCAAGGAAGAAGACGTCAGAGGCATCTTCAGTCAACCGACAGTGATGGCCCACGCCATCATCAGCTTTTGCTTTAATCAATAAAAGCAAAAGTCTTTTACTTTAGTAAATGTAAAAGTAAAAGTAAAAGAATATAACTTTTGCTTTTACTCAAGTTAAATGTTTTTAACTTTCACCAATGTAAAAGTAAATGTAAAATGTTTCTTACGTTTTACTTTTACTTAAGTAAATTACTTTTACTTCAGTTAATGTAATAGTGAATCCTGCGTGATTCAATAGTAATTTACTTTTCAGTTTTCTATTTAAACAACTCAAAGTGTTTAGAGTTGTTTAGGCTTAGTTTAGTAAAGCCTCAGAGCTTCTCTCTCTAGAAGCTCTTCCGAGGTCCTCTCCCTTCTCTCTAGTTAGCCGGAGACGAAGCTTTCAGCTTCGGTCTTCTTAGTTAAAAGATGAAGACGAAGTCCTTAATACTTCGATCTTCCCTCAAACATTTAGATCTAGGATATACTGTAATCCTTCCTCAAATGTTTATAATAAAAAGAAAGAGATTACTTTACCGATTAACCGGTCGTCTTCTTAATCTTTTCTTTTCTGTTAAAGTTTTTCTATTAAAAACTTATCCCGCTGTCATATGGTATCGGAGCCACACGGTTGGTTCTTGATGTTATCGGTGGTTTTCTGTCAAAAACAGTTTGATTTGTTTACTTAAATGTTTTTTCAAACTTTCAATTCTTTGACTCCTAGATCATTCGCCTGACTTGCTGTAGAACACCTAAGATCGTCACAAGGCCCGTTACGCCGTTGTAAGACTCCAGTGTGGGAGCAGTTTAGGCTAAGGGTATCATTAGATCAACAGGTATGTGTTTACACAAGGCAAGAATGGTTTGAGTTTAACAGGAATGAAAGAAAGAATTTTTGTTTAAACAGTTAACAAATACGTCTTCTGTTTAGATCGATTTCACTGATAGATTAGGACCAATCGAGTGATCCTTTGTTTCAGATTTCAGTCTGATTTGTTTTTAAACAAAAATCTTTTACAAAACTAAAAAAGTTTTGAAGATCTGACCAATTTTTCGGTGAAATTTTTTTTCTCCTCCTTCTTTTTATAAACAAAATTTCAAAAAAAATTCACCGAAAAATTGGTCAGATCTTCAAAACTTTTTTAGTTTTGTAAAAGATTTTTGTTTAAAAACAAATCAGACTGAAATCTGAAACAAAGGATCACTCGATTGGTCCCGATCTATCAGTGAAATCGATCTAAACAGAAGACGTATTTGTTAACTGTTTAAACAAAAATTCTTTCTTTGATCATTCCTGTTAAACTCAAACCATTCTTGCCTTGTGTAAACACATACCTGTTGATCTAATGATACCCTTAGCCTAAACTGCTCCCACACTGGAGTCTTACAACGGCGTAACGGGCCTTATGACGATCTTAAGTGTTCTACGGCAAGTCAGGCGAATGATCTAGGAGTCAAAGAATTGAAAGTTTGAAAAAACATTTAAGTAAACAAATCAAACTGTTTTTGACAGAAAACCACCGATAGCATCAAGAACCAACCGTGTGGCTCTGATACCATATGACAGCGGGATAAGTTTTTAATAGAAAAACTTTAACAGAAAAGAAAAGATTAAGAAGACGACCGGTTAATCGGTAAAGTAATCTCTTTCTTTTTATTATAAACATTTGAGGAAGGATTACAGTATATCCTAGATCTAAATGTTTGAGGGAAGATCAAAGTATTAAGGACTTCGTCTTCATCTTCTAACTAAGAAGACCGAAGCTGAAAGCTTCGTCTCCGGCTAACTAGAGAGAAGGGAGAGGACCTCGGAAGAGCTTCTAGAGAGAGAAGCTCTGAGGCTTTACTAAACTAAGCCTAAACAACTCTAAACACTTTGAGTTGTTTAAATAGAAAACTGAAAAGTAAATTACTATTGAATCACGCAGGATTCACTATTACATTAACTGAAGTAAAAGTAATTTACTTAAGTAAAAGTAAAACGTAAGAAACATTTTACATTTACTTTTACATTGGTGAAAGTTAAAAACATTTAACTTGAGGACCTCGGAAGAGCTTCTAGAGAGAGAAGCTCTGAGGCTTTACTAAACTAAGCCTTCACCATCCCCATACTAATTGAAAACCACCGACATCATCAAGAACTAACCGTGTGGCTCTGATACCATATTTAGTAATCCGGCCAAGGCTGATTCATTACCAGATTTCAATGATCAACTCATTTTTATAGTGACCCTTTTGCCCGCAAAGAGATTTTAAATAAACTTAATCATATGTCCATGGCGTTTTTTACCGGGATTAGAACTGTTTCTAAAGCATCCACAGGAGACGGACCAAGTCAAGGAAGAAGACGCCAGAGGCATCTTCAGTCAACCGACAGTGTGGGCCATCATTGTCGGTTGACTGAAGATGCCTCTGGCGTCTTCTTCCTTGACTTGGTCCGTCTCCTGTGGATGCCGAAAGGTGCTGTTGATCATCTTCTCAGATGAGTCACCATCCCTATACTTATATATATATATATATACAAAATTTTCTATGCGGATGGTCTGCATGCGGACCATTTTTTAACGACAGATAAAATTATCGCACTACTACAAAACAGTAAATAGATAACGTGAAAAAAGCGTTGTGGTTTCAATCAGAAAAACTTCGTGGTTAAGGGTGTCATCTATTTGACATCCTGACACAACGTTTTTAAAATGTTGTAGTTAGACACATTATACAACGTTTTTTAAGAAAAAAACGTTGTAGATTTATTTTTCATAAATTAGCAGATGCTTGAAAACGTTGTAGAATGTATGATTCCATAACGTTTTCTGACTAAAAATGTTGTAGTTTAATATATCAAATAACGTTTAGGCACATTTACACAACATTTATAATGTGTCATCTATTTAGACAAATTTATATAACGTTTTTAAAACGTTTTAGTGTGATTTAAAAATGTTGTAATACATGCATATAACATTTGTTTTTAAATATCGACCATAGAAAGCAACAACAAACAACGTTTAAACCAATTTATACAACGTTTAGAAGGTGTCATTTATAATTATACAAATATACAATATTTTTAAAATATTATAGATAAAAAAAAGATTGTGGTTCACCTACATTACCAATGCACCTGCAATATGCTAATGCCATTATATATAGCTAAAAGGTCTAAATTCTCATTTAAATTTAAATCCAAAATGTATCAACCATTTAAAATACATCCCAATAATACCATTTGTTTACAGTTTCAAATTACTACATCCACAAAATATATACCAAACTATCCATATATGCATCTCAAATTCACTTTTCAATATAAATATAAATGAACATGTTACATAGCACTGTAGAAACTAGAAATGAATCTGATCATGAAAAGAAACATTTATATCAATGTAAAAACAAAAAAAAATAATCAAATTTTGAGAAGACAAAACAACTCTGCATTAAGAAATCAAACTGCTCCAGGAAACACCTGTCCATCTTGTTCACAGTCAAGACAGGTCAAATCCTTTCTCCAAGGGCTTGTCTGAGAAATGTTTTTGTTTGGACACATACACCTTCATTGCAATCAACCAGGACAAGTGTTCCATCAATAATACGCAAAGCTGCTGTAACCTCTGAATCACAGCATATACCAAAAATAATTGATTCACTACAAATAAAAGATACCAACAGTGAAATATATTTACCAGCAGCAAGGAGGATTTAAGGATTACCTCAATTTCTTTGTAAAGTTGCTGCAAAAGACCCCAAACAACAGGCCCCAAACAACAAGGAGGATTTAAAGATTTCTGCATTTGTGAAATTTGATGTTTCCAGCAGCAAGGAGGATTTAAAGATTTCTGCATTTGTGAAATTTGTAAATCTTACCATAGAGGAGCTCTATCAGTTCAAAACCAGAGGTGCATATATAAAAAGAAAGTAAAAGCCTGGCAACTAAGAAAAGTCAATGACTATAAGATCTTTGACAGAAGAATAAACCACTAAAAATCTGAAGAGAATAGTATTACTGCAATGAGTGAAGAACAGATACTGATAGTAAGATTTACTACTCCACTTCCAAGAAAAATATGAAGGTTTTAAAATAACAAAAAGAAGTATGATTCTTAACTTTGTACATGGAAAGTGTAATACCCTGAATTTTATGAAATGAAGGTATTCAATTTTCTTATAATTATTATGTTATTAAGTAAATGGTTAAATTGATAAAGGTTAAAGTTAAGGGTGATATTTGAAAATTTTGCAAAGTAAGCAAGTTGATATAAAATATTCGTTGTGTCGGGGAATATTCGTTTTAACAGAAAATATTCGTACGACGACACAATCATTGGTGGACCCCACAACGGAAGTATTGTCGTAGTTAGAAAACGACAGAAATATCTCTTAAAAATAACAGCGAAAGTTTTGCCGTTAAACTGTTGAACTACCCGGTAGTAAAGGTAAAGTAATATGTGTGGTTGCATAATAGCACACGGTATTGATTATTTATGCTTACGTGAGAAGTCACTCAGTTATACTCAATTATTACTACAGTAATTGCTGCATAATATCTCTCATATTATTGATTCAATTATTGTTACAGTATCATCTGCATAATATTTTATATTATTAAATCAAAAATTGAGACGAAAAAGTTATTCATATTATTATTTGTAATATTGACAATGTCTAGAAAGTTCTATCAAGGAGAGGTTTGGTCACCTAATTGCACGTCAATAGGGAGAAATCCTTATCGGAAAGCCCCCTTTTTCCTGGGAATGATCTGGTTGTTAAATATTGTGAGTTATAATATTAATAATGAATAAGTTTGTGTTGATTACAGATGAAATTGATAATTCTATTGTGTTGGAATTATTAGTGTTGGTGGAAATCGACATTTATTTCGATAATAATTGATGTCTTGAGGTTATATTGACCAATCGGGCAATTAATCTGATAAATAAGCAATTAATTGCTATTAATTCACATGCTTATAACTATTTGTTCACATGTGTGTACTATTGATTCACATGAATGTACTATTAGGGGAGATGGTGCAAGATTGATTGATAATACTTGTATGACTAAATTAAAAATGGAGGTATAGATGAAGATACTATACTGTAATTATTTTTTTCACATGTATAGAACTATTGATTCACATGATGTACTATTAGAGGAGGTGGTGCAAGTTTGATAATACTTGCAGGACTAAATTAAAAATGAAGGAAAAGATGAAGGTATTATACTGTAATATTTCGAGCCCCAAAACGTGGAATTATCGAAACTATATTTTCCTATAAATAGAAACTCATTCTTCCTTCATTCTCACCAATTCACTAAGACTCGCAAGAGCAATTATAGAGAGAGAAGCTATAGAGAGAAAAAAGAAGAGAAGTCTGCTACTTCACTATTACAGTATTCAGTCTTCTTCTGAGGTAAGGGGTATTATTTATTTCATATTCTGAAGACAAATTATTTTTCGTATTTGTATGAATATTATTTTCATTTAATATTCGTAAAGGGTATTATTTCTTTCGTATTCATGAAGAGAGTTATTTTCTTTCAATACTCGTAAGAGTTGTTATTCCATTCTTTATTATTCTGTTATAATAACCTGTCTACGTGGACTACCGTATCCATGGTGAAATTCTTATGTTATTACATTCTTTATTATTCTGTTGGAATAACATTTATACGCGGACTACCGTATGCATGGTGAAATTCTTCTGTTATTACATTCTTTATTATTCTGTTGGAATAATATTTATATGCAGACTACCGTATGCATGGTGAAATTCTTCTGTTATTTCATTCTTTATTATTCTGTTGGAATAACCTGTCTACGCGGACTACCGCATGCACAATGACCCTTCGTATTCATTCTTTATTAAATTGTGGAAATGATCTGTCTACGTGGATTAACACATGGCAGGTGCAAATCCATTTGGAATTTCGTATATTCTATTATACTCGTATGAGATATCATTTCTTTTGTACTCGTCATGGAATATTGTTTTCATTTTTATTTTCCTTTTATGAGTACTATTCATGGAGTAATGAGTTACTATTCACCCGATTACTATTCACTCGAATATTATTCACTCAGGTATTCGGGACACTTTTTGTGCCAGAGTACTATTCATGGGTTACTATTCACCCCATTATTATTTACTAGAATATTATTCACTCAGATATTTGGGGCACTTTTCATGCCAGGGTACTATTCACGAGCTATTATTCCCGAAGTACTATTCACCCAAAAAATATATTTCTTTTCTGTCCAAATTATTTTTGATACATGAATTTTATTCTTGAATTTTACTCCACAAAGCAGTATCATGTTGACAATTTGGATATTCTTAAACTCTGGATAAATTTAAAGTTTTTAATATTTATCATTGATTACGTTTGATTAATGCTTATATCATTGTCATCATTCTCATACTTATATTGTGATGAAAGTCATCTTTGGCTTACGTGCATAGATGGACTGTTGATTGGTATGATTATGATCAGGGATCATTCGGTATAATCATGACCGTAATGTTGCAAATGATGTGGTAAAAGTTCACATTGGCCCGTTGTGCATTAATGGATAGTTTTTGGTATGATCATGACTATGGGTTCTCTTCGGCCAAGGGTGCAAAGATGAATTATTTTATGGCGTGATCATGACCGTTGATGAAAACACGATTATCATTGGCCCGTAGTGCATGGATAATTCGTGGTCGTAATACTAATTAATGAATATCATTGGCCTGTAGTGCATGGATAATTTGGTGATGTGGATTATTTATTGTGCTGAGTCTCAACGATATAATATTGATAATAAACTTTTAATTCGTAGAAGATAGTAGATATCATGCTCTACTTGACTCTTCTAAAATACAGTTGCATGTCTTTGGCTTGTAGTGCAAGGATGAACTGTTAATGAATATCTTTGGCCCATAGTGCAAAGATGAATTTATTAGTATGGTTATGAACAGGAACTGTGATTTGGTATAACCATGATCTTTGATATTTCAGGTAAAGACAAGTGATGAAAATTATCTTCGTCCTGGGTGAGAAGAGAAATTTTGAACCACAATTATGATTATGAGTTATTCACATGATTGTTGACATTAATTTTTGATTGATGTTACAGTGGTAAAACATTGTTGGTGGACTTTTAACATGGAGAAGATAATAGATGTTATGGTCTATTTGACTCTTCTAATGGATTGCTCGTTCTGCTGCAACTATGGTTGAAAAGTTTTTTCATCTACCATATGTTCTAAATCTCTGATTTATTATTGACGAAGGCTATTGATAATTTAATTATCTTTAGTCATGATATTCTTTACTGGGCTAGTTGTACTCACCCTTTTGCTTCACAATTCCTTTCAGATAATAAGAGTGTGGTTGGGTCAAGCGGAGGTAACAGGAGATTAGAACGGTGGTCTATAGCTGTTGAGGTTCTCCTTAAACAGTATGGAAATAATTTTATTGAGAACTTTAGATAAGTGTGTTGTATTTTTATACGACATTTAATAGTTATATTTAGTGAATCAAATAGGCTGAGGCGAACCCAACTTTGGAAGGGTGTTTTGCCACTATCATACGAGATGTATAATGACATACGACTTCGTGTTATTATAAGACAGGATTGTGCACATCCACTTGCTGAGTATATCTACGAGCACTACCTATATAATCTTGGAGTTTCGTTGAAGTATAATTCTCAAATAGAGACAATGGAGATAATTATATGTCAAGAGAAGACTCGCCATTAAAAAGAACATGATAGTAATCTGCTCTTTTTTTGGGGACTATTGGGTCAACCAAGGATAATTCTCGAGTCATATGATATTTATCATAACTTAGATGCATGGCCTCCCATATACGAAGGTTTCCTTGAGCATTTTCCAAAGATTTTAATTTCTAAAACAATTATTGATTGTACTTTTATGTAAAGTACCATTATAAGGTGTTGTGGTCGAGGCACCATGAGAGTTACATATATTTGTATTAAAACTCATAGCTTATGTGTTGTTGTACTCTGCACGATAGTTCAACAGTTATATAAATGAAGTTTGTATTTGATTTCTGTAGTGTGATATCTGGCGACTCAGAATGGGTCGTGTGAACCTATTTTGGGGGCGTCACAGAAAGACTCTGCAGCAGTAAATAAATTAACGTGTCCCGTGTTTATATTAGTAATGGACTTTCTAAATTCAACACAGAAGCTAAATTAGTTAATCCATCAGTCTGCATAGACAACCAAAAGTTACCAAGTCAGAAACTGATGAATTACAAGGTGCTTGAAGCAGTGACATGTGTAATTCTTCATAAAGTTTCAACATTAATACATAACAAACATGATGCATATAATAGATGTATAAACCCACACAGATAACAGTAATTCTACATCAATCCAAAAAGAGGAAATACTGGATGAAGAATCTAACCCTAAATACATCAAAAGAGTCAATAATTGCCTTTGATGGCTTTCCTTTTCCTGCAATAAATCATATATAACGCCCCCAAAATTTGGTTCTACATCACCCATCTTGGGTCGCCAGATACATGGTACAGAATACAAATACAATCTTAAATATACAACTGTCGTGTATAATACGACAAGACATATGCTGTGAGTTTTAATAAAAATATTGTCATCTAGACAATATCCACACTCAATGGGTCCTCATTACATTTATTATCACACTATTTCATAGAATAGTGAGGACTACTAATGTTATCATCTGGACCATCACTCCGTTTCCCAACTAGTCCCAGCTACGTTCTCATTTCCTGAAGAGAACAATGAAAGAAAGGGTGAGCTCAACTAGCTCAGTAAGAAATATTATGACTAAGATAATGCAGAATAAATTATCGTTAGCCTTCAACAGTGTTAAACTGATACAATTTAACAAACATCAAGTTTAACTACAGTGAAACAAGCAATCCATTAGAAGAGTCAAGTAGAACATAATATCTACTATCTCCTCTAGATCAAAAGTCCATTGTTGATATTTTATTCCTGTAATACTCATCAATAGTTCTTTGTTATACTCAAGACAAATAGAACTTTCATCACTTGTCTTCACCTGAACCACCAAAGATGTTAGTTAAATTCACAATTTATATTTATAATAATGTGAATTAACAGTTCTTTCTTGCCACAAAGGCTTAATAGAATGTTTACTCAATATCCTTACCCCAAAGGCTGAAGATATTCAAATGTAATAACAATGATCATACCAATCAGTTGTCTATCTTTGCACTACGGGCCAAAGATATTCAACTATAAAACCAATGGTCATGATCATACCAATCAATTGTCTGTCAGTGCACTACGGCCAAAGACATTCAACTGTTAACTAATGATCATGCCAATCACATCATTTAATTATCCATGTACTATGGCCAAGGATATTCGTTAGTATCACTAGTGGTCATGATCATGTCATACAAATGTTCATCTTCGTACTACGGATCAAAGCTATCAAACAACAGATCATCTTTGTACTACAGGCCAAAGATATTCAACAACATATCATCTTTGCACTACAGGCCAAAGACATACAACTGTAAAATCAATAACCAACAATATAATAAAGAATGGAATAATAAAAGAATTTTACCATGTATGCAGTACTTCGCATAGACCGGTTATTCCAACATAATAATAAAGAATGGAATAATAAAAGAATTTTACCATGTATGCAGTACTTCGCATAGACAGGTTATTCCAACATATATAATAATAAAGAATGGAATAACAGAAGAATTTCACCATGCGTGCGTAATTCGCACAGGCAGGTTATTTCCAACAGAATAATAAATAATGGAACCAGGTCCGGCGTAAACGCACGGACAGGATATTCCGATAGAATAATACTCCCTCCGTCCCAAATTATTTGCTGTTTTAGCAAAAAAAAATTGTCCCATAATATCTGCTTTTTTAAGATTCCAATGCATTTTTTCCTTTTGTTTTCCAAATTTGCCCCTTTAGCCTAATTATTGATAATCATTACTCTCATTCATGTCTCTCCTCTTTTTTAAACATCCACATTTACTCCTCTCTCTATCTCTTCAATGAATCCTTGTTTATTTCTCTCTCTTCAATTAATAGCTGCTTTCTCTCTCTTTCTCTCTTCAATTAATCATTGTTTCTCTCTCTCTCTTTAATATTTGTTTTTTTAAGATTCCAATGAACAAAGGGTATTTTAGTATTTTTATCATACATATTGGTATCTGTGTAGAGCTCTAGAACAGCAGATAATTTGGGACGGAGGGAGTAAATAATGGAACCAGGTCCGGCGTAAACGCACAGATAGGATATTCCATGATATTGACCAACGGTTATGAACAAGAGATAGAATAGGAAACTTATATCAAAGTTGGTATATCCCATGATATTAGCAATTAAAGAGTCCAACAGATTTGGTAAATCAAGGATATCTTTTCAAGTCAAACTAAAACACCTTATAAATAAAGGAACAAGGAGATATTTGATAAAGTTTGTTACTAGCCAATGACTAGATAACAGGTACATTATTTAGTTTCCTTTTCAAATTGAATTGCATATCATTACTAAATTATATTAAAGATCTTTTCAGTAACATGCAACATGCAAACTTAAATATAGAAGGAATATACTAATAGACCATAATTCCAATCTTGGGCCAACAAGAAATCAACATATAATAAATTTAAATCAGCCCAAACAATTTAAATCAAATTCATAAACTCAATAATATTATCATCATTAAAATCATAAAATATATAACCAACAATTTTAAAATGACAAAATTGCTCTAAAACCGATTTACGTAGCTATCAGATTTGAAAAATATCATGTGAAACTATCAACATTAAATAAATGAAAGGGAAGGGAAGGGAAGAATAATTATTTACTTCCACAAAAGAAGCCAAAATGGGGAAAATGAAAGCAGCATCTTTCTTCATTTCTAATTACTTTCCTCTCTTGTGATTAATCATAAGGACCCACCTCAAATTATTGCCTTCCAAGAGGAGAGAAATTTCAAAAGATGTCTAGAAGCTAGCTGGCTACCTCAAATCAATAATCCAATAGGCCACAGTTTCATCAATTATAAAAACAAATACTAGTATTTTAGTATGAACCTTTTCTCCCAATATATCTTATTTTTTGATGGTTGGGAAGCCCTAATTAGTTTTCACTCTCCTTCAAGTAGCTGAAGGAATTCAATGGGGTTTATGTCTAAGAGTACTTTTGAAGTACTCTTTGCTTTGGTCCTCATGATTCTTGCCATATCTCAATACACAAGGGGTGTTGAAACTCAACCCACAACAATCCAACTACCTCAAAGTAAGAACTCTCTCTCCCCCCCTCTCTCTCTCTCTCTCACAAATAAAAAAAACATGTTACATATATATTTTATTTTCATTTTAATTACCTAAAATTATTCAATGAAGTTGATGTCATATATGGTGATGCGGTGTGACGCTTGAATCACGTACAACGCCATACATATTTGACACGGATTCCCTAGGGTTGCTTAGATTCATAAATTTAGGTCATCACTTATGGTTGTACGTAATTGGGATATTGTTATTTTAAGTACTATGGACCAGTATGCTTTGTTAATTAACTTTCTTGATTTTGATAATGGAGAATATATGCATACATAATTAAGAAATTAATGTTCTTGATTTGATAATATATATATATATATATAGGGTACTCAAAGGTGTTTGCTACGCTGGGAATAGCGTGCCAGTGTTGCGATGGTGTGGGAGGAGAATGCAGAAGTGAATAGAATGAGTCTTGCTCTAAGCTTCAATGCCTGCCACCAAAACTTTATTGAATATATATATATATATATATATATATATATATATATATATATATATATATATTATCAATGTATTTTCAAGAATTGAAGATTATGTAATCTGACTGGATATTGGTAGAAGTAATAGGCAATGTATTATGTATGTTGTCAAAAGGGGTTTTGAAAAGGAGATTGTATCTTCACCTACGGTACATATTCACTTGTTAAACAAGGGATATGAGTAAGGTGAAGTTGTCACTACTTTAATTAGAATGAAATTTATAATTTTTTTGTTACATTTATTATAATAAATGTTGTATTTTAATTTTATCGTCCTATTTATTGACCAACCTTAACATTTATTATAATAACCAATGGAACAAAAAGTTATAAAATTTTATAATGATAAAAAAAATATGACAATTCTATCTTAACCGGACTCGCAAGAAAGATAGTCTATAAAACTCACCTGTGTACTCCTACCAAAAGGTGTCGGATTCTATTCTTTGAAAATGCAATGAGGTCAATCAAGAATTATATTAAACTCATAACTATATAATTTAAATCTAGTTGTATATAATGTACGCCTTTTCTTCTTCTTTTTTAAGAATAATAATGCATCTAACATTAATTCATTATACTAATGCAACACACATTATGTTACTCCATCATACTTATTAATACATTTATATTTTTAAATTTATTTGATATAAAATTTATATAAAATATCTCAACACATATCCTTCCATAATTTTAATTTTAAATCTATCATTTTTTTTAATATCTCCACATCGAAACCTTGGCTACTCACGTACAAAGAGGATTGGTCCGAAATTATATCATTTGAGCTACAACTGCAGATTCATAATTTGGGAGACTATAATAAAGTGTTAATATATAGTTCTTAATTTATATATTTAAGTGTGTAAATGAATCGAGTTGAGTCGAGTATTGAGTTGTTCAGATTTGGTTAATAAAATTTATCGAATCTAAAATAAGATTTGATTGAGGCTTGTTTAGCTACTGAGTCGAGCACGATCTCGAATCGAGCCCGAGCAGTTTGAACTTTTCGAATGAATATGATCTAAGTATCAATAGAAGATTGCAATTTTAGGAGGTTTGAATAATTTATTGAACTTTAAAATTTGCTTATATTTGAATTATTTATATTTTGAGTCGAACTCGAATTAAACTTTTAATCGAACGAGTAAAAATCGAGCCCGGACTGTTTGCTTATTTTACAACTATATATATATTAGTTCTTCATGTTGGACATATTTATCATAAAATGTTCTAGCATTCTCATTTGTAAAATATTTATAAAAAAAAGAGTTCTATTTTTATTGATAATAGTATAAAATGAGCTAATATCCTCAAATATAACTACACAATTTCACTGGAATGTCACAGCTACTACTGTATACTTGTTAGAGAAAACTGATAAATTCACAACACTTGTTATACTCTTATCTAACAATATTTCAATTCCCTCTTTAAACTTAGATTTTATTTCTCACCTTCGACAACTTAAACATTATATCACTTTTTATTTCTTAGTTAAATTCTAGGCACTCTTACTATTGTGCAAAATGGCTTTAACCAATCAAAAGAAAATTAAAATAAATAAAATTTTAAAAGTCAAAAATTAAGAAGAGAAATTGGACGACAGTTACCCCGAAGAAATTAAAACTATCTATACATTCACTTTTTTCTATATGGAAATTTAATAAATTAGGGAACTGATATATTTCTACATATTTTTTTATAGTTACGCATGGTTCTCTCCCGGGGCGGAGCTGTGTAGGGGTTTGGGTGGGCTGTAGGCCGGGCCATTTTTTTTTTTTTTACTTATATGTCTTAGCCCAAGCCAATGTTTTAGCCCAAAAATAAAAGCCCTATCATTTATCAAACTCTCCCGATGGGCGATGGCAGAGTAAACCCTCCTCCCCCTAGACAGCAGTTCTTTTCTTTCTTCTTCTTTAATTGGAGTATGTGATATACATATACTTATATAATTAATTTTGTGTATGTTTATGTGTATAAAGTGCTACAGATTGTAGCTCCAATTCAGTATTATTCAGATATGGAAGGTTTATTTTATCCACCGAACTCGGTGAGCTGTGAGCTCGCCGGACACGGCGACGACCAGATTTCAAATCGGGTAATTAATTTACTCAAATCTTTCATTTTTTATTACTATTTTAGTTCATCAATTCATGCGTTTATGTAGACTGCTATGATTTTTTGTTTTTGGATCTGTTGAATGTTTGTTTTTGTGTAGAATCTGATGATTGGAGATTGTGTATTCTTTGTGGTTTTGACCTTTTTGGGAAAATCTCTACGTTTATGCACTTAGCCACTTATCTTTCGAAGAAACAAGTGGATTTTTAGAATTTAGATTGTTACAGATTGAGTTTCATAATTTTCAGCCTCCAAGAAGATAAGATTTTAATATATGAGTTGTTTTGACTTTTGTGGCTTTTGGACTTTTTTAAACTGTATTACTGAAATGGGGTTTGGGTTTTTTATTTTTTTAACTGTATTATCTCTTGTTAATCATCAACATTCCCTTTAAATTTTAATTGGATTGTTTTGTGGTTTTTGATTTTAACTCCCCCTAGACAACAATTTAAATTTTAATTGGATTGTTTAACAGGGAAGCTGATTAGGATCGAGTCTTTAATTTTTCTTCTAATTTGGACTTCTTAACTTCTTGCATTCAGAGAACTAAAGGTATTCAATCTTAATATCTGCATCTTCTTAAATAATTCAGATTCGTCATATAGTAGTATGATTTATTTAGCTTTAATGTGCATTTGATTTTTAATGAACTAGGGGTAGTACTATACATTGTCATACCAAACGTAGGGGAATGGGGAAAACTTTTTCTGAAATTTGTTTTTCTTGAAATAAATAGAGCCTAAGATTTTGCATTTGATATTATGATTCAAAATGTTAGAGAGATTGGACCACGACACAAGTGCAATTCAGACCAATATCTTATAAGCCACAATGGAAAGTTAAGGAAGCAAGAGAGAAAAAACTTTGTTTTCTTTCTTTAAACCAAGAGAAAGTGCTTCAACGACAACTAGTGAAGGGCATTCTCCATCTAATGTTGATATCTCAGATCACCAACCACCCCTTTCCAAATCTCGAAGAGTTGAAATTGATCTTAGTACTCTTGAACGGGATCCTGGGATTCGGATCCCTATATGGCAACATCCTGTTAATCAACGAGAAAAAATTAGGAAAGCTTATATCAAAATGGGTCTGTAACAACCTAAGTTGGCAGAGTACCCAAGGACTAAATCAGGCTCACAAAATCGAAAATTTCAATATTCGTGGTTTGAATCCTTTCCTTGGTTAGAGTACTCTCCATCAAAGGATGCAGCATTTTGTTTTCCATGCTTTGTTTTTCAAAATAAGGTGCCTCTTCATCCTGCATTCATTACTGAAGGGTTTAATAGTTGGAAGAGGGTTAATGATGGAGTTAGATATGCACTTTTGATGCATGTGGGAGGTCCTACTTCACCACATAGGAATGCAGTGAAATGTGTTGAAGACTTGATGAAAGTAACTGGACATATTGACAAAGTCTTGAATGCACAAACTCTAGAAGAAGTTCAGAAGAATCGGTTACGACTTACAACAACAATTGAGAGTATAAAGTGGCTTAGCTTGCAAGCTTGTGCATTTAGAGGTCATGATGAATCTCCAACTTCTAGTAATCGTGGTAATTTTATAGAGATGATAAGACTTATGGGCCGATTGAACGTTAATATTGGTGATGTAGTCTTAGAAAAAGCTCCAAAAAATGCTCAATATACTTCACCCACTATCCAGGAAGAAATTTTGCATATTATTGCAAACAAAGTTAGAAGAAAAATTCGTGAAGAAGTTGGAGATGCAAAGTTCTGTATTTTGGTTGATGAAGCCAAAGATGCATCAAATAAAGAGCAGATGGCCATTGTTTTGAGATATGTTGACAACCATGGTTTCTTACGAGAGCGTTATTTTGAGATTGTGCATGTTTTAGACACTACTGCTTCAACATTGAAGAAAGAAATATCTAATGTCCTTGCTCGAGCTAATTTGCATATCCTTAATATGCCAGGTCAAGGGTATGATGGTGCTAGTAATATGCGCGGTGCTTGGAACGGACTTCAAGCTCTATTTCTTAAAGATTGTCCATACGCATATTATGTACATTGCTTTGCTCACAGACTACAATTAGCATTAGTTGCAGCTTCCTCAAAAGAGATTTCTGTTTGGCAATTTTTTTCGAAACTAACAATCATTATCAATCTCATTGGTGCTTCTCCCAAACGGCATACTGAGTTACATTCTGCTCAAGCTATTGAAATTGCACGTATGGTAGCTTCTAGTGAACGTGATACTGGTAGAGGCCTTAATCAGATTGGTAATCTACATCGGAGTGGAACTACTCGGTGGAGCTCTCATTTTGATTCTATTTGCAACTTAATTGATATGTATGGTGCAACTATTTCAGTGCTTGAAAGTATTGTTGAAGAAGGATCCTCTAACTCTATGCGTGGAGAAGCTGGTGGTTGTTTGATTATAATGAGGTCTTTTGATTTTATTTTCATTCTATATATGATGCATAAAATTATGGGGATTACTGATTTGCTTTGTAGAGCTTTGCAGCACAAATCTCTTGACATTGTATATGTCATGGATCTAGTCTCAACTACTAAATCACTACTTCACACTTTGAGAGAAGAGGGATTTGATCATCTCCTTGAGCATGTGCAATCAGTTTGCACACAAAATGACATTGACATACCAGATATGAATGCTTCATTCAAAAAGGCTACAGGTCGTTCATGCCAACAAAAAGAATCGATGACAGTTTGCCAACACTATCATTTTGATGTGTTTAATTCAGCAATAGATTTTCAGCAGGAAGAGTTGAATTCCAGATTTAGTGATGAAGCAGTGGAATCCTTATACTTAGCTCAGCTTTAGAACCGAAGGACAACTTTAAATCATTCAAAGTTAATGATATTTGCAAGCTTGCTGAAAATTTTATCCAGAAGATTTCAGTGAGCAAGAAATGCATTATTTGAGATGTCAACTAAATCATTATAAAATTGATGTGCTCCGTCATCAGAGCTTTCAAAATATGTCTACCATCACTGAATTGTGTCGCGGATTAGTTGAAACAAATAAGTTGCAGACTTATAATTTGATTGATAGATTGATTCGTCTTGTTTTGACTCTACCTGTTTCCACAGCAACGACAGAACGAGCATTTTCAGCTATGAAACATGTTAAAACTGCTCTTCGCAATAAAATGGAAGAGGAGTTTTTAGCAGATTCTATGATGATTTACATTGAACGAGAGCTTCTTGAAGATATCGATTCAGATTCCATAATAGACGAATTCTATTCTACAAAGCATAGAAGGATTCAGCTTAAATAGTGTGTTTTGTTTTCCTTTTTCCTTGCATGTTATGTACCTTTGAACCTTACTACTATGTATGATTTTGAATTTGTGATTGATCTTGGTGGGACAATTTTTTGTAGATATAATTGGTACTTAGCCCAGTAGAAATTTAATTCTTGGCTCCCCCTTGGTTCTCTCACATGAAAATAAAGTGAGTTTCAGTTTTATATAAGAGAGGATTATGTGAAAATATCAAAAATACACATGTGAAAATATATAGTGCTTCCCATAAAGTAAGTTTCTCTTTAAACAAGTTGAAGTTTTTCTTTAAACAAATGTAACTTTCAAGATTTAATTGATATATCTCCCTACAATATATATCAATAAAAGAAAATTTTTATATATGAGCTAGAATCTAGGGTTTCTACATTAAGAAATAAAGTAAGTTAATCTTTAAACAAGTTGAAGATAATCTTTAAACAATTGTAACTTTCAAGATTTAAATGATATATATATATATATATATATATATCAAGAAAAGAAAACTTTTATGAGCTAGAATCTAAGGTTTCTACATTAAGAAATGTGGAACATATTATCATATAGCATATATGTCCTTTCTATCCACTATTATTTGTTTGATAATTAATTTTCTTTAATGCATTGGTGTACTACTTAAAAACAGGTAAGATTTGGTAATTATTAATCTTTCACTTGAATGCTCACAGCTTAACCAGCCACAACGTTTTTAGGAATGAATGCACGTAAACAAATCAAAAATCAAACATTTTAATAAATGTTTATCAATCAAAAATTAAACATTTTAATAAATGTTTATCAATCAAAAATCAACGTAAGTTTTACTTTTTTTTTTGTTTTTTATGATTGATTTTTGATTTTTACAAATCAAAAATCAAATATACCATACAATTAAATACATAATAAACCCAATGAATATTTTGACTTTTGTAAAGTGTTGCACAAAATCTCCATTCTTTTACACGTATAACTAATAATTTTTTTTAATTTACTCCTTTAACACTCTAAAAGTGACATGTTGGTGTAAATTTCTCTTTAACACCAATAATTATTTTTACACCTATAACTAATAATTATTTTTAATTTTACTCCTTTAACACTCTTAATTCTTCCTTCTTCTTTTTTTCTTTTTTGAAGCAGAAATAAATATTATTTTCTCCGATTCAAAAAGAGTTCCATTAATTATGCTTACGGCCTCCAAGTGTGTAATTTAGTAGTGATGACGTAATAATAAAATTGTGACGATTTATCTAAGATTTTAGTATCATTTTAATAAATCGTCAAGAGAAATTGGACTCTCTTTTTTCGTAACAAAAAAAGGACAAAATGTGACTCCTTTTGTGAAAATATGAGTATTTACGTACATACATATATATAATTTGCTTTGCAATTTCTCGGTAACAAATTAAACCAACATTATCGACCTGTAGAATAAAGAGACAAAATTTACCTGATTAGCATTAATTATTTCTTCCTACAGAAAAACTCCATCTACTAAACATTTGCAAAAAGAACATTCAAAGAATATTAACTGTCAATGGATCATTGCTCCAATGTTCATGCTAACTATAGTTATTATATATATCATTGCTCCATATATATATACTAGCTGGATCCCGTGCCTCCGGTACTATATGGACAATATGATTTATCTCAAATTTTGAACGACCAAAATAATTTATTGAGTGAGCGGAAAATTTAAAATCATTTGTATTTTATTAAATTACTAGCTGGGTCCCGTGCCTCCGGCACTGTATGGACAATATGATTTATCTCAAACTTTGAACGACCAAAATAATTTATTGAGTGAGCGAAAAATTTAAAGTCATTTGTATTTTATTAAATTATTATTAGATTATTTGATAGATAGATAGATGTATTTTATTAGATAGATGTATGAACGGTGTGATTTATCCCAAACTTTGGACGGCCCAGATGATTTATTAAGTGAACGGGAAATTCAAAATCATTTGTATTTTATTAGATAGATTATTAGATTATTAGATAGATAGATGTATTTTATTAGATATATGTATGAACGGTGGGATTTATCCCAAACTTTGGACGGCCCAGATGATTTATTAAGTGAGCGGGAAATTCAAAATCATTTGTATTTTATTAGATAGATAGATGTATTTTATTAGATATATGTATGAACGGTGGGATTTATCCCAAACTTTGGACGGCCCAGATGATTTATTAAGTGAGCGGGAAATTCAAAATTATTTGTATTTTATTAGATAGATTAGATAGATAGATGTATTTTATTAGATAGATGTATGAACGGTGGGATTTATCCCAAATTTTGAACGGCCCAGATGATTTATTGAGTGAGCGGGAAATTCAAAATCATTTGTATTTTATTAGATATATATATATATATATATATATATATATATATATATATATTGATAATATTTTAAACTATAGTAATTATAATATTTTTTATTTTTTAATAAATTTGATTAATTTTGAGTTTGACTTTCAAAAATTAATAATGATTTTACGATTTGAAATGAAAATACTTCTCCATTACTTTTTAATTTTAGGAGAAAATACAAATATTAAAAAATATAATTAAAATCAACTGATGGAATTATGATTGTTAGAATAGTACTTTTGGTTGCTACGGATGCGTACCCATATATATATATATATATATATATATATATATATATATATATATATATAGAGTCCGGATCAGGTCCGGACTCCCGGATTTTGTTAAAATTCGGACCTTTTTTTTTTTTTGCTTTTTTTTTTGAAACAACTAAAAAAAAAAAATTTATGGAATTGGAATTTTTACATTATACAGTGTTTTGGGTGTGATTTGGATGCCTATAACAAAACATGTCTGTACAGTCTGGGCAGACTGTACATACATTGGTTGGTGTAGGTATTAAAAACACACCCAAAACAATGTATTATGGAAAAATTTCAGTTCCATAATTTTATTTTATTTTTTTTAATTGTTCTATCCAAAAAAAAAAAAAAATTTTGGGTCCGGATTTTCTCCCGTCCGGGAGGTCCGGACCTGATCAAATTTCTATATATATATATATACTAGTTACACTCTTTACTGAAAATGGCATATTATTCTTTGCTTTCCATTAATTAATTTATATCAAAAAGTTGCTCAATCCTTTAACTTTACTTATTTATATAATAGCATATATTTTAAAGTAAGATTTTATTTTGTTAAAAGAAGTGGACTATTTAATTATATATTACTAATATCATTATTAATCTCTAGACTATATATAGTTGTAGATATATATGATTTAGAAAATTGAGATAAGAACCTTATCAAGAAACTATGTATGCATAGTATATGATCTGCTTTCTTAAACTGTGTTTTTGTCAACAATGAAAAGGCCAATGGTAGCTAGCTAGGAACTTAAAAGTACTGCATCCCCGTCATTGATCATATCATATCCCTTCATCTTAATTGCATTATTAAAAACCATGAAATTAAACCAGCCCTTTCGATATCCTTAGCCTTTCGTAGGGTACCAGGGTCGTCAAGTCAGTTGGATATATATTTGAGGAACATGTTATATATATATATACTAGCTGGGTCCCGTGCCTCCGGCACTGTATGGGCAGTGAGATTTATCTCAAACTTAGAACGGCCCAGATGATTTATTGAGTGAGCGGAAAATTTAAAGTCCTTTGTATTTTATTAAATTATTATTAGATTATTAGATAGATAGATGTATTTTATTAGATAGATGTATGAACGGTGGGATTTATCTTAAACTTTGGACGGCCCAGATGATTTATTGAGTGAGCGAAAAATTCAAAATCATTTGTATTTTATTAGATAGATACATCACGGATCAGGTCCGGACTCTCGGACCTGATCAAAAACAGACCCATTTTTTTTTTTTTTGCTTTTTTTTAAAACAACTAAAAAAAATTTAATATTTTATGGAACTGAAATTTTTCATTAATACAATGTTTTGAGCGTGATTTGAATACATATACCAAAAAATGGTGGTACAGTCTGCACAGACTGTACATACATATTTTGTTATACGTAAACACTGTATTATAAAAAAAATTCAATTCCATAATTATTTATTTATTTTTTTTAGTTGTTTTAAAAAAAATAAAAAAAAGTCCGGATTTTGGTCCGGTCCGGGAGTCCGGACCTGATCCGGCCTCACATATATATATATATATATATTCGTTTATGGCGACGGTTTTTTTGGACTATAGCGATGGTTCTCCGTCGCTATAGCTATTCGAGTCCTTCTAGGGGAACATTTTTTTGCTGACATTCTAGCGACATTATTTTTTTATTTTATTTTTTTTATTTTTTTTGTAATATCTCAAAAAATGTATAGTATTTATTCCAACTGAATTTTTTATAAAAAAAACAGTGTTTTAGGTGTAATTTGGATACATACAAAAAACAGGGTTTGTATAGTCTGTATAACTCTATTTCTTGTATGTACTAGAATGTCGCTAGAATGTCAGCAAAAAAATATCTCCCTAGAATTATTCATAGCTATTCTGGTCTATGACGACAGTTCAGCCGTCATCATAGCCCAAAAAAATATCATCATAAACGACTGTGTACTACGCAACTGTATATATATATAGCTCATATATATATATATATGATCCTTGGAATTGCATATAGCTTGTGACTACCAACTGGACCACCCCATGTCATTTTCTTGTTATAATTTTTATTTTTTGCATTTTTAAAAGATAGGTTATTCTATGTCCACAAAAATTATTTCTTACTTTATATATATATATATATATATATATATATATATATATATATATATATATATATATAAGAGAGAGAGACTGTTACGACACTATTAGGACAAATACATCTCTAATTGTCTATAAAAAAATGAGGGATCCAGATTTTAAACGAACTAGCTCTGCAGTAGTTTTGTTGGTGCAGCAACCATTTGCAACATGAAGTATCATAATTAAGCAATTGAAAAAATGAATGGTTCATCCAAATTTAAAACATCATTATGAATGATAATTAGTCCATTTGTTACACTTTGTAATAGTTTTATTGGCGCAAACTGTTTCACCATGGACTATCATTGTCTTCTTCATTTTTTTACTTTATGATCATAATCACAACCAATTGAAGATATCAACAGGTTCAACCCATTTAAAAGAACATCATCATTATGACTAATAATTTCTGTAACACTTCTTACTGTGTCTGTGTGGAACTTCATCACTATCCTAGTACAAAAGGAAAGGTTAAAAGGGACGTTAATTGATTGATTAATTAGTTTTGTTCCGTACGTAATTATACTTTTGAGATACCATGTAATAATATTAAAGTCTGGTTAGAATTTAAGATCAAAATATAGTACAATTATACAAAAATTAGATCCGTTCCAATCGTAATGTGTTACACGCTTTACAATGTCTTACACGCTTGGAAACCAATCGTAATGTCTTGCACGCTTTACAATGACCTACACACCAAATTCACGATTAGGCCACTGATAAATCTCCAAGCCCAAATATACATTACGATTGGCTTCCAAGCACAATACTCCCTTGCAATCCCTGCTCGCTCACCAGCGAGAGGGCAGACGCTCACTTAGCGAAGAACGAGACCCTCCCTCGAGGCCTCGACTGCCATGTTATAGTGATCATTAGTCCACTGCATTCTCAATAACTGAACTGGTATCAAAGTCCATCTTGGTTGGCTAGACTATATGCTTTAATGGTACATAGAATTAATTGGTTAAAATTTGGAGTTAAGATCTGTTTTTTAAAATAAGCATATACGAATATGCTTTATTCCAAACACATAATTCTATTTTGTTAAAGCCAACTCAATAATATATATCAATGTAAAGTAGCCAACACTATAGGTTTCCCTAGTTACCTATACTTTCTTAAAATGAAGAAAATATCACAAAATACCCCGGTAAAATAGTTGATCCATTATCGATGGATGTTGAGCACTATTTTTAGCCTTTCGATATCCAAACACAGTCAATTTAATGGAATTATATACAGTGTGGTAATATAAATTTCGTAAAGTAAAAATATTAAACAGTGTACTTTGTCGCTTTGTCCATCGCTTTACGATGATATTCTCATATTTAATACTCCCTCCCTCCCTTAATATTATTAGAGATAATCTTTACAATATTTGATTTAATTATAGATATTTCATTTTTAATTTAATTTGATTTTTTCTACTTTTATTGTAGGAGGTTGTTTAGCTATTCTCTTATTAGAGGAGATTGTTTAAGTTTACCAATATTCAGTGTTATGTACAATGTATATTTAAACCAAGAGTCCGGATCTTAAGTTCACCCCTTATTCAACTCACCCGAACTCACTCCCCTTTAGCGACGGATCCGGCGACGGTTCGGTCATACAACTGTCGTCTATACTTTTAGCGACGGACAACATATAGCGTCGCTAAAACTATAGACGACGGTTGTATGACCGAATCATCGTCGGGTCCATCGCTAAAGGAGGGATGAACTCGGGTGAGTTAGATAATGGGTGAGCTTAAGATCCGGACCGTTTAAACCAATATTGATGAATAGAAAAATATGTCATATTCTCTCATATCCTAAAAACTCTATATGGTATCAAAGCATTCTTTTTCCTGAATAACAAAGCCCTTGCGCCATGACCACTTAAAGCTCTTCCACCTCTACTATTCATTCTCCCACATTCCCTAATGCAAATGATGCAAACCAAACACTTGTTACCATCAACGTTTCTACGGCCAAGTCCCTCTTAAACTATCCTCAACCAATTATATTTCCTGAAAAATTCAATTTCAAACCCTTTTCGTTGGTTACGATCTTCTTGGCTATATTGATGATATTAAATTCCTTGTCCACCCGAAAAAATCACTGAAAATGAAATAACTCAATTGAATCCGTTCTATACATTTTGGATTCGTCAAGATCAACTTATACTTAATTAATGCTATCATTGGCTCACTTTCTCCTACCATCATTCCTTTTATTGCTCGTATGTCTTTGGTCCGTAGTGCAAAGATGGACTGTTGATTATTGATTTTACAGTTGTATGTCTTTAGCTTGTAGTGCAAAGATGGACGGTTAATTAGCATGACTATTTGTGTTACAATTGAATATCTTTGTCCCGGAGTGCAAAGATGAATTTAATGACATAATTATAAATCTGAATTATGTATTGGTATAATCATAACTTTTGATGTTACAGATATATAAAGGTTTGTGGTGAAAGTCATTTTTGGCCCGTAGTGCATATATAGATGGACAGGTGTTTGGCATGATCATGATCATGACCACTGGTGATACAAACAATTATCTTTGACTCGTAGTGCATAGATAATTCGTGGGTATGAAACAATTATTGATTAGTGTTACAGAGATAAAATATTGATGATGAACTTTTAAATCATAGAAGATAGTATACATGCATCATGCTCTACTTGACTCTTCTAATGGATTGTTATTTCCGCTGCAGTTGTTGATCTAAACTTGTTGTCCATTATATTTTATCTGACTTATCATTTTTGAAGGCTAAAGATAATTTATTCCTCATTATCTTAGTCATAATATTATTTACTGGGCTAATTGAGCTCACCCTTTTCTTTTTTGTTTCATTGTTCTTCTCAGGAAATGAAAGTGTAGATGGGACTAGTCGGGGAGTGAAGTAATAGTCCGAGATAATTACTATAGAAGTCTTCACTATGTTGTGAAATAGTGTGAGAATAACTGTAGTAATGAAGACTTGATTTGATCTGTTTGGATATTGTCGTATTATGTACAATGTAATATTTGTATTCAAACTCATAGTATGTGTACGTGATCGTATTTTGAACGACAGTTTAATCTCTCAAGGACAAGATTGGACTCTCCTCCCGGAGCTCCATCTTGAAGGGGCATGTTAGAGATAATCCGATCACAATATTTGATTTAATTGTAGATATTTCATTTGTGATTTGATTTGATTTTATGTACCTTAATTGTAGAAGGTTGTTTAGCTATTCCCTTATTAGAGAAGATTGTTTAAGTTTACCTTAATTAAGTGTCATGTAAAATGTATATTTAAATCAATATTAATCAATAGAAAAGTATTAAGGGATAAAAACACTTCTTATATTAAGAGAATGATGGAGTATGTAATTGTCAAATCACGCAATTCAAGACTTTCATGTACATTTAGTTGTTTAAAATAAATGTATATATATAATCTCTTTGAATTTTAAATATATGTATATATTTAAATATATGAATTTTGAATTTTTGCATCCCATTGAGACATGTATGTATCTCTTTGAATTTTAAATATATCTCTATGCAGAAAGATGATCAAATATTCTGATTCATGTTCTTGAAAGAAATATAATATATAGTTTCTTGATCATTTCAGTTTGCATGTTGTAGTATATATCTTTCTGAGATTATATTAATGGTATGTAGTGAAGGAGAAGAAAAGAATATATATATATATATATATGAGTCAACTGCATGTGCTGTTTGAGTGACGACCATATCCGAATAAACCTCAACTTGAGAGAGAGACAGAGACTCCCTTATCCACCTATCTCCTCTTCTCTTGTGGGTCGGTGGCCTTTGCCATTTGCAAGGAAGCTCCTCTCTCTCTAACCTATTAGTCAAAAGAAATACTACTCCATATAGGAAGAAGAAATAAAGAGAACATAAATATTCATTTGGGACACTTGGTAGGGGTGGGGTGGGGTGGGGTGGGGTGGGGTGGGGTGGGCACAAGTGCCACCTGCCTGCCAGTATGTGTTAGAGGGATTCGGATTAAAATTACATTTCAGTTGATCATTTGGCCAACTTTATAAAAAATTGTTACACTTGTATAGCAAAATGTTAAATATTGATAATTTTTACATTATGTTTCTGACTTTTAAAATGGAATAAATAAATAATTTCAAGGACCGATGACCAACTTAAATGTAAATTCACCGAATCTGATCAGTTAAAAAGAGATAGCAGAGATTGAGTGAGAGACAGGGCAGGGGGGTGGGGGTAATAAAATGGTTATGGGAGGTTGAATGAGTGCACATGGGTGAGTGCCATCTTTTCTGGGACCTTTCTTTATAAATAGCCATTGCAGTTTCATTTCTTCACATACTGCAAACTTCACGTGTTCTTAATTTCTATCTTCCTCTCTGCAAATCTTATCTTCTTGTTTCTCATTTTGATTCTCTGTACGTGTCAGTGGTCGTTGGAAAGCCCACTCTATATATAAGCCAGAGGTAGTTTTGTTGGTTGGTTGACAAAGAAATTAACCAAATTATTATTAGCTTGTTATTATTAAGATTATATGGAGCACACAAAAAATCAAATGGGTGCTTCTTCTTCTTCTTCTTCTTCTTCTTCTTCTTCTTCCTCTTCTTCCTTTACGACGGATCTTTTTGGTCCCAAGGATTCTTCACCATCTTCTTCCTCCACTGGACTCTTTGGCTCTGTTTTTGGGCCGACCTCCATGGTATAAATTTCTTTTCTTCTGCTTAGCTTATTCTTTTTTCCCATGTGTTAATGGTTATGCTTCTTTAATTCCTGGACAATATTAAAGTTGAGTGATTCAACATGATATATATATATATATATATATATATATATATATATCATCTGATACATACTTGGTAGGCCCAACGGGTTCAAGATTTATCCGTCAGAAGTTGTCTACGTGTTTGGTTCAAATAATTCACATTTTGAGCTACATGATTTATCCAGTATAAGTTGTCTGCGTGTGTGGTTCAAATTATGCTTCAACAAGATTTATGCAGTATATAAGTTGTCTACGTGTTTGGTTCAAATTAAACCACTTTTGTTTGTTTCTTCTTAACTATGTAGGACAATAGTAGTAATGGTATACCATTCTCGTTCAGCTTATAGCACAGAAGAATTCACATCTCTTGGGCAATTTTATTGAGAAATTGAGTAGCTTTCAAATGACACGTTGGTTTTGGTCAAGTTCTAAATTTCTTTTTGCGATGATCTTAGGGCCTAGGGAGGGACTCCTCTCACTCTGGACCAGCAAGAAAGCAGGATTTTGGAAGTCAATATGGCAATGTCAAACAGGGAACTCCAGGTGTGTTGAACATTCTTCTGCTGAATTGTATAAAAATAATTAAAAAATTCTAACATTTGGGCAACTTTTAGTACCCTTTTTTTACCCCTACTTTTGGTTTAAATGTAGATTACAAGAGTCAAAGAAGCAATGGTGAAAGTGGTAGCAAACACAGCAAGGACAGGAGCTCCACTTACCAAAATGAAACAGCAGAACCATGCTATTTCAGCTCATCAATCTACTACGGTGGCCAAGAAGTTTATTCTCCAAATAGCCAGACTAAAAACTCTAACCATACAGTAAGTATACACGAACGAAACTGTATATTTAATAAATAACAGTATGCATATGATCTTACACTCTTTTTGATCAGTTCAAGAAAGATGGAGGAGGTGACGATTCTAATGGAAACAATTCGAATAGCGCTTCACGAGGAAATTGGTGGCAGGGTATGTTAATTTGTTGTGGGAGTACTTACTGATACTGATGAAGGGAACTAGGGAAGGGTATTCATTTACTTGGGATAAAAGTTATTTTTACAATACAGGTAACTCAACATTTTCATTTCTTCTTTTTGCAGGATCCCTATATTACTAGACCCTTGACTTCATGATATCCAAATTCTCATCCCAGAAATCAAGGTATTTTCAAGTACACATATATTTGCTTATAATCTCCAAAATCAGTTGACTAAAGTGTTATTGTCAACAACTATACTGCAGGTATGGTGATATTATGATCTACTATGTACTATTATGCAACATGTGCTGTCAGTATAGTTCTATTGCCGGTTAAAACTTTTTATGCTTTATTTTCTTCCCATCACCCCTGTATTCTAGCCCTTTTTCTTAAATTGCCAGTCAATCTCGGCAAGTCTTGTATATGAGATGATCTTGTTTAATGAGAAATACAACTTTGTTTCTCCTCCAGACCTTAAGCTTACTCTCACAGAATCCTCAACACAAAACCATGCACATACAATTATACCAGAATTTCATCTCAAAACGCATAAAAATTTGCCAAAAAGAAATACTTTTAAGAGTATTCTTCATAGATAGATAATAAAAAAAAAAAAGTGAATTGATTCCATTTCATTTTGGATTAGTAGTTCAGCAATGTCACAGTTATCTCCCATTTGCTCGCTATAGTTTAGTGGTAAAAGTGTGATTCGTTCCTGTAACTCCTTAAATTGTTAAGGGGTCCTTCGGTTTGATTCATATTCCGATTAAAAAAAAAGTTTTAACTGAATTGTCTGTTGCACCTTATTTGCACCGGGACATAACTTATACTCCCTCCGTCCCAGATAAAAGTCTTGGTGTACTTTTCACGCATATTAAGAAGATGAATAAAATGATAAAATTGTCCATAATAATGTCATTAAATATGGAGAGAGAATTAGAATAAGAAAAGTATAAGATATTTAATTCTACGGGCATAATAGGAAAATATGTGTAAAAGTTTGGTTATTAAAAGAAAGAGGACATTTAACATTGGACAACTCAAAACAGTAATAAAGACTTTTATCCTGGACGGAGGGATTTGCTTAAAACAAGTTACCAGTGTAGTGGTGTTAGCATATTCCAAATAAGTTTGACAGATTAGTTACAACAGTAGGCACAATCCACAAGTTGCTCAAGGAGTAGTCGTCATATTTAATACTCCATCCATTCCAAATTATCTACAATTTGCACACTTATTAACAAAAACAATTATTATGTCAAATTTATCATTAAAAGTACAATTATATCCATAATTATGCAATGTGGGGATTAAACACTTATGAAGACTGAGAGAGTAAATGAATAGGGTAAACTTGTAATATAACCAATTTAATTGTCTAGAAAAAACAAAGTGCAGTTATTTTGGGATGGAATGAGCAAGTTGTATGAACTGAAAATACCCCACAAGCAAATTTACTATATTGCATGATCTCTACAAAAGTAATATAAAAGAAAGATTCTACAAATTTAGAAGAATATAATCTGTGAATTTCTTGACATCCTATTTGAGTACATAAACTAGGATCCATAATATTGATCTACAAGATCAATATAGTAAGGCTGGACTAAGATTCTGCTTATAGTCATGGTCATTAAAGGAGCAGCCTACAACTTTTGATGGGGTCATTTAACAGGAAAAAATATATGCATTTGTTGCCAAGAGAACTTGAAGATTACAGGTTAAAAGATTGGTAAAAGTCCAAAAGTTTACAGGATCTAAATAATTTAGACATCTGAATAATATAGAGCATCCGTCTAAATTGTAACTAAATGAAGTAATGTTGTTTGATAATTATTTTTTTTTAAATGTCTAAATAACACTATTTTACCATTTTAACCTTCCACTCAATATATCCAATTTCAGCTCTGCGCTGCGGATGTTTTCTCTCTCCCCAAAACTAAGGCCACCCATCTCTCTCCTTTTCTCTCTAATAATCCATGGCTTTTTCTCATAGAAAGTATTCATTCCCCACCAAAACAACTGACCAACCTAAAACCCTAGAAACCACCGAAACTCCAGTACATGAATCATCAGATCCACCACCGATCGATGGTGGTGTCGAAGAAAATTTAGTAAACCCGGAAGGGGAGACCAATTTAGAAGGTGAAGAGGAGGGAGAATGTGGGTTTTACTCAAAAATCGGAGAAAGGGAAAGTGGAAATTCATCCTGAACTGGAGAAAGATTATGAAGAGAAGGGTATTTTAGAAATTTGAAGCAACACGAGGCTTCTTGACTGAAAATTCATCCTGATTTTTGGAAGTTTTGAGATAACTTGAGGGTACTAGAGATCTTATGGCATACTTGATATATTCTTAATAATTGTACTGGATATTGCTTAAACTCTTTCATAGTGATCTATGAGATGAATGACTTCAAATCTTTTATGGAATCCTTGATCAATATTAGCTTGGAAATGGGGTTTCGCATAAGATGTTCAATAATTTAATATTATGGTCGAAACAAGATAATGTTGGCCTGCTGCTTATTTTTCAAGAGCACCGCATTTGATGATGGAAAAAAGGTTATAATAAATTTGGGCGGAGAGGGAGAGGGATACAAAAGTGAATTTGTAATATTGAGGAGGTTATTTTTGTCCCAAAAAAAACTTGCTCAGTCATGCCTCTAGATGGTTTAATTTTATATTTGTGTCTAACCGATTAAATGGGAAAAAAATTTACCAAACAAGTTTTGCATCTGACCGAAGAAAGAGGCATATCCATTAAGAGTTAGTCATCAAAGGCACCCTTACTTTTAACACAAACTGAATTCACACTAAGAACTATGCATATATTAGAAATATAAAGGCAGCTGTAGAATTAAGACACAATTAATCACCACTAATTTATTTATCAAATCACAAGTCTGGATATGACAGCAGAGTCATTAGCTAGATGAACTAGGTAGCTCCAACTACAAGACTTATATCTGGGATTACAACACTAGCACACCGACACATCTTACAATAAAAAAAAGTCGCGCCATTCCAATATTATTAACGGCCTTCAATCTTTCAGGGCAACGTGTAAGCTGCAAAACAATCGAAAGGTTTAGGTTTAGGCTTAAGAATTGAAAAGCAGTGAAACTATTTAAGCAAATTTGTAAGGAAAAAAAGGAAAGGTAACGAGAGTTCGAGAAGTACGTTACCTCCACACTTGTAACCAACTGGGCGATCAGCAAGGTTGCAGCGTTTAGGAATGGTTATAGCAACCTCTGGCTTGATTCCAGAGCTTTTGACAGTATTAGAAAGCATAACAGCACATAGGCAACGCGGGTTCTGTCCAATTTTCTTCACCTGAAGACAGCAACTGCTGGAAGGCACAGCATCTTGATCTTGTCCTGCAGATGCACAAGGAGCCAATTTGAAAGCTTCCGCATCAGGAGTAGTACTTTTTCCACATTCACCAGCTCCTTCTACTCCATCAAATCCGGCATTAATTCCCAAAACAACAAGAAATCCGAGAATGCAAATGTACTTCATTGGAACTTCCATTTACTCGATGCACTGGATGAACACTTCCAACTCCATGGGCTTTATATACTGAAAATTAAGGTAAACAATTACTTGCACAAAACCCACAAAATCTTAGTGGAGGAAGCACCAGAAGAAATCTGCTTTTATATTGCTGCACTTACTCGAATGTATATGAACAAAAGGGATTATCTGACTAGTTTAAGCCATTTAAGAGTAGTGCTCAAAATCATTACAGATCTTTTCATCCTCAAATGAACCATTTTAAAAGTTTACAGAGCTATTTCAATCTTCCTCTCTAGAACCTCAGCTCCCAGCTCACCAACCCCACTGAGAATCAAATATTAATGAGCCCATTTGAATTAAACAGAACCGAAGGGAACTGTTTTAAGTGTTATGCTAGCTGACCTGGTGACCAATAACATTGTCCAATAAAGCTTTAATGGTGACAAATCATGCATGACACCGTTAGGAGATGCACTGCTTCATATGCTTTACTGTTTTCCATTTTCATGCATCCTTAAGTTTTTCCACCATTTTTAACGATTTACATTATTCAAATTAATTGTTTACCAATAATCTTCATATACTTCTGAGGGTCTCTAGAATTTCTGTTTAGGGATGACCATGTGATGCATCTGCTATTAATTTACATCGGATAATCTAACTCGTTTTTACACTTTTGATCTCCCTTCCATTTAATTTAGTAATTTCACAATTAACGTGAGCAACCATAGACTATAAAAATTTAAGAATTAACTATAACCCATCAAAACTTCAGCGAGCAATCATGGATTATGAAAAACTCATATCTTAACAATAATATATCAAAACCTCTTCATTAATTTAAAATCACATAAGAAATATAAAACGAATGTATTTCAATAACGAAACACGAAATCAATTAAACATAAAAGCATAAATAATAGAAGAAATTGAGAATATTATCATGAATAATTATTTAATTTCATCTTCATCTTAGATTAAAGAAATTAGATAAAAAAAAATTAACTAAGATAAAGAAAAAGAAGTAGAAGACTAAAAATAAAACAAGAAAGCTCCATTTTATTAACGATCATCCAACGAGCGTACAATGAATAAATAATTTATTCATACTCCTACTCCTACTCCTACTCCTAATCTAAACTAATACATAAAAAATACTTAACATCTAATTTCTCTAAATCTCTCTTCGTAATCGAGTAAGGATTTAATTCTTTTCCATGTAAATTTCAACTTTTTAGTGACAATCAACTTCTCAAAGAGATCTTCAAGATAGAACTTCCTTTTTTCATTGGATTTGACTTGCACACCAACATTGTTCCACCTCCCTCCTTTTCTTGTTGAATATGAGCATTAAATATTGTTTGATCAACAAGATTTTGACTTTATTGCAACCAAATATTAAATTCTATAAAATAAAATAAAACATATTAATTAAAAGGAAAAAATTAGGGATAATAAAATATATGAATTATGTTTCTATCCACCATCCATAATCCTTGCCATTTTTTTTAATATATTTGTATAGTATATTAACAATTTAATACAGAATTCAGAATATATAGATTCTAGGACATTTTCCTTTAACAAAACAGATACTACATAAATAATACATATATAAGAAAAAAGTAAAAATAACTCTAGTATTCAAACCATAGTTGTCAGAAAAAAATAGTGAATTACATTTTCGTACGAACATTTCAAAACAGGGTACACCTTCGTTCTGAAATATCAAATCGATTCAAAACTTTTTTCCTCCTATTTTTTACTTGAATTTCCATTGCACAAGCATAATTACAACTTTACTATTATGATTTATAAATGAAGAACATCCTCTTATATCCCCTTGGGCCATACGGGCTAATATCAAATCTAATTGAAGGCTATGATCCACTATCTAAAATCATGAATCATCCTTTAAAATATAATCTAGTATGTTTACAAGTATAGTAATGACATAGTAAATCTAGAATACTCTATTAGAAATCATAATATGTGAAAGTAGATTTTGGGGAATGCCACAGGGCTAATATCAAATCTAATTGAAGGCTATGATCCACTATCTAAAATCATGAATCATCCTTTAAAATATAATCTAGTATATTTACAAGTATAGTAATTACATAGTAAATCTAGAATACTCTATTCGAAATCATAATATGTGAAAATAGATTTTGGGGAATGCCACATAAGGTAGCCAATTGAGTGCGTGTCAAGTAAGCGGTAAAATGGCATAATCTCAGTGAAATTTGCGTTTGTTATGACACTACACTTAAAATCAATTTTAACTATATCTCGACTAGTTTGAATTATATTCTTCTACAAAGTTATATAAGCGTCCCATGTTACACATAAATTTATTCATATCAACTTTCAAAGAAGCTTATTCCTGCCGTAGAAAAATGACATTTCTCATTTCCGATTTTGTTCCATGTACCAAATAGAACCACTATCTAGCAAGTCCAACAACGCTAGTTCTTAACAATGAGTTTTGGAGAAGTAATGTTATTAGTACCCAATTGTCTGTCACCCCTTCCTTTTTATGGCAAATAAAAATCATCTGCCCAACCCTGCCTGAAGGCCCACAACAATTCGAAATTTGTTCATTTATCTTTCTGAACACTAAAACAAATGATGCATAATGAACAAAGAAATCATTCTCAGCATGTATCACTAAATCATAGCAAAAACTTTGCAAGTACAACAATAATTGGAATTATGGTCAATTTGTCAGCAAACTCCAATGTCTTTGCTTCAATAAAGTCATCACCGGAGAAAATAATCCATAAGAAAAAACAAGTTTCCCATATCAGATTATAGATTAAAAAAAAATCTCATTTCATCATTATAATTTATAATTATACAAGCATACACAATATTTCTAACTAGTAAAAGCATACAAAACAAAACAAGCATAAATAAAAAGTGCAGAAGGAACCAAAATCAGAAGTGGCACAACCGCACCATAAGTGTGCGAGCTCCCGCAAGCCAGCGTCCCAAGCTTGATCTGAGCCACATTCACCAGCGCCATCATCAAAAACCCGCACCCGCAAAGAGAACCCACGGACGAAGCCAAATACCCGACCCGGAGCAGGCTCTTGTTGATATGGGCCAGGTCAAAGGTGAAAACGTGCCGGTGGGATTCAGACGAATTCTTTGCGATGCGTATGGCCTGCTTGAGTCCCAAAGCGATGAGGCTGGAGAAGAGGAAGGAGCTGAAGGAGTACACGTGGAACGCGATGAGGTTCTCGCCGATATCGGGGCCGGCGACGCATTCCGGTTCTTCGATTAGGCTATTGTTCGGGTCGTTCGGGTTCCAAGCTAGGCCAATGAAGACTGCTAATGTGAACAGGGAGTTGACGTTTACGATTCCGTCGAGCGCCGTTATGTGGATGGTGGTTCCGAATTTGGCGAGGCGGCGTTCGTCCATTTTTTCCGGCCGATGAGAGAGAATTGATCTTAAGGGAGGTTTTATGCCGGAGAATCTGATCCGTCAAGAGCGTGTCGTGTCTGTATTTGATTATGGGCGTTAAAGGTTTTAAATTATACAGTATATCTTTTTTTTTTCTTTTTTTTAGAATAGCAAAAAGTTGATGCTGATGGAAAGAAAGGAATAATAGAGTTAGGAAGAGCATTTTCTTTTAAATACGATCAAATTTGGTTTTTGAAAATCAATTTAAAATATTTAAAAAAAATTAATATGTTTCATCAAAATTGTAAAAAGAATAAATTTTAAAATTAGTTGTAAAATAAAAATAGTATATATTAGATAAAATCGTATTATTTAAAATTCGTTTTAACACAAATATTAATACTTGCTCCGTTTTAAACATAATGAGTTAATGTAATGAGTTGATTCAAATGTAACTTCGTTTCACCGCATTAAATATTAATTTGTTTCGGTGCATGTAATGAGTTGATTCAAATGTTCGTCAACTTGATTAAGTTTAAATATGTTTATGAGTTGTTCGCGAACGAATTTGTGTTCGTGAATGTTTAGATGTTTACGAACATCATATTCAGTTCGCGAACAGCTAACGATCTGAACTCGTATATTTATGTTGGTTTGATCATGTTATACAAATATGCTTGAACTTGACTAATAGTATTTGAGTTTGTCAAAGTTCGGATCATACATATAGAAATATATGGATATACAGTCCGAATCTTAAGCTCACTCATTATCCAACTAATCCGAATTTACCCCCTTTTAGCGACGGACCCGGCGACCCTTCGGTCATACAACCGTCGTCTATACTTTTAGCGACGCTATATGTTGTCCGTCGCTAAAAGTATAGACGACGGTTGTATGACCGAACCGTCGTCGGGTCCGTTGCTAAAGGGGGGTGAGCTCGGGTAAGTTGGATAAGGGGTGAGTTTAAGATCCGGACTCTATGGGTAAATTAGGTATATTGACTTTTAAAATTACTTACATTTTATCAATATACTTTTAACATCTCTTATATTTTCATTGCATTTTTTTTTTATAAAAAATAGGTTACCTTGTTTAAGAAACAAATAGTAAGAACCTTTTTTTTATATTTCTTTTTTGTTTAAAAAAATAAAGAAAGAGAATTGAAATTCAAAACTTATCTCATCCATCATTGTATTCTTCCTATTCTTTTCAAAAATACTAATTAAATTTGGCATCGAAAATGGTTCATTATATTCCAATGAAACAATCAAATATATTTTTTTTATACTATAAGAATAAATCATTCCATTCTCGTCTTCATTTCTATGATTCAAACGTAGCATTAAAGTACTTCATATAATCCAACCCAGAAAGTAAATGACTTTTAATTATGTTTATGCAGTTCAAGTGATCCAACCCTATTTAAATGGATTTTGTCTAACCGGTGTCAATATTGTAACTTTGCTCTATAAACATGGAAAATAAAATAAAGAAATCATAATAAGAAGAAAATTTGTACTCTTGCCCTTTTTCTTTAATGAAACCCTGTCTCTCACTCAACCTTTTCTCGTGTCAAAAAAAAATAAAAAACGAGAAACAACAAAGAGTATGATTTTAATAGGAAATTGATATTTTTACATAAAAAGTGTCACTATATGTATAGTGACGGTAAAAATCGTCACTATGAGATCTATAGCGATAATTTTCATGTAAAAATATTAAAAAGTCATGTCGAAATATCAGTTTCCTTTTAATATCCAACAGAAATAAGCTTTCAAATGGCTTGTGGCCCAACAGTAACTATGATAAAAAAAAACATAAAAATAAAACATGTAAAAAGAGCGCCGTTGCCGGGGATCGAACCCGGGTCACCCGCGTGACAGGCGGGAATACTCACCACTATACTACAACGACTCGATGAAAGAGAAGGCAAGAATGCTATTTATGTACTAGAATTCTCATAAACATTCAAACGAGTCAGGCCCTTAAGAGTGCCCATGCCTATGATTTGACCTTAATATTGCTGTATTTATCTGCCATATTTCGCTCATACTTCGGTCTTGTTAATAGGCTGTGACTAGAAGAAACCAAAATTGCAGCAAACTCACTTTAGAAACCAAATCAAGCAGATATCAAGAATAATAATACTGCCTCAGAACAAGAGAACAGCACCTGATTTTTCAGTCAATTGGCAAAATGTTTACCCTGCAAGCAATTGAACAATTTAAATATACTTCCATCTGAATTGAGATCAGTTGAAAACATGCATCTGGGAATTAATATACAACTAATACATTAATGCCTGAATAATAAATAAAATCACACAACTAATGACACCATGATAACTAACTTATTCAACCCTACTATAACTTTCTTCACATCTTTTATCATCTATGTTCTTTCCTATTCCTAATTCAAGCAACACAAATCTAAATTCTTAACGATCCATTTGCCTTAACCTACTTCCTTTTTGATGAGCTGACAACTCTTTTTGACGCTCTGGACCTTCCTTGTGAGCTCCTGATGTTGGAGTTTCAGCACTTTTCCTTGCAATAGAATCAGGTCCTTCTAGTTGATTACCACGGTTATTCTCTTTCGCCTCGCCACCAAGATAATTAGTCAAGACTCTTTTCACTCCAAAGCCACGGCGAGGAGGCTTGATGTTGTTGCCACAAAGGAATGGAGTTCTCTCCCCCTTCGCAGGACTATTTACCAACTGTGCTGGTGAAAACTTAGGCGTGCCAAAAGCTGATTTGTAAGGAGTACCGTAGGCAGGCACTGAATATGGAATTGTAACCCTTTTGTGAGAAATTATACTGACGGTAGGAATTGAAGGGAGCTTATCTGAATGCCTAGTTAAATCATCCACATATAGTAAATCATCAATGCGTGCCACAATATTGAACGCCAGGCTCTCCAAGACTCTTGAGTAGCTCTCCAAAATGGATTTTCCTACATCCTGAATAAGTTGGACAAAAATTAACAAAGTTTATAAGTCAAGGAAATTTAAAAGAACAGGTTTTGGGTATATGTGAACCTTGTTGCATTGGATCTTGCTGGTGTCTAGTGTAGTTTGGGTTAGACCAGGGAACCGCTGTTTCAAGCAAAGTAAGAGGCTTTCAGCTCTTTCAGCAAGCAATTCTCTCTTATCTCCATCAACCATTAGATCTCTAACCATCTCCCAAGATGATTTGGCAGCAGAACGGTTTGCACTAGTTATGGGTTTGGAGTGGAGTCTTCTACGCCATACGTATATTGATGTCTCCACACGATTTGCAATCTCTAAGGCAGTATGTTCACTAGACAGCTCAAGGCAATCAAGCAAGCAATCCGCAGAAAACTGCTCTGAAGTGATATAACGATAGATGACATCCCCTAGACAGGCTCTCCCGTTCTACATTCAAAAGAGCAAATCATTGTCGGATCTTGTTTGCAAAGTTTCATATTGCAGGATTTATGAGAATGACAGGAACATGTTTAGAAGACGTCAAATAGAGTGCATGCTGACTAGAATAAACATTTGCTGCCTATTCGGAGTAAATATTTGTTGCAATGGTGATAACAACCTTAGTTATCACCATGTGACCATCTCTGTCATCACATGACTTTTCTTCGGTATCATCGCATGATTTAGAGAGAGAGACACAAGGTGAAAACTGAGGACATTATCACCATTGTATTTAATATTTACTTGCCTATTTGGAATAAATTAGCATTGTTTCAGAATCTTCGATAATTAAATTAGAATGCAAGATGTCAGCTATAAATGCATTTGAATAAACATCAACGAGGGTGGTGGATTAATGATGTGACGACAAAGTTGAAGATTTTTGTTGCAACATTATCTGATGGTGCAAAATTAAAAAGTTGTCCCTGTCAGAATTCTAAACCTTTGGAAGAGTTTCCGAGTATGATTCAGGAACTTCCATCTCAGCTAAGGCAATGCTATTGATAGACATGGCAGCTTTCAATATTTGATTAGCACATTCACGCTTGTGGTGCAACTGCCTCCTTGTATCTTCAAGGAGACCTCCTGAGGGGACACGAGGCACGGGAAGCCACCATTTCTCCTCTTGGCGCTGCATAGTTTTACGGAAAGAGGCTGACCCACCAGCATCAGATGTTATGATCCCTTGATCAATGTACCAAAACTCTGTGCTGCTGAAACTATCTAAGATTTCCTGTGATGGCAGAAAAAGGGACAAATACTATTAAAAAATCCTTAGTAGTTGAGAAACCATAAACAAAAGAGGTAGTATGGTCCTTACAAGAAGCATGTTGTCTAGCTTACGAAGAGCTGGAAGATTGATGAAAAGATCTGCCCGCGGTCTGCAAGTCATTACCTGCACAATTGCAGGAAGGGAAAAAAAATGAAACATGTACAATATTGCAACAATCAAGTTAATTATGACCAACACTTTTTTTTTTCATTACTTTTAATTTGATATTGCACATGTTTACCTCACTAGTCAAACTAGTGACTTGATTCACCAAATATAAGGATTAGCCAAAATGTAATGATGTAAGAAAAAGACGCCGTCGTACTTCAGAATGGAATGGAAAATTTAATACTCGATTTGGCCTGATAAAACAAAATTTAAATGTACAAGGTAACATCAAATGATTCTAGGTTTGAAGCTCTAACTACTTCAAATATATCATCTTAGAGAATGTAACTCCTGAATATGAAGTAAATATATCATAGAATACATTATTCCAATCTTTGGTTGATTCGGAGTTTTGAGTATATCACGTACCTCAAGCCTACTTCCATCAGGAAATGTTTGCCAGGTAGGTATTAATTCGAGGATGTGATCACTAACGCAAAGAAGACATTCCATCTCTCTTTGCCACATTGATTTCTTCTCAGAAGGCAGTGGTTCCAACCTCCACAGTTGGCCGAATGCAGTAGCTAAGTGAGTGCACCAAATAATTCCAACAATTAAAAAAGAGGGCCAAACTAAAAAATTTACATAACAGGGTATTTTGTCACACCACAATGTAAAGCAATCTCAACAATGTTTATATAGAGAGAAAGAGAGAGCAAGTACCACAAAGATTAGTGATGGAATTTGAAATTGCCAATGCTGTGCAAACCCCTTTACCACTTCCAGACATGTCTTCACCCAGCAACAATTTTGCAAACCTTTCTTTCATCATCTCCATTTCTAAATTCAATGAACAGGAAAAAAGTAGGGTAAAAAGGGAGTCGGAAAAAGTACAGAACTGTAAAGTACCTAATTCAACTACCAGATTCAAATTTTGAATTACATTCATAAACACACACATTATACAACAGTTTCAGAGCAGTTTCTGTATGGACTGGAAAGAGAGTCTGAAAGGAAATGAAGATAAACAAAATTCTCAATTTACCAAAATCAGAAGTTGGGTACCAAAAAAGGAGAAACCACATGCACTACACTAATCTATGCACATCCATTTAACTTAACCGATTTAAATTATTCATTGGGAAATGAAAAAAATGTAAGTACTCCATTAATCAAATTTCAAATTTATTTTCTTGGCAGAAAAATGGAGGTTTAAAACTCAAAAACACCACCACTTACCTGAAATTTTTGAACCCAAATTTTGTTTCTTCAAATTGGAATCACCCAAATGGGTTTTGTTTTCATCGCCAGAAACATCAGAAATCGAGCATTTTGGCAGCTGAGCCTTCAGAATAGGCCAACCCAATGGAGCCGGCGAAGAACATTTTTTAGCCTTGGTCGCATCTGACGAACCCTCGGAGCTCGATCTGCTTGAACCTGTACTGCTTTCTCTGTACTCCGACACTGAATCACCAGCATCAGATGACTCAAACCCATATTGTGTCTTACTTTTATCTGCTAAATTTTCCATCTCAAATAAGAAAATTACAAATTTCGAAAACCCAAACGAAATGGGGGGGGTTAAAATTAAGGTCCTAGCTATGGTACACTAAAGGTTGAACTAGTTTGATTCTCTGTTTTCCTCTGATTTTGGGTTGGGAAGAAGGTATATCATCTTCAATGAAGATTCAAGCTGAAAAATTTCGTGGATTTGGGCATGAATTAATTGGGGTTTATGGGAGAATGGAGATTATGATTGCTACAGAATTTGGCCTACTGTTTGTCTGTTTCTGAGACTGAGAGAAATGACTGGTCAACCTGATTTTTTTCTGTTTATTCTCTTTCCTTTCTGAAATTTTGATTTCAAGTTTAAAGGGAAGTTCCAATGGCCCGATTCCAACGTCTCTCAATTGCTTGTAAAGACCTTTCAAAAAAATATAGTAGTATAAGAATAAGGTATCATAGCCGTAGGGGTGACGGATATGTCAATACATATGCATTTACTACTTTACCCTGAATGCTCTATAATAGTATAAAACAGAGAGACTCAAATCCCAAGAATTCTAACATTCAAAAGTATTAAATCAATTTAGGCTTCAACATCCAACGATTTAAAATTATTTGGAACTTTAATATCCTACGTAAAGAATTTATCTCTCAAAAATTCAAACTCACATCCATTATCTCACTCTCTTCACTCCAAAGAATTTTTAATTGTCAAGTTACTATTTAAAAAATTACAATCAATCAAAAAGCTTATAAATAATAAAAAAACAAATCTTAAAATGTAGTTAAATTTAGTTTAAATTTATGAGAATTTATAAAAGTTGAATATTCTTTATTTATTCATTGAAATTTGTCTTCATAAGAATTTTCATTTAAATGCTTTGTGGAGTATGTATGGAAAGTGCGGATGTGTTAAAAATTAATTTAGTGCTTCATTTTTTTGTGTTCATGATTAATTTTTATTATTTTAAAATTATACAGTGCTTTCAGGCACGGGTTATCGTTAGTATATATATGTACTAGATTATCTTTAGCGACAGATAAAATCGTCGCTAAACTCGTCGTCATAAGATCTGAACCCTTGCGATAGCACAGAACCGTCGTTATAGCCTGGTTCAGACCCTATGACGACAGATTTAGTGACAATTTTGTTTATCGTAAAAAGTGATCCGCATACAGATCACCCGCATATAAAGCGGACTGGAAAATGTTTATTTCAAGAAAAATGTTTCTTTTTGTTGATATATTATCTTAAGTAAATTATGCATTTATGATTTATCTTCTTTTTTGTTTGTTTCTCATTTTTGTTTAGGAAATTGATATTTTCAAAAATAAAAATAATAGTTTCACAAGGTTGTCTCACATGAATAATAGATGGGTCTCACAATTATGTGAGAGAAATCTTGTGAAAATATCAAATTTTATTTGTAGAAATATCAAATTTTTTCTTCTTATTCTCAGTAGACAAAAATCATAACCCCTATCTTAGATATAGGGAGGGTTATCCTTATTTTGGAGAGACCCTCCCCTAAATTTCTCTTCTTGTGCTCCGATAATTTTTCTCTTCTTGTGGAGGGATTTTGTTTTATGAGACTTGTTTTCTTCATGATATGGCTGCTTTCTTTCTCTTGGTGAGAGAATTTCATTATCATCTCTTGAGAGTTTGTTTTTTTTTTCATTCGTGAGAATTTTTCTTATGAATGAATGGTTGAAGATAGTTTTTCAGATTTGGATATGGCATTATCATAGTCGGTTCTTCGTATTGAAGAATTGTTTAGATATGCATATGTTATTATTACTTTGAGATTATGACTGTTTTTTAGGAATATATTTGGTGTCCACTAACCACTAGTTGTTACGATCGCTCATTTTTCTAATTATTTGTTATTATGTTTAAAAGGATTACCATTTCAATTTTTTGTATTGCAATATTTTCATTATTTGTTATATTTTACAGCTTCAATATATTTCAGTCGATTAAATTGTTCGATAAAAAAAAGTTTGTTATGTATTTAAATATTGCAACTAACAAAAAATTCATTGTGAGACACAAACTATACACAATATAAAAAAGGGGGAAAATAGGAAGCCTGACTTACAATTGGATTTTACATATTTTTATTGGCAGACAATGTGAGTCTACCTTGTAAGTTGTAATTCTACTCAATCATATATATTAATGTACATATTTGTTTCATATTATAAGACTACTAGCAACAGTTCCATGCCTTCGGCACTGTGGACGGTGTAATTTATCCCAAACTTTGAACGACCCAGATAATTTATTAGGATGAACAGAAAATTCAAAAAGTATTTGTATTTTGTTATAGAGATTATTTCAGACATAGTGATAAGGTTTTTCATAGTAAATTGAGGTACAGTTTTTAACTTATGCTGTCAAGGTCTCCATAGACGTTTTGAATTGAAATGTAATACTAGTAAATCATTATTTTTTGGCTTAAATATGAATTATAGGCATATTCCATTTGGTGATTCACCTTTTAATTTTGTCAATTAGATGATTGAACTATTAATTTTTTTTCAATTTCATTAAATTGGGTTTGTCACGTCAGAAATTGCTGACATGACTATTTGGGTGGGGCCATAGGAAGATGACGTGGCAAAAAATAAATTTTTAATCATGAATAAAATAAATCTGATTTTATAGAGGGCAAATTGGTCAAACAACAATTAAAATAAAACAAACATTAAATTAAAATATATCATATAACAAATCAATCTAAACCCAGCCGAAAATTACATCTCCTCGATATGGTGTATGATGATGATGAGGAGCTAAGCAAGCTGCTTGGTGTGTGATGGCAGGCGGATGGTGTATGATGATGGATGGTAATAGAATTAGATGGTGTTGTTGGTGAAGAATCTAATAATATGGTGTAGATCTGGTATGGTGGTTGATTATGGCGATGGTTGTAGATGGTGGTATAGTAGATCTGATTGAAATTTGTTGTTGATGTACATATCGTGGAACTGGAAATGAGGCTCGGTCTTATAGAACCGGCGGAGGCGGCGATGGATTTTGCTGCGGTGGACTCTGTGTAGGTGGAAATGGTGGAGGTGGCGGCAGTGGTTATGGCGGTGGCTGAAGTGAATTTAGCTTTTGGTGTTTTTTTTTATTAGTTTTAATGTTTGATAGAAAGTTAGTGTGACAATTTTGCCCTTTAATATATTATAAATGTTTAATCAAAAATTAAAAAAACTCTTTTTTTTGTTACACATCAGCTCAGCTATGTCCCACTTAGACAGCCACGTCTGCAATTAAATGGAATTGAAAAAAATTAATTGTTTAATCACTTAATTGACAAAATTAAAAGGTGGATCACCGAAGTGGAATATGATCAATAATTTAAGGTAGTAAATCATATTTAAGCCTTATTTTTTTTTTAAAAAAAAAACACTTATATAATCTCTCAAAAAACAACACAATAAGTTTTTTGAAAACATATTTTAATTCTTAAACAAACCGAGAGATCTATCACCACTTTCAAGAATCCTAACTTGTTAAATTTTTTGTGCGCTCATTAAACCTTGCATTAACTAAACAATAAATCTACACGGACATTAGAATTAGGCATTTACAGTTTTTTTTTCCCTAAAGACTAAAAAAATATGTAGTATTTATAAGGGAAAAATGGCTATACACAGCCGTGTATTTTTTTTTTTACACAGTCTCCCTAAACGACGTCGTTTTGGGAGTTTTGTTTTTTGAAAAAACACGTATCACGCTATCTCCTCCCAAATAGCAAAGAGGAACAAAATCAGAAATCGTGATTAAGGGTTTCTCTCCTTCCCATCCCTGAGCTCCAAGCACCACGTTCACCTCCTTCATTCTATCCGATTCTCTACTCCAACGTCGGCCACCTCCTTTATTTTCTCCGATTTCTCTCTCCTAGGGTTTATGCGCGATTGCTTCAAATTATCATACATGGGTATCTGCCATTCGGCACAAAACAAATCCATTTCTCTATTAAGTCTCATTTGGTTCGGCTGAAGGGACTTCAAGTGATTAATATTGTAACTAAATTGAAAGACATTCTTGATATCAAGGATAGATTCAAGTGATATTATGCACACACAAAAACCGCAGCAAACATAAGGTAAGTATTGGTTTTTATAAAAATTAATAACTGTTAGTTAGTCCATTGGCAATGTGATATAAAATTTTGACTGTGATGTCTATGTTTAGCAAAAGGAGACTAGTTGTTGTTGTGTGGAGGAATAAGGGAGGAAATTTATGTCTTTAATAATCCCTTGAAACCTATGAACCCTGCTCTTATAATCTAATGCACACATGATGTTTGTTAAAAGTCCTCTAAGGACTGATCTAGATGCACAGTTTAATGTATGTATTTATTACCTTGTCTTAAGTTAAAGAAATAGAATTGCATCTTCTTTTTGTTTTTAACCAAAAAAATTGCATCTCTTTTTTTACCCAAAAACAATTACAGAAGTGTTGTATTCACTTTTATTAGTCTGTTGTAGTTTGAAAGCTCGGATTCTTAGCAGAAGGGGTCATATACACAATAAACTTTTTTCACTTGTATGAATTTTATTACAGCAAAAATACACATGAATCTATGCCAGGTCTGATGCATCAAAACTTTCTTTTATATATTTATGTACTTGAGGCCCTTTTCTCTCTTTTGGTAATTGTACTTGTACAGAATCTACAGTCCATAAATCTGAGGACATGCGCCTTTTGTTGCATTTATATATTATTTCAAAAGGCAGAACCTTTCTTTATGTATGTAACTGAATGTAAGCTAATAAAATTTTCAGTTTTCATAAAGTCTTACTTCTTCTTATCAGAAGTACATGCCTAGGAGGAAAACTGGAGAAGAGATGAACTTTACTTATGTAGAGTGCTTGTTGTTTACATTTCACAATTTAGCAAATAAGGTTATTCTTCTTGGCAGTCCTACCTTTCCATTATATTTTATGCATGTCTGCGCTGTTCAGTTCTTATATGCTAGCTCTTTTGTTACACAGGCTCCAAATGCCACTAATAGCTTATGTGGTTACAAGATAGTAACCGGGCAACCATCAGATAGGCTTGGTGAGGACTTCTCAGAGCATTACACAGATTTCACTGAGAGGTAGTTGTTCATTCTACACAATGTTATTGTTCTTTTTCTTTTTCTACTTGTTTCCTCCAACAAATTACAAATCTGCACTTGCATGAATTGCACTATTGATGTTTTTGCAAGTTTTTTTATGAAGAAGAGTCAAAAGGGAGCACCTTGTAGTATCTCTCTCTCTTTTCAGAGTTCTGTGTTTATTCCTCTGCAACTTTCAGGTTTTATATATACATTAATACATGGATGAAGACTGTACCTGCATTTTTTTAAGTGCACCTTGTAGGATATCTTTCTCTCTCTCTTGTTTTTAAGAGTTCTATGTTTATTCTTCTGCAACTTTCAGATTTTATATATACGTGTGATGATCTGATGGACATTTATCACTTGTTGGAAAAGGTTGAGCTATGTTGAAGAGCTAGCTAGGGCTACCATGAAAAAACTAACCCAGGGAATGGCTGAACACAACAAAGCAATGGCAACTGCATGCGAAGTCCGATGAAGCAAAGGCTATCATCGTGAGTAATTTTGCCTGCAATGATTACATATTCCCTTGTCAAGCTATGCTATTAGTGTGCTTGACTATCATTGTCTTCATTATGCAGAAAACTCAGAAGCAGAATGCTACTACTAGTTTGCGAACCTGCAATAACATTTTGGCAATGACACAGGTAAATGATTAAAATTCTTTTGAATTTTAAGTTTATGTTTCTAAACTTGTACTGATCTATACTACACCTGTCTTTATATATCAGCCGTTACATTCAAAATCTCCTTCATTTATTGGAGATAAGAGAGTTAACCTATCTTGGAATGAAGCTGTCAAAACACCACCTCCAACTGCCACTGCAGCCGGGTGTATTGAAAACTGCTGTTTAGTACATAAAGCAATATTTTCTACTTAGAATGTAGGATGGTGAGTAGAGTGGGGGAAAGGTAGAGTATTTTTCCACTCGGTCCTCCAAGATCAGCTTGGTGATCTAATTGGAGAGCTTACTGTGGACTAACTTTTGCAATCATTTCTTGAATAATTTTTTTGAAGTTTTTTTTCCCTTTGTCAGAGGGAAGCGTCCTGCCAGTGCTAGTAATGGTTCCAACATCTACGCAAACAAGAAGGGTCGTGGTGGTGGTGCTATGCAAAGCCAGCTTGTGAATAGGGCATTTGAAGGTATACCACATGGAGGGAGAAGTGGTTCAAGGGGGGGCAGAGGAAGAGGTAGGGGGTGGGCTAGACGAGGGAGAGGAAGGGGATATCCATAGCTTTGATCCAATCCCTTAAACAAAATGGGCCGAGTTATGCAGAAGAGTTATAACCAAGAAAAATCTGAACACGCTACTGAGTGTATCAGTAATATGTACTCTGCTGTAACAAATTTTCAATACTAGGAAGCAGACGAATAGTAGATTTGGCTTAATGCTACTGTCAGTTATATCTTTGGGTCTCTAATATCCTTGTGTTGAAGAGCTTACAGCCTTGCCCTGTCTGACATAGCCTAGTGTTTTTTTGAGATTTGGAGATTCTTGTTTTATGTATTTAGTGAATTTGTTTTATTAGTGACTTGAACCACGACAATCAAGTTTTGGAATTTATACATTTGTTCTTCTAATTTGTTTAGTGAAAAATGATCCCATTGAAAAAAATAAATGTGCCCTGGATTTCTCTCTAGATTATTTATGAAAAAGGATTATCAAGCCATGCCTTTTAAATTGTAAATTGAAATTTAAATACTACTTGATTACACTTTTGAATAAGTTGAGACAATGGAAGTAATGATGTCATATACTAATTGCATTACCAGTATAATGTAGTATTATGTACAATAAACAGAAGAATTGAATGAAACATAGCGATCGAAACTACAAACTTGCAGATGGAATATACACAGAGATGAAGAAACTGTTATTATCCTTCTCTCAAATGCAGAATACTGTACATCTATCTTTCCTTCAGCCAACCTTTGATCAGTTTTGCAACATAATGAAACATACTGAGCTTCAGCTAATAATTGTCTCGGTACTCCAACTAACCTGTCAAAAGGAGCTTACGCCTTGCACAACGTTACAAGTGTGATTTGAACTTCTTTTCTAGAATACACTAGTAATATATTTAGTTTTCATCTATTCACAGGGTGTACATTTTCAATCAGGTGAGCCCTGCAAGTTGCATTAGAGTCTCCAGAGCAGTTGCATATAGACGCATGCAAACATTAACAAAGTTGGAGTGTAAGTTGTTATATGCTTCATGGTAGCGTTCATATAACTGACGAGAAACAAATACCAGATAACAAAGGCTCGAGGTGCAAGCTGACAAGAGATAGAGACCCCAGAAACTGTGCCAAGTCAAGCTGTCAGTTTTCTCAAGAGTTTGGGAGGTTAGACACTCAGAGGAGGGAGCAAACCACGCGATTTCCAATTGTTTTAGCCTGCCGTTTTCCAATAAGGTAAGGATGGCTTGTGAGGCATCAGTTGCAATTGGAGAGCCCTTCTGAAATACCTGCAGTTCAGAGCATGAAGAATCTTTTAATCCAAGGAAAAATGTCCAGGAATAGACAATTGTAGATGTGCATAGAACTTAATTAGGTTTTTAATGAGTTAATAAAGTGTTGGGCAATTCTTGATACACAATTAACATAATTGGTCATGGTTGTACTAACACTTCAGTTCGAAAGTAGTGACATTTCTTCATTCCCAAACAGAGACATTCCAAATTAAACATACTATTATGTAAACTATAACATATTTGTGTAAAAAGTTGTAATGATTACTCACAAAGCCCAATCTTCTAAACCTGTCCCCTCCATATCTGTCAGAGGGTCCAGCAACAATGTATCCCTTGCAATGGTGGTTGAGGAAAGCTTTTTCATAAGGGACTTCAAGAAAAGCTGCAGTGATACTGCCGTTCTCAAATTCCCCATGGTAATTGCTTTCACTAGAAATGTTTTTGATATTTACACACGCGAATCCAAGCACATTCTCCAAGTATTTTCTTACAAAAGAAGAGCCATCACAACCAACTGTAGCATTGTTCTTCTTTAGCCAGCCTATGTCTGTCACATTTGGCTCAAGCCTTGGGGCTGTGAGCATTGATGATAAACTTGCGGTGTAGCTCGAGGATAATGCCAACATGACAAAAAGCCACACTGACACTGCTACACGGACATAATTGTTGTGAATTTGTTCCCCTATATGAATAACGAACTTATGAGAGTTTTCCTCTTGTTAAAGGGAGAACTACATAACCTAAACCACAGAAATATAAAATGAAAAATATGGCTGCCTCTGCGAATGGTTGTGTGAATTCCACATATTTTGATCGATTGGCTAGTATAGTTACATCTCCAATGATAGCGTCAAAAGTCTTCAATCAAGTTTGGTATACAAAGATTAGATAAGCACTTGGTTCAATCTTTATAAGAAACAAGGAATTTATATTTTCACAAAAAGGAAAATGGGAAAACACACTAAAGAAATTCAGAATGATCTTGCTGTGATATTGCTAATCACTCATGTAATATTACAAAGAGTTCTTCAAATTTATGCAAAGCCCTTACTATTCTGTATTGTTAAATCCGTTTCATCAAACACAGGCATAAAGAGGATTTTTTATTTCTCAATTCCCAAATGTAATCACTCAAATTTTAAAAACAACTACAATCACACATTAGCAGCAATTAAAGGGAAACCCAATTGTTCAATGTAAAGTTAAGTATTATAGAAGTAGAAGTGCAGAACCTAGAGCTCTTTTCACATGTTGAGGTTCATTTTACATGTTAAGTTTCAGTTTAAATCAAAAATCAAATTGATATAGCCTTTAATTCTTTGTTTTTAACAAAAACAGTCCTTAGAGGACTTTTAACAAACATCATGTGTGCATTAGATTATAAGAGCAGGGTTCATAGGTTTCAAGGGATTATTAAAGACATAAATTTCCACCCTTATTCCTCCACACAACAACAACTAGTCTCCTTTTGCTAAACATAGACATCACAGTCAAAATTTTATATCACATTGCCAATGGACTAACTAACAGTTATTAATTTTTATAAAAACCAATACTTACCTTATGTTTGCTGCGGTTTTTGTGTGTGCATAATATCACTTGAATCTATCCTTGATATCAAGAATGTCTTTCAATTTAGTTACAATATTAATCACTTGAAGTCCCTTCAGCCGAACCAAATGAGACTTAATAGAGAAATGGATTTGTTTTGTGCCGAATGGCAGATACCCATGTATGATAATTTGAAGCAATCGCGCATAAACCCTAGGAGAGAGAAATCGGAGAGAATAAAGGAGGTGGCCGACGTTGGAGTAGAGAATCGGAGAGAATGAAGGAGGTGAACGTGGTGCTTGGAGCTCATGGATGGGAAGGAGAGAAACCCTTAATCGCGATTTCTGATTTTGTTCCTCTTAGCTATTTGGGAGGAGATAGCGTGATACGTGTTTTTTCAAAAAACAAAACTCCCAAAACGACGTCGTTTAGGGAGACTGTGTAAAAAAAAAAATACACGGCTGTGTATAGCCATTTTTCCCTATTTATAATATTATTATTAATTTTTATAAGTCAATTTGATGCATTCTCAAACTTAATAATTTTACTAAGAATTGTAAAAATAATAAATTTTATAAGTAGTAGTATTATTTTCTAAATAAGTTACAATATATGTATTGATTAAATTTATATTAATTTAAATTTAAAAATATCACATACTTACTTCAAAAAAGATTTATAAATTAATAGCTATTTTATAATAATAAAAAAAGAGGTTATAGATCTATCATAAACTCTAACGCATGAAGCCAATATAAAGGTCAAATAATTACAACGGTCAAAACATGGTTTGACTGTTGGAACTTTCAAATTTTAATTTTTAAATTTCAAAATTTATTATTTAAGGAATATTATAAGGAACCTATTGGATACATAGTGAAAAAATTAAATCTTTATCATGCAGAATGACCCAATAACACTATAGACTAGGGATAAAGATAAGAAAACTATTGTGAATGCTATTAGAGCATGCATGTGCACATGTCATACGTCCAAAATTATGGGTTTGTTCAGCTATGTACCGGCATTTTTTACCTTTTGCTGATACAAAAAACAAAATTTAATTCATTCTAAACTTTTATGAACCGTGACAATTTTAAAGTTTGATATGTCGTGGTTTAACCTTAAAATTCAAATGGTTAATCATGACCGTCAAATGGTCTTTGGAGAAACTTGTAAAATTTCAATGTTTAGCTCAATTGATAAAGACTCTTTTTTTGAAAGTCAAATTTTTTGAAGAATAAAATATAATTTCATAATAAAGTAAACCAACTAAGTGAGATTGGTCAGTACCTCACTCTTTAACCACCCCCTTATTAGCAATTGATAGACTTTGATATCACTTATTGAGTATTTTTAAATTAGATTGCGAGTAAATATTACTCGTAATTTTTTTACTGATCGGTCTGGCGACCAGCCCCCCTCCTCTTTTTTTTTTGACTCCTAAAGAATTAATAATATTTATTTTAACTCAAATTATTAATTTGTATATATATAAAAAATAATGTTGTACATACTGTATATATTTATAATTTAGATACATGTAAAAAATATGATTTAGAGTTTAGACTATGTTTGTTTACAAGTATTATACTTGAGATATTACTATTAATCTTAAGTGTCTTATTTGTTTTCAAAATTAGATTTTGGACTATTAGTCTAGGGATTATAAAATGACTTAATAGTCTTGAGATTATAATTATAATCACGGAATTAATAGTCTTGAAATTATAATCCTAGTAAATAAACATAGTCTTAGTGTTTTGGGGTTAGGATTTAGTGTTTTGGGAATAAAAGGAAAAAACAAACTGTATATATTTATAATTTGGATATATGTAAAAATTAGAGTTTAGGATTTATGATTTAAGGTTTTGGGGTTAGAATTTTGTATTTTGGGAGTAGAAAGAAAAAGAAAGGGAGGGGGGATCGCTAGACCGATCGGTAATGACATGTCGCCTTAGAATCTCTCATAAAGTTATCTATAGCTAGAGTTATTCTCGAAAGAAGGGATAGGATGGACTAAATAGGATCCAATTAATATGAAGTTAACTTCATTTTATGGTTGATCAATTGATCAATACACACAGAGCGAGAGATCACCTCTCGCCTGTGTGTATCTTTCACTCAGTGTGTCAACACTATATTCGTCAATTGATCAAAATTAACTTCATGCTAACCATTTCCTAAATAGGACCTTATTCCTCTAATTTCCGTAACAACCAACCAACCCTTTCAAATATATATATATAAAACAGAGCGGCTCAAATCCTAAGGCTTCAACATCCAACGATTTCAAATTTGTTTATGCTTCAACATCCAACGATTTAAAATCGCTTGGGACTTCAACATCCGACGGCCAATAATTTACCTCTCAAAAATTCAAACCCACATCCATCATCTCACTCTCTCACTCCAAAGAATTTTAAATTATCAAGTTACTATATATTTAAAAAGTTACAATCAATCAAAAAGGCTTATAAATAATAAAAAATAAATCTTGAAATGTAGTTAAACTTAATTTAAATTTATGAGAATTTGACTATTAAAGTTGAATATTCTTTATTTATTCATTGAAATTTGTCTTCATAAGAATTTTCATTAATTAAATGCTTTGTGAAGTATGTATGGAAAGTGCGGGTGTGTTAAGAATTAATTTAGGCTTTTAGTTTATTGTATGTCCATATTAAGTGCTTCATTTTTTGTGTTTGTGATTTTTTTTTATTTTTTTGAATTATACAGTGCCTTCAGGAACGGATTATAAGATTGAGTCTGAATTTTTTTAAAATCAATATGAAATATTTTTAAATTTAAAATTAATGTAACTTATTTAATTTCTTAAAATAAAAAGAAATTGTGCAAGATTAATAATACTTTTAAAATAATTTATAATTTTTATAATTGTATTTCTTAAAATCAAATGAATTCACATTAATTTTGAATTAATTAAATACCTCAATTTAGCTTCAAAAAACCAAAATCGATCGTACATATTTTTGAGCGAAGGAAGTATGACCTAGTACTAGACTTGACAAAATATGGTTATAAATTAGTTTTGATTTACAAAATATGGTTATAGTTCTATTTAACAACTAAAACCATATAAACTATTTTTAATATGAGTTGTGTGTGTTGAAACCATATAGTTATGGTTTAAATATAGGTCGACCCATATTTTAAATTTCAAACTTACCATTATTATGATTCAATTAAATAAATTATTATTAGATATATTATGTATACATAATCATTAAACATTTTATTTTTTTTTATGCATAATCAGTGAATATTAAATTTTTTTAGGGTGGAGGTATAATAATAACTGAATATTATTATATTTTTTGGGTGAGGGTGAGGGTGAGGGTGAGGGTGAGGGTAAGGGTAGGAGAGGGCGTAAGAATGGGAGTGGGAGTGGGCAGGGTGGAGTGGTTAAATAAATAAAATAATTAACCAACCAATTTGGTTGTAGTTAATATGAGTTGAGTCGATAGTTAACCAACCAATTATGAGTTCTACCTAATTCAAAGAAAATGTTTGTATTGAATACTGTTTTGGTCCGGATAATATATATTGTTTTATTTTCTAGGAATATATTAAAGTTTAATAAGGTACATATATAAATTTAAAAGACCCACAAACGGCTAGGAAATTGCATTAAAAGTAAACAAAGTTGCAAAGCAAAAACAATTAAAAGCATGGTTGTTGCTTTTTTTACCGTTGTTAAAAAAAGGCACGCCAGTACAACTCCTCTTGACTTTTGTTATGCAAAATGATGGCACCTTTCTCAAACTTTATTTCATTAATTCGCATTTTTAAACTTGTATTTAGTATAATTAATTCCACTTAATGGCATATTAATTGTTTTAATATATTTCCACCATCTTTATTCCAATATGAGTTAAAAGTTTGGATAGATTTATACACAAAAAATCAATAAGTAGACCAAATATATTACTATTTCATTCCTACTTTATTAATGTTTCATTTTTCTTAACAAACACTTTTATGTTTTTTATTACTTCATCCTAATCACTCTCTTAGAAAAAGGTCTAGATCTAGGAAGAACCCAACTTAATTTATTTATTTTTAACAAAATTGGAGGTGTGTTATGTTTTTGTTTCTCTCCTTTGATTAAACCAAAAATAAATTGATAATACAACTCATGTAGGAAAGGACCACACACTTAAACGGCTATGAAGTTGTGCATTTCCTAGTTCAGAATTCAAAGCATCAATTAACCCGATCCACGTCACCTGCCACATAATTAACACTTGTTAACCGTTAGTCTAGTCAGTATTTTTGTTCATTTTTTTTGGACCAAATGTTAAGCGATGATCATTTTGTAACATTTTTTGAATATAGTAATGTGTTTGTAACAAAAAAAAATTTAGCAACCATAATAAAAATCCACTTTTATTATAGTAATAACCAAAACATCAGTATATGACCTTAGCTGTTATGGATTTTGAATTGTAACCCATATCCGGTTGCTCTCAAGCCCGCTGTTTGGTTGCCCACTACATGCTGTGGACTTTTGCTATCCAACCAAACATAACGACATTTGATAGAGTCATCTAAAGTTAGGATTTATTTTTTTATTAATCATCCACAAAATGATGCTCATTGCTCAGTCCTTTAAATAAAGTTTTAATTTGTTTCTCGACTTTCTTTTTTTATGTTATACACAATGTTAACGTCAAGATTTTCTGTCACGTCCCAATCACGTAAGACGCCCTGATCCTGTACAATAAACACGATAAACACCACAAGCTTGACGGCTGTTCCGTCGGGGGATAGCTCAGGCGTGAGAGTCAGTATACGTGTTCACAAGATTAACAATGGAGGAATGTAATGTCTAGTGTCTTCAGAGAGAGAGAATTATCAATTGTGTGTGTATATATATGAATGTAAAACGTACCTGTTTTACGAAGACTTCCTTGCTATAATACAAGACTTGGTTCATTGTGCCACTGACCCTCCTGACCCTACCCACTGCAGGTAGCTTTCCTGTTAATCTCACCCCCTCTGTTCACCGCTGACCGACTGTCCAATCCTCATTAATGCCAAGTAAGATACCAGTCAGTCATATCTTTGTCATCATCACTGGTCAAAGGTGTAGATATTTAAATATCTGATGGGTCGACCCACTGATTTGGTCTGATATTAGAAGGACTTAACAAAGATAATAAAGTGACTAGGCCCAATAATGTCAACACCCAATAGTGAAGACCCAATGGACTAACTGAATAAGTAGGCCCAATCCATTCGGCCCAATAGGAGAAATATCACGACCCAACATTGCCCCCTAGTTTTTTATTAAACAGGAGGTTTAATAGGAAACGATAAATGACATCGGTTCAGGACAAAAGGATTTATAATAAGATCAATAAAGGCCTAAAATATAGCTTACCGAGACCCATCTGATGAACATCAAATAGCAGCATAAATTAAGATCGAAGGTCCAAATAAGGAGCCTGCTCCAGCCGATCATATAACAACAAATATTTCACCGCCTCCCGAACAACTCAGACCTTCGCCACAAAAACCATTCTAATCTGAATCCAGGCCTGAAGCTGTGGCAACACTGATTATCATCGGTTCGGCAACAATTCCATCATGGAACTGATGGGTGAAGGAATAAAATACCAGACTAAAGGAACTTGAGATTTGACTATCAATCTGAACTGATCAATTAATATTGGTCATCTGCAAGTAAACACTATCTTCGGGTACCTCCGTCTCAAATACAAAGAAGTCGAAAAGGATACCGAAGAGAATGCCGAATATAATGTCGTCCGAAGGGAGAAAGCCATTCTGAAGTCCGTGTTGGCAAAAGAAAGAAGCAACCTTGACATTGTTTTTCTCAATCCGAGTTTTAGCAAAAAAGAGGCTCCGAGTTCAAATCCCAAATCGAGAGGCGACCACTAATGGACACTCTTTTCGAGCAACCAAGGATGGCATAAAGAGTGGTTTTTTGTCAAAGGACCCGAAGTCTCCTCCATACCTAACTGGACCACTTCCGATCGAATCTATGCAAACTTTGGAAATATTTCAACAGAACGAGTGAGAAAAATGACGAGCCTTCTAGAGAAGATTCATATTAAGGAATGGAGCTTCGAACTTCCGAGTAAACAAGCATAGTTGTAAGACCATAACTGTAAGTCTCGAACCCACTTTATTGTTTTAACTCCCATTTTCTATCAGTAGTTATCGTGAACAATTGTTCCTCATCTTCGCCAATCTCTGCCGATGAACCAACTAAAGAGCTTCAAGCCACCGAATCAACTCCTACCGAAGGGAGAAGCCAACCTCGCCGAAGAAAGCAAGCCGGCCAAAATCCCAAACACATCCTGACGCAAAATCACACCGAGTGCCTCCTCGATATGCCCTCTGACGAACGGACCCAAATCCTTCGCGCCAAAAAGAGGAAAACCCAAACAAATTCCCCAGCTTCCAAAGAACCACAAGTACCTCTAACAGAAACCAATCCTCCGCCAACCACCCTGGTTGAAACCGTTGATTCTGACGAGGAGCCCGAAGAACAAGTGAAGTGATTATCCAAAATTGCTCGGAAAAGATAACCAACTTCCTCGGACTTCAGGTCTGAAAACCCGGAATCCCCCACTCACCAGCCAGAATCAGAAGAGAATTTCTCACTTGAGCTCTACAACTCCTTCGTCTGTAATACCGACAACCACCGGTTCGACAACAGCTCTATCATGGACACTGATCATCTGGTGGTGGCAAACACTGTCTTCGAATGCCTCCGTGCCAAATACCAAGAGGCCGAAGCTGAAGAGAAGGCTACTCGAAGAGAGAATACCCTGCTTAAATCTGCTTTGATGAAAAATAGAAGTAGTCTCAAAGTTGCTTTTCACGACAATGAGTGCCTTCATAAAGACCTTGCCCAAACCAGAGAAGATTTGAAAATATCCCAGTCCACTCATCAAGTCATCGCTGATATAAATATCAATCTGTCAAGCTAAAGGATCAAAGCATCTGGTACATCATCAGAAGCTCGAAGAAGAGCTCAAAGAGCTTCGGGCCCTTAAGAATTTGAGTCCGCCACTGACCGAAGACTTTCGTAAGGATATCTAGGCAGAATACAGAAAATCCACCGAGCTGAGCAATAAGATCGTCCATATGTATGCGAAAGGATATGAAATCTGTCGAAGTAAAGGCAAGAAAAAGCTCGGGCCAAGATAGATTTATCTCTTCTAGACTCTTTAGATGGTGACGATGACAAGGAACAAGCCTGAAGATAACCTCTCCTTATCTTTAGTTGTAGAACTTTTTATGAAAATTCTAACTTTATGTGAACAGTTAATATTTAATGAAATATCAACTTCATGACTTATTACTTCTGTGTGAACATTTCTTGTCAATAATTCAGTATCAATTAATCTATATGAACTTAACTTAGGGCATGAATTAGATAAGGCATATAACAGTTAATTTATGAAATGAAGTGAACTGAATTTAATGGATAGAATTTAATAAACAGTATTGAATGAGCTGAACTCAACACTTGAACAAAATAAAGTAATGTATACTTATCGTTTCCGAAGTGTGAGATCGGTCATGTGTGAAGTGAATTCGGCTGATCCTCCTTGCACCATCAAAATCTTGCTTACCACTCGGGGTAGAACAAGTATATAATGACATTTTTTTACCACTCGGGGTGAAACAATTATATAAGGATCAAGATATAAGGACCAATTGTGACCATTGACTTACCACCCTTGGTAAAATCAATATAGGATCCTTTGTCTACCACTCGGGGTTGAACAACAAATGGGTTGCCTGTGAAACCCCAGATTTTATGAATAAAGAATTAATTTTTTCAAAATAAATTTTTTTATATTATGGTGTGAATTTGAGATAATATTATAGTTGTGGGTAGTATTTATAAATTTTGCAAAGTATGCAAGTTGTTATATTATATTCGATTGGTCAGGGAATATTCTTTGTGTTGGAAAATATTCGTACGATGGTACAATTATTGGTGGACCCCACAACAGAATTATTGTCGAATTGAGAAAACGACAAAAATATTTTTATTGAAAATAATGGCGGAAGTTTTACCGTTGATACTGTTGAACTACTGGATAGTAAAAGTACAGTAATACGCGTTATTGCATAGTAGCACACGGTATTGATTATTGATATTTATGTGAGAAGTCGCTCAGTTTGATTCAATTATTGTCGATTAATAATATGAATTATTATAGCGATGATGACGTTTGTTTTATTCGTATTATTTACATAATAAAACAGAAACATCTTTTTATATAAAACAGAATACTTTATTAAAGTTATTCTATAAATAGAATATATTATATTTTATTATGCATAGTGTTGCATAGTGTTTTTCATAGTGTTGCATAGTGTTTGTATAGTAAAAATCTTTTTATATAAATAGAATATATTATATTTTATTTAAAAGATTTTTCTTTAAATATGGACCGTAAGATTAAAGTAAATCAATCTGGACCGTTCATGAATTAGTTACTATGCATTCCATTTTCCTATAAATAGAAGCTCATTCCTTCATTATTTTCTTACGAATTCACTGAACTCTAGAGAGAGAAACTATAGAGAGATAGAAGAAAAGCTTTTGCTACTTAACTTTTCTTCTCCTATATACAGTTTTTGTTACGGTAAGGGGTGTTATTCTTTCTTATTCATGAAGAGAACTATTGTTATTCCATTTCTTATTATTCTGTTGGAATAACCTGTATACGCGGTCTACCCTATACTTGGTGACATTTTTCTATCATTCCGTTGGAACATCCTGTCTGTGTGTTTTACACCGGACCTGGTTCCGTCTTTATTATTATTCCGTTGGAACATCCTGTCTGTGTGTTTTACACCGGACCTGGTTCCGTCTTTATTACTATTCTGTTGAAACATCCTGTCTGTGCTATACGCCGGACCTGGTTCCATCATTTATTATTCTGCATTTATTATTCTGTTGGAACATCTTGTCAGTGTGAATTTTACCTGACCTGGTTCCGTTATTAGTATTCTGTTGGAATAACCTGTCGATGCGAAGTACCGCATGCATGGTGATTTCTTTTGTTATTTCATACTTTATTATACTCAGTTGGTTAAAGTTTTGACTTCTATACTCCATGAAATTAGTAGAATATCCTTGATATTTGCGCTTCATCCAGTATCTTTTCATGGAAATATTCTTCTGATCATTCTTGAATTTTACTCTACAAAGCAGTATCATGTTGACAATTTGGACGTTAGTAGTTCTTGGACAAATTAATTCTTGAACTTGTTTTATTGAATTCTTATATCATTGTCATCATCCTCATGTTTATGTTATGTTGAAAGTCATCTGTGGCCTGTAGTGCATAGATGGACTTGGTATGATTATGACCAGGGATTATTCGGTATAATCATGATCGTAATGTTATAAATGATGTGAAAATTAAAAGTCCTCATTAGCCCGTAGTGCATTGATGGACAGTTTTTGGTATGATTATGGATATGAATTCTCTTCGGCCAAGGGAACAAAGATGAATTGTTTTATGGCATGATCAGGACCGTTGATGAAAACAAGATTATCTTTGGCCCGTAGTGCATGGATAATTCGTGGTCGTGATACTAAAGAATATCCTTGGCCTATAGTGCAGGGATGATTTAATGATATGGTTTATTTATTGAGCTGAGTCTCAGCGATAAAAGTGATGAAAAACTTTTTAAATCATAAAAGATAGTAGATTCTATTCTCTACTTGACTCTTTTAATGGATTGCTTGTTCCGCTGCAGTTAAACTTGATGTCTATTATATTTTATCAGTTTAACATTGTTGGAGGCTAATGATAATTTATTCTGCATTATCTTAGTCTTAATATTTATTACTGGACTAGTTGAGCTCACCATTTCTTTCACTATTCTCTTCAGGAAATGAGAACATAGCAGGGACTAGTCGGGGAATGGAGTGACGGTCCAGAGGATAGCATTAGTAGTCCTCACTATTCTGAGAAATAGTGTATTAATAATTGTAATGAGGACTCTTTTTGAGTTTGTATAATCTCTAGTAGACAATAATTGTATTCAAACTCACAGTTATGTTTTGTCATATTGTACACGACAGTTGTATTAGTAAGTTGTATTTGAATTATGTACCATGTATCTGACGACCCAAGATGGGTGATGTATACCTAATTTTGGGGGCGTCACAGTTGGTATCAGAGCTTAGGGATATGATCCTTGGCTAAGATGTGAGATAAGAACTAGGAGGGGAGAGACGGGGAATTCCTTCGCTAGTATGACCTACCTAAGTTTATTTGGTATTTAATTGGTCGGTCAAAGTATAGGGATAATATGTGATATGTTAATTAACCCTTATTTTGTGGCAGTGTTTGAAAATGGCATCCGAGAATGTTGAGATTATCAATGGAGCTCAGGAGACCGTTGAGTCTCCACAGATCAATAATCAGGACAATGTGCAACAGGATGGCGATAATCCTCCTGTAAACAACAACTCTGATCAATTGACGAACGATGGTACGTTTAGGAGCTTTTTAGAATTCATGCAACATCAGGCGAAGGCGACTCCTGTTCATAATGCAGGTAAAGACAATGGCAACCCACGGTTGGTCACCGCTAAGCAGTTCAAGGAGCTGGGACCACCGGAGTTTTTGGGAAAACCAGAACCACTTAAGGCGGAGACGTGGTTAAAGCAGATCACCAAGATATTTGATGTCTTAGGATGCTCCGAGGAGCAAAAGGTTCCTTTTGCCACCTTTATGTTGCGTGAAGAAGCAGATCATTGGTGGGAATCTGTAAAACGTACCCAGACTGACGCACTCAAGATGTCTTGGGATAAGTTCCAAGAGCTGTTTAACGACAAGTACTTTCCCGAAAGTATTCGTCACATGAAGGAGGTAGAGTTTATCAAGCTGGAGCAAAACAATATGACCGTGTTGCAGTACGAGGCTAAGTTTGCGGAATTTTCTCGATTTTCATCCCATTTGGTCGATAATGAGGAGCGAATGGCGCGAATGTTTCTGCAAGGTTTGAAACCCGATATACGTCAATACCTCATTTCTCATAAACTTTGTTTATATTCAGATATTGTGAATAAGGCTCAGTTAGTGGAGCGCGATAATGAGTTATCACAACCAAAAGGTAATGACCAGCAGCACGATAATAATCATACCGGTGGCAACGACCATCGGAACAATGATAACAATCGCGGGGGAAATTATCATACCAAGAATGGTAACCACTTTGGTGGTAATCGTGGCCAATATATTAAAAATGGACATTTCAAGAAGAGAAGGTTCAATAATGATGGAAAGACAGTAACGCCAGCACCCGTTTCAAAGGAAGAAGAACGACCACCGGTCGTATGTTTCAAATGCGGACAGGAGGGACACATCCGTCCAAACTGTACGCAGCAGTCCAAAGCATGTTTTAATTGCGGAAGAGAAGGTCACCTAGCTCAATTTTGTCGTATGATAAAGTCAATTCCAGCTGGGATAATGATGCCAAAGGATGTCCCAGACAAGCCAAAGCCGGTAGTTTAAGAGAGAGCGTTTTTTTTTCTCGTGACGAGGAACCTGAATAAAATTATCACGGGTAAGTTAATCATAAGCTCTTACGAAGTCTATACCGTGTTAGATACCGGTTCTACTCACTATTTTATTTCACCTAGTTGTGTTCAATGTTTGTACTTAACTCCGGAGAAGTTAAAATTTGATTTATCAATTGAAACTCTATTGGGAGAAACCTTCGTTACCTCCACTGTTTATAAATCTTATTTGATTCAAATCGACACTTTCACTTTACGTGTTGATTTTGTCTCTTTGAAAATACTTGCCTTTGATGCGATTTTAGGAAACGATTGGTTAGCTACTCATCATGTTTTTCGTAAGGTTGTTAGCTTTCATATTCCTAACCAACCTATTATGCGAATTCAAGCAACCAAACCACTAAATTCAATCATTATCATATCAAGCCATAAGTAAAGAGCCCCGATCCTTTTGTTGATGACTTCCTTGTGTGGAATGCACCGAAGCCAGACTTTCTGTAGGCGACGTCGTGAATAACGATAACAAGTTGATAGGTATCATTGTGAGGTGCTATCTAGGTTAAGGGATGGAAGTCACAGTTGGTATCAATGTGACGTACTATCCAAGTCTTGGATGTGAGTAACAGTTTTGAATGATATTTTTATCATTAATAAATCTCTTGTCGTATTCCTGAAGACTTCTTAGCCTACCCTAGAGTGTGAAATCAAATTTTGTATTGACACTAGTACAAAACCCATTTCTTAAACTCTCAAAATAATTTTTTCAACTAAAACAAAAGTAACATGCACCAAAGACGTTGACTCGAACTGTTGAAGATTACGATCGTACTATTCAATATCATCGTGGAAGAGCGAACGTGGTAGCTGACGTGTTGAGTAGAAGATCGTATGCGTTTACAAGTGCGATGTTGTTAACACAAAGACTCATTTCGTATAACTTTCAAATGATGAAGATAGAGTTAAAGACTCTAGGGACCCACGTGAAGATAAAAAATATACGAGTAAAATTGACTTTAATCGATAAAGTTAAAGACGCTCAAGCTACATACCCGAATCTGATGAATGTGAAGAAGAAGGTTCAAGAGGGTGTTATTTTAGAAGCAAGAGTTGCTGAAGAGCGGAAATCTCAACCCTCGATTTAATTAGCCCATTTGAAATCCTCGGTTGAGTAGGAACTGTGGCTTATATACTCGTTTTACCGCCAAATATATTGCGTGTTCATAACATTTTTTTTTCGTATCGATGTTACGTAAATATGTAGACGACCCGAACCACATTATTAATTTAGAACCGGACGAGATAGCGGATGATTTAACGTTTGAAGAGATACGTGTTACAATCTTGGATAAGAAGAATCGTATTCAACACTCAAAGGTTATATCTCAAGAGTTAGAATTTGAAGTGAAGTCAAGGTATCCTAACCTGTTCGACATACCAGGTACGTACGTAAATTTCGAGGGCGAAATTCCATAAGGAGGGGAGATTGTGAAACCCCAGATTTTATGAATAAAGAATTAATTTTCTCGAAATAATTTTTTTTATATTATGGTGTGAATTTGAGATAATATTATAGTTGTGGGTAGTATTTATAAATTTTGCAAAGTATGCAAGTTGTTATATTATATTCGATTGGTCAGGGAATATTCTTTGTGTCGAAAAATATTCGTACGACGGTACAATTATTGGTGGACCCCACAATTATGGGCTGCCATCGAATGGCCAGCGAGTCCTACCATACCTCCTTACACCATAGTGACCATAGGACAAATAGGACCAGGATCAATAGTGACCATTGATTTACCACCCTGGTAAAATCAATATAGGATCCTTTGTCTACCATTCGGGGTTGAACAATAAATGGGCTGTCATCGAATGGCCAGCGAGTCCTACCATACCTCCTTACACCATAGTGACCATAGGACAAATAGGACCAGGATCAATTGTGAAAAAGTGAATGTGGATGAGCCACCGAAGTCTTTCTGTGCTGAATCCCCAGTTCTTTCAAGAATATCGCTGCCGAAGTGCTTTGTAGGTCAACAACTTCGGGCCAAATAATCGCCACAAATGTCTTTGTGAACTTCCCGAAGAACATATTCTGCTTCGGATGAAGCCAAATGTCTGAGCAATGATGACGAAAAAGGTCTTTCGATAAAGATTCTCATCAATGAGAGCAAAATTGACACTCTTGTAATTGGACGACTTTGCCAGCATCTGATCCGAGGGAAAGACGCCATCTGCCATCAAAATTTAAGCATCTGTAGTGGTCAACTTTGATAATGCATCATGATGGAATTGTTATTGTGATCAACCCCTTGATAGTCTGCTGAACTGATGTCCGAAACAGAATATCCATCTGCATGCAATATCCGCGAACTCTGCTTCTGCTGAAGAACTGCAACGGCTTTGTCGGACTCCTCAGCTTCTCTTTAACTATTATCAGCTTCAGAAAAGAATTGTTCGACCACAATGTCAACCGACCTTGGAAATATTTGCCGAAGTGTTCGGATTTCCAGGAGTGCGGCTTATAGATCTGCTTTGGTGACAAGTCCTTTGCTGTGGCGAGAACAATCAAGGCAGAGTGCCTTTTTTGCATTCTCGGGGGAATATCCTCCTGTGCTGCTCCTTTGTCTGCTGCTACCATAATCCCAAGAACTGATAGGGTGAGATACCCACTTCGGGTAATCAGGAAAATGGTTGTTGGATCTTCAACTACTCTGCTTCGACCATAATCCCGAAGACCAATAGGACGGAGTGCCCTCTTCGGTCAATCAGGAAAATGGCTGTTAGATCTTCATCTACTCTGCTTCGACCATAATCCCGAAGACCAATAGGACGGAGTGCCCTCTTCGGTCAATCAGGAAAATGGTTGTTGGGTCTTCTTTGGTCATGAGGATCACCTTGAGACATGTCCTAAAAGTGTATAGACTGATTTTCAACTCACGGTTGTCCATCTTTAGGCGTACCACATCTTTCAGACTGGACATAATTGAATGCTTTTTCCCTCAGATTGGCAATCCGAAGAATCGGCACAACTATATTCTTGCTCTGCTCAGCTACCTCCTCACTCCGCTTAGTTACATCCTCGCTCCGCACAGCTACATCCTCGCTCCGCTCCAAGAGAACCTCCAAAGCTCCATCTTCATTAGCCTGACCACTTCGGTGCTGAGTTCTAGGCGGGGTGCCTTTTACTTGCCTTCGGCCATTATCATGTTCTTTGTCAGCAGCAAAGACCAACCATCTTCGGGCTTCGCCGTGCGCTCTCGAATGAGAATCCCCTGATTTGTGCCATAACTTCCGATGTAGAACAACTGGAAATATTGTGATTAATAACTCAAGAACACTAGAAAACAGCCCTCCTTCTAGCGCCAATGTTAACGCCAAGATTTTCTGCCACGTCCCAATCACGTAAGACGCCCTGATCCTGCACAATAAACACGATAAACACCACAAGCTTGACGGCTGTTCCGTCGGGGGATAGCTCAGGCGTGAGAGTCAGTATACGTGTTCACAAGATTAACAATGGAGGAATGTAATGTCTAGTGTCTTCAGAGAGAGAGAATTATCAGTTGTGTGTGTATATATATGAATGTAAAACGTACCTGTTTTACGAAGACTTCCTTGCTATAATACAAGACTCGGTTTATTGTGCCACTGACCCTCCTGACACTACCCACTGCAGGTAGCTTTCCTGTTAATCTCACCCCCTCTGTTCACCGCTGACCGACTGTCCAATCCTCATTAATGCCAAGTAAGATACCAGTCAGTCATATCTTTGTCATCATCACTGGTCAAATGTGTAGATATTTAAATATCTGATGGGTCGACCCACTGATTTGGTCTGATATTAGAAGGACTTAACAAAGATAATAAAAGTGACTAGGCCCAATAATGTCAACACCCAATAGTGAAGACCCAATGGACTAACTGAATAAGTAGGCCCAATCCATTCGGCCCAATATGAGAAATATCACGACCTAACACACAATATTTTATTTTATAATTGCCTTTGAATGAAGAACAATTAATTCCAATTTATCTTTAATTTGACCACATTGCACTTGATGGGTTAATGGTAATTAAAAGTCCAAACAAAAAAAATAATAATAATAAGAGAAGAAGAAGAAGAAACTTAAGCAGCAGTCCTAAACATCCAACTTGGAAGTCGTAGGTTCCAATAGGGAGTGATTAACATGAAGTTAACTTTGGTCTATTTATTAATACAGTATCGACACACAGGTCGGAAGGTGATCTCTCTATATGTCAGCACTGTGTTAGTCAATCGACCAACTTATCATGAAATTAACTTCATGATAATCAGATCTCAAAGATATCATGTCATTATATAAGTCCAATTAGCCTAAGCTGCTAATCAGGCAAGCAGCCTATACACTACAACATTGCCACAATGGTAATATTAAATGGGCAAAGGTGTAAAAATGTCCCTGATGTTTATACGGATGTCCCACTTCCAATCTAAACTAATTTTTTTTTTCCAAAAGTACTCTTAACGTTGCACGTTTTAGGTCAACCGTTCCCCTGCCCTTAACGGAGATGCCACATAGACTAATTCTGTTAATACTTGGACAATTTTTGCTGACATGACAAAACAGAAAATTATATTTGCATCATTTAATCAAAATACTTAAATTAATCGAAACAAAAAAATACTAAAATTCAAAATAAAAAAAGTATAACATATTTAGTGTTGTAATTTTAAATTCAATTTAAATATTTGTTTACAAAAAATATTATAATTAATGATACCTTTTATATAATTTATAATTATTATAATTTACTATATAAATTAGTCAAATTTTATTTTTAAAATACCTCAAATAATAATAAAATAATAATAATAATAGGAATTATTATTAATAGGTATTATTATTATTATTAATAGGTAGGGAGTAATTAATTTTCTTATAAAGTTTCATCCGGACACATTTTCACATTATTTTTTTAATTAGAACTTAATGGTAAATTCAATGTAGAATTAATAAATGCAAAAAGAAAAAAAATGGGCTTACTTTTTGAGGGAGGTAGGTATACTTATTTTACCTGCGGGTCACCAATCCAACGAAGCGAACTTAATGGTAAATAATAATAATAATAATAATAATAAAACAATAATAATAAAATAATAATAATAATAGGTATTATTAATAATAATAATTGTTGTAAAATAATAATAATAATAATAATAATAATAATAGGTATTAGTATTATTATTATTTGAGATATTTTAAAAATAAAATTTGACTAATTTTATATAGTAAATTATAATAATTATAAATTATATAAAAGGTATCATTAATTATAATATTTTTTGTAAACAAATATTTAAATTGAATTTAAAATTACAACACTAAATATGTTATGCTTTTTTTATTTTGAATTTTATTTTATTTTTTGTTTCGATTAATTTTAAGTATTTTTATTAAAGGATTAAATGATGTAAATATAGTTTTCTGTTTAGCCACGTCAGCAAAAATTGTCCACATATTAACAGAGTTAGTCTATGTGCATCTCCGTTAAGGGCAGGGCACGATTGACCTAAAATGTGTAACGTTAAGGGTACTTTTGAAAAAACAATTAGTTTAGGGTGGAAGTGAGACATCCGTGTAAATATCAGGGGCATTTTTGCACCTTTACCCAATATTAAATATGTTTATTCTTTTAATAAAGAGTCAAAGATTTTAAGTAGATTCAAAGTTCACTCTTTCTTTCACTGTTTTCTTCAGGAAATGAGAACATAGCAGGGACTAGTCGGGGAACGGAGTGACGGTCCAGAGGATAGCATTAGTAGTCCTCACTATTCTGTGAAATATTGTATTAATAATTGTAATGAGGACTCTTTTTGAGTTTGTATAATCTCTAGTAGACAATATTTGTATTCAAACTCACAGTTATGTTTTGTCGTATTGTACACGACAGTCGTATTAGTAAGTTGTATTTGAATGATTTGCCATGTATCTGACGACCCAAGATGGGTGATGTATACCTAATTTTGGCGGCGTCATAGTTGGTATCAGAGCTTAGGGATATGATCCCTGGCTAAGATGTGAGAATAGTACTAGGAGGGGAGAGACGGGGAATTCCTTCGCTAGTATGACCTACCTAAGTTTATGTGCTATTTATTTGGTCGGTCAAAGTATAGGGATAATATGTGATATGTTAATTAACCCTTATTTTGTGGCAGTGTTTGAAAATGGCATCCGAGAATGTTGAGATTATCAATGGAGCTCAGGAGACCGTTGAGTCTCCACAGATCAATAATCAGGATAATGTGCAACTAGAGGACAATACTCCTCATGAAAATAATAACACCGATGAAATGGTGAATGATGGAATGGTCAGAGACTTTATGCAATTCATACAACAACAGGCGAAGGCAGCTCATGTCCAAAATGCAGGTAGAAATACTGATAACTCTCGGACGGTCACCGCTAAGCAGTTCAAGGAGTTGGGACCACCGGAGTTTTTGGGAAAGCCAGAACCACTTAAGGCGGAGACATGGATAAAACAGATTACCAAGATATTTGATGTCTTGGAATGCTCAGATGAGCAAAAAGTTCCATTCGCCACCTTTATGTTGCGTGAAGAAGGAGATCTTTGGTGGGAATCTGTAAAACGTACCCAGCCTGACGCACTTAAGATGTCTTGGGAGAAGTTCCAAGAATTATTCAATGACAAGTACTTTCCTGAAAGTATTCGTCACATGAAGGAGGTAGAATTCATCAAGCTGGAGCAAAACAATATGACAGTGTCACAGTACGAGGCTAAGTTGGCGGAGTTATCCCGGTTTGCATCCCATTTGGTCGATAATGAGGAGCAAATGGCGCGAATGTTTCTGCGAGGTTTGAAACCCGATATACGTTAATACCTCATTTCTCATAAACTTTGTTTATATTTAGATATTATGAATAGGGCTCAGTTAGTGGAGCGCGATAATGAGTTATCACAACCAAAAGGTAATGACCAACAACACGATAATAATCATACCGGTGGCAATGGCCATCGGAACAATGATAACTATCGCGGGGGAAATTATCATACCAAGAATGGTAACCACTTCGGTGGTAATCATGGCCAAGATAATAGAAATGAACATTTCAAGAAGATAAGGTTCAACAATGACGTAAAGACGTCGGTACCAGCACCCATTTTAAAGGAAGAAGAACGACCACCGGTCGTATGTTTCAGATGCAGACATGAGGGACACATTCGTCCAAACTGTACGCAGCAGTCCAAAACATGTTTTAATTGCGGAAGAGAAGGTCACCTAGCTCGATTCTGTCGTATGATGAAGTCAATTCCAGCTGGGATAATGATGCCAAAGGATGTCCCAGACAAGCCAAAACCGGTAGTTTAAGAGAGAGCATTTTTTTTTCTCTCGTGACGAGGAACCTGAATAAAATTATTACGGGTGAGTTAATCATAAGCTCTTACGAAGTCTATACCGTGTTAGATACCGGTTCTACTCACTCTTTTATTTCACCTAGTTGTGTTCAATGTTTGTACTTAACTCCGAAGAAGTTAAACTTTGATTTATCTATTGAAACTCCATTGGGAGAAACCTTCGTTATCTCCACTGTTTATAAATCTTATTTGATTCAAATCGCGACACTTTCACGTTACGTGTTGATCTTGTCTCTTTGAAAATACTTGCCTTTGATGTGATTTTTGGAAACGATTGGTTAACTACTCATCATGTTTTTCGTAAGGTTGTTAGCTTTCATATTCCTAACCAACCTATTATGCGAATTCAAGCAACCAAACAACTAAATTCAATCATTGTCATATCAAGCCATAAGTTAATAGCCCCGATCCTTTTGTTGATGACTTCCTTGTGTGGAATGCACCGAAGCAAGACTTTCTGTAGGCGACGTCGTGAATGACGATAACAAGTTGATAGGTATCATTGTGAGGTGCTATCTAGGTTAAGGGATAGAAGTCACAGTTAGTATCAATGTGACGTACTATCCAAGTCTTGGATGTGAGTAACAGTTTTGAATGATATTTTTATCATTAATAAATCTCTTGACGTATTCCTGAAGACTTCTTAGCCTACCCCAGAGCGTGAAATCGAATTTGGTATTGACACCAGTACAAAACCCATTTCTTAAACCCTCAAAATAATTTTTTCAACTAAAACGAAAGTAACATGCACCAAAGACGTTGACTCGAGCTGTTGAAGATTACGATCGTACTATTCAATATCATCGTGGAAGAGCGAACGTGGTAGCTGGCGTGTTGAGTAGAAGATCGTATGCGTTTACAAGTGCGATGTTGTTAACACAAAGACTCATTTCGTATAACTTGCAAATGATGAAGATAGAGTTAAAGACTCTAGGGACCCACGTGAAGATAAAAAATATACGAGTAAAATTGACTTTAATAGATAAAGTTAAAAGACGCTCAAGCTACATACCCGAATCTGATGAATGTGAAGAAGAAGGTTCAAGAGGGCGTTATTTTAGAAGCAAGAGTTGCTGAAGATAGGAAATCTCAACCCTCGATTTAATTGGCCCATTTGAAATCCTCGATTGAGTAGGAACTGTGGCTTATAGACCCGTTTAACCGCCAAATATATTGCGTGTTCATAACGTTTTTTTTTCCGTATCGATGTTACATATATATGTGGACGACTCGAACCACATTATTATTTTAGAACCGGACTAGATAGCGAATGATTTAACTTTTGAAGAGATACGTGTTACAATCTTGGATAAGAAGAATCGTATTCAACACTCAAAGGTTATATCTCAAGAGTTAGAATTTGAAGTGAAGTCAAGGTATCCTCACCTGTTTGGCATACCAGGTACGTACGTAAATTTCAAGGGCGAAATTCCATAAGGAGGGGAGATTGTGAAACCCCAGATTTTATGAATAAAGAATTAATTTTCTCGAAATAATTTTTTAATATTATGGTGTGAATTTGAGATAATATTATAGTTGTGGGTAATATTTATAAATTTTGCAAAGTATGCAAGTTGTTATATTATATTCGATTGGTCAGGGAATATTCTTTGTGTCGGAAAATATTCGTAGGACGGTACAATTATTGGTGGACCCCACAACAGAATTATTGTCGGATTAAGAAAATGACAAAAATATTTTATTGAAAATAACGGCGGAAGTTTTACCGTTGATACTGTTGAACTACTGGGTAGTAAAAGTACAGTAATACGCGTTGTTGCATAGTAGCACGCGGTATTGATTATTGATATTTTTGTGAGAAGTCGCTCAGATTGATTCAATTATTGTCAATTAATAATATGAATTATTATAGCGATGATGACGTTTTGTTTTATTCGTATTATTAACGTAATAAAACAGAAACATCTTTTTATATAAAACATAATACTTTATTAAAGTTATTCTATAAATAGAATATATTATATTTTATTATGCATAGTGTTGCATAGTATTTTGCATAGTGTTGCATAGTGTTTGAATAGTAAAAATCTTTTTATATAAATAGAATATATTATATTTTATTTAAAAGATTTTTCTTTAAATATGGACCGTAAGATTAAAGTAAATCAATCTGGACCGTTCATGGATTAGTTACTATGCATTCCATTTTCCTATAAATAGAAACACATTCCTTCATTATTTTCTTACGAATTCACAGAATTCTAGAGAGAGAAACTATAGAGAGATAGAAGAAAAGCTTTTGCTACTTAACTTTTCTTCTCCTATATCTAGTTTCTGTTACGGTAATGGGTGTTATTCTTTCTTATTCATGAAGAGAACTGTTGTTATTCCATTTCTTATTATTCTGTTGGAATAACCTGTATACGCGGTCTACCCTATACTTGGTGACATTCTTCTATTATTCTGTTGGAACATCATGTCTGTGTGTTTTACACCGGACCTGGTTCTGTCTTTATTATTATTCCGTTGGAACATCCTGTTTGTGTGTTTTACACCGGACCTGGTTCCGTCTTTATTATTATTCCGTTGGAACATCCTCTCTGTGTGTTTTACACCGGACCTGGTTCCGTCTTTATTATTCTGTTAGAACATCCTGTCGGTGCAAATTTTGCCTGACCTGGTTCCGTTATTATTATTCTGTTGAAATAACCGTCTATGCGAAGTACCACATACATGGTGATATCTTTTATTATTCCATTCGGTATTATACTCAGTTGATTAAAATTTTGACTTCTATACTTTATGAAATTAATGGAATATCCTTGATATTTGCGCTTCTTCCAGTATCTTTTCATGGAAATATTCTTCTGATCATTTTTGAATTTTACTCTACAAAGCAGTATCATGTTGACAATTTGAACGTTAGTAGTTCTTGGACAAATTAATTCTTGAACTTGTTTTATTGAATTCTTATATCATTGTCATCATCCTCATGTTTATATTATGTTGAAAGTCATCTGTGGCCTGTAGTGCATAGATGGACTTGGTATGATTATGACCAGGGATTATTCGGTATAATCATGACCGTAATATTACAAATGATGTGGAAAAAGTCCTCATTGGCCCGTAGTGCATTGATGGACAGTTTTTGGTATGATTATGGCTATGTATTCTCTTTGGCCGTAGTGCAAAGATGAATTGTTTTATGGCATGATCAGGACCGTTGATGAAAACACGATTATCTTTGGCCCGTAGTGCATGGATAATTCGTGGTCGTGATACTAAAGAATATCCTTGGCCTGTAGTACAGGGATGATTTAATGATGTGGATTATTTATTGAGCTGAGTCTCAGCGATAAAAGTGATGAAAAACTTTTTAAATCATAAAAGATAGTAGATTCAATTCTCTACTTGACTCTTTTAATGGATTGCTTGTTCCGCTGCAGTTAAACTTGATTTCTATTGTATTTTATCAGTTTAACATTGTTGGAGGCTAATGATAATTTATTCTGCCTTATCTTAGTCATAATATTTCTTACTGGGCTAGTTGAGCTCACCCTTTCTTTCACTGTTCTCTTCAGGAAATGAGAACATAGCAGAGACTAGTCGGGGAACGGAGTGACGGTCCAGAGGATAGCATTAGTAGTCCTCACTATTCTGTGAAATAGTGTATTAATAATTGTAATGAGGACTCTTTTTGAGTTTGTATAATCTCTAGTAGACAATATTTGTATTCAAACTCACAGTTATGTTTTGTCGTATTGTACACGACAGTCGTATTAGTAAGTTGTATTTGAATGATGTGCCATGTATCTGACGACCCAAGATGGGTGATGTATACCTAATTTTGGGGGCGTCACAGCAACACTATGCAAAATACTATGCAACACTATGCATAATAAAATATAATATATTCTATTTATAAAATAACTTTAATAAAGTATTCTGTTTTATATAAAAAGATGTTTCTGTTTTATTACGTTAATAATACGAATAAAACAAAACGTCATCATCGCTATAATAATTCATATTATTAATCGACAATAATTGAATCAAACTGAGCGACTTCTCACATAAATATCAATAATCAATACCGTGTGCTACTATGCAACAACGCGTATTACTGTACTTTTACTACCCAGTAGTTCAACAGTATCAACGGTAAAACTTCCGCCGTTATTTTCAATAAAATATTTTTGTCGTTTTCTCAATCCGACAATAATTCCGTTGTGGGGTCCACCAATAATTGTACCGTCGTACGAATATTTTTCGACACAAAGAATATTCCCTGACCAATCGAATATAATATAACAACTTGCATACTTTGCAAAATTTATAAATAATACCCACAACTATAATATAATCTCAAATTCACACCATAATATTAAAAAATTATTTCGAGAAAATTAATTCTTTATTTATAAAATCTGGGGTTTCACATTTTAAGATCAAAATTTTGATCAAACTCTCATTACTCAAAATAAAAGGTTGGATATTTGTAGGAATGATATTGAATTTTTTTGTTTCAGTGTTGTTGAATACTCTCTCCGTCCCAGGATAAAAGTCCTGTTGGATTTTTTACGCATATTAAGAAGATGAATAAAATGATACAGTTGTCCATACTAATATGTCATTAATCATTTTCAATGTAGGCGAGAGAGTGATTTTCTAACTTTTCAATTTAAAATATTTTCAGCTCATAACTAATTATACTTATTGAATATTGAGAGAAAATTAAAATAAGAAAAATATGAGATATTTAACGCTAAGGGTATAGTAGGAAAAATTATGTAAACGTTTGATTATTAAAGAAAAGTTGACATTTAACATGAGACTATCTAAAATAGTAATAATATTTTTTATCTTGGAATGAAGAGAGTAATATTTTAATACATAATATTTTTTCTTTTTTTACTGTCAGAATATCCATGAGCAACACGGTAAAAAAACATAAAACTAACAATGAATGAATGGGCACGATAGAAATGACATTGTATTTTAAAGAGTTTTGCTATATATTACAAAAATTTTCAATTGAATTATGATTACGATATATGTGTATATATGAGATAAATATAAATTAAGAAGGCTTCTATTTTTTATTTATTATATCTTATCGCATAAATTTTCACGTTGATCGCAATTCAAATCTATTAAATATTTATCGACATGTATATCATTTTTTTAATTTTAAATTACCTTTAGCTAGAATTGTTTTGTAGATTTATCAATAATTTTTGTTCTGAGTCTAAGAATTTGTCATAAAAAAAATGAAAAAATTACTAATATAATTTTAGGGGTGCAAAAGGTTAGTTATTTGATCACTAAATTAATTACTTCATTGAAAATTCTACTATGTATTATAATAAATTTATGTTAAATTATAATCATAAAATTTATTTATAAATAAAATTAATAAAAATTATATAAAAAACTTCATTTATTATACATTTTTTAAAAATAATTATCAATATATCATATTCCTTTCATTGAGCAGTACCCGCGAACGGGCAACATTGCAACAATGATAGATGAGTTCGACTTTGAGCGCCCAATAAATAAAAAGCTTCCGATTCAACGCACCAAGAACTAAGGAAAAAGGGAGGAAAAAAGCCCCAAAACAGCTGAGAACCGCTTTGCGAGGATTCTTCCATTTGATGTTAAACTAAAAGGCACCTTTTCATTTTCACTCATCTGTACTTTTGTTCATGTATCAAGCAATATATTTGATGGTTGGTTATTGATTATATACCCAACTAGAGAATTTTATTTGGGATATTTTTTAGGTGGTGCCAATTTTGAATATGTTGTTTTCATGGTGATGTTATGAAATTCTTGATTTGCTATCAATTGCTTTTTGATTTTTTTAGCAAGTTTTTATTTTTTATTCTGATATGATCATATTGGCTTATTTGATTCTAGTTTTATTTCTAATGGATTTAGTTTTCAGTAGAAGTAATGGTTCCATCTTTTGCAGATTGTTTTGGATGTTTTATGTTCTTTGATTATATGATTCCCTATAAATGGATGATAAAATGTTTATTGAATCAACAATAACATGAGCTATGTACCAGGTATTTACAGTGTAATTCATTAGATGAAATAGGCAAATTCTGATATAATCACGTGACCTGATTTTTGAGGAGTTCTATTGATTTCTTTAGTTGCTTGCGTTGTAAACTTATTTTAAAAACCAGTAATTCATATTGGAAAATGATATAGCTGCAGCCAGGGGCAAATCCAGATTAATCTGTCAAGGGGCACAGATTAATATTCTATTTTTCTATTTTTTTTCAGTTTCTCCGATAGTGGCTCGACTGGATCCGCACGAAAGATTTCTTGTTCCAACTCTAGGCACATCAGTTGTTAATTATGATGCTCATTCATTATGTGAACTAATTGAACTTAAAACTGAATTTTATGCTCCTTTGCTAACAAACCAAGCTTGAAAAATGGTGAGCTGGGCTCATTAACATACATGTTTTAGTGGTTAAACTACAAATGTCAAATTGTAGCCCTTTTTTCATAAATGATTTGCTAAAGTTTAAGTAGTACATTTAATTTAGTAAACTTATATAAATCCTACATTGTTTTGAATAATTTTGATGTAATATCCTGTAACTAAGCTACTTTTTTCAAGTTTCAACTTGTAAGACATTTATAATTATTTTAAATCATATCGAACTAAGCTTGTGAGTTAATGTGCTTGGACTGGCCTTGTATTATGCTTGGTATGTGCTTGTAAGTTAGGTAAATGACCTGAGCTTGAAATTCATTTTTAGGCCCTCCAGAAAGGTGTGTTTTTACTCGACTCATTTCATGTGGAGTCTTCATCCCTAATGGTAATTTCTTATGAAGATGTGGGTGTTTAGCCGTTCTTCTGGTGTGTTGTGCAGGGACGGAGCTAGCTTGGGACTTGGGCTACCCTGAATTTTTTGAATTTTTTTTAAGCTTATATAATTTTGATATTTTTACTTTAGACCACCAAGATTTATGTAAAAAATAAAGTACATATAATATTCTTTGAAAAAGTATAAGAAAATACTAACTCTTCCAAAAATAAGAGTTACTTTAACAAAAAAATTAAGTCAATTTGAAATATGGGCAAACTATAAGTGTCACTCTTTCCATTTTTTGAGTATCATTTACATGAATATCAAAATTTATGATCTCTCTTTACTCTTCTTTGTGTTCTATAAATTGTCCATATCTACTACTATCTAAAGAAATCTTATTTTAGTTCAAAAGTATAAAACTATTTAAAAAATTTGGACTGGGCGTGTGTCCAGAACTCACTAAATTATTCGTGACTTTATAGTATTATATATTCTGGCCAAAAAAATTCTGGCTTCATACCTGATGTTGTGCAATTCGGTCTTTACCTTATTTTCTTATGTGATTGGACTTCGATATTTAAGACATTTGGGCTGGTTCTATTTAAACTCAAAGGCTTAAAGTCTTTTGCAGATTTCCATTTATTTGTTCACTTAAAATGAAAATGTGGCAGGTATTAATCTCTTGGAACAATTCCTGAAGAGTACAAGCAAAGTCTTACCACGTGCGGCACTGGTCCAATGGCGTTTATGCTCGAAGTATATTGTGTAGTACTAATCAAAAGAAAGGAAAAGAGATAAGCATAGTGTTTAGTAAAGTCTACAAATTTATTTGGTCATTGATGTGGCCTTTATATGTTCTCGTGAACAAGCTTTTGTGGACAGATGAACAGTATGATCAACAACCAGATGATGACCTTTTTAGTTCGGTTGAATCCTTTCCATTCAGACAGTTAGTTATGAGTGGGAATTATAATGCTGCACTCTTGCCTCGCTCACACTTTGTGGATGTAAGCCTGTTTAATTTTTTTCACACCTAATTAATTTATTTTCATTATCTTGGATGTTCTATTGCCGTGGAGTATCTTCCCAATCAACATTCTTACACATATAAAGACCAACTGGAGCTACATTTCAGTGATTTATTTCCGATAATCCTAAGTTCTATTACTTGTATCTTTGATCTTTTTTCCTTTAGATCAATTGAGGTGTATGCTTGTTCATAGGTCCCACACATAAACCAACAATGCACATGGGATTGCGGTCTTTATTGTGTTTTGATGGTCTTGAAAACTCTTGGAATAAAAAACTATAATATTCAGCAGCTGGAAAAGCTCTGTTGTACAACCAGGTGCGTTCCTCTTCACAAAAGATTAAACTCTTTATATATTCTTTCCTTCACATCATTTTATTAGCTTTGGATGGGATGTAATGTCTAACTCTCTGCTATGAAAATTATTTGAATAAATCCATTGAGTTATTGTTGGAAATCCTGTGTGTGATTGGGGAAATTTCATTTTGCTCGAGGACTTGTTTTTATTAATCCTGAGTGGGCAGGCCCAGAACTGAAAAATGGAAGACAGTGTATGGGATAACCATCCACAAAGAGAAACTGAACTTAACCGTTCCAATCAAACCTATACCCAAGCTCTCTCAAATGCCAGTACTTATCTTGTAAAGATTGTCGCACCTTTTGGGGTGTGCTCAACTGTAACACTGTAACACTCCAGTCCCACATTGAGAACATGTTTGATATGTATATAAGGTTTTAAGCTTTGCCCATACTTCTGGTACTTATAAAGTTCAGGAACAATCTCATAGTTTACAAATCAAGGTTAATTCACAAATCAAGGCTAATTCACCCATAGTTATCAAGGCGTTACGTCGAGGCAAAGCGGTAGCTGGGAGCTTAAGCGCTTAGTCGACAAAGCGCTCGACTAGTCGTCCGCAAGTCGACAAGTCGTTAACAATGTAAATTTTATACATATAAAATTATATAAATTTCAATACTAAGAATTCAATAATTTATGATAAAACAAGTAAATAAGTATTGTTAAGATAAAGGTATATACAAGCATATAATCATGATATCATCTCATAAAATTCGACAACCATCAAAGATCAAATCATCATCATCTCTCCCAGCAGTGGCATCATCACTCAAAACAGTAGTTACTCTTCGGCCATAATCATCATCAACATCCTCATCATCATTAGGAAGGCCTTCCTCCTCTTCTCCAACATCAGAATCAGCTTCATTCACAATCACAGCTCTTGAAGTCGAAGCATAACCACGCCGTGAGTAGAATAGACCCGTCCTACGAGGAAGATTGCGTCCCTCGACGGCATCAGATGCACCAACAGCTCTATCAACATCCTCTCACGTAAGATCATCTCCATCATGAACTATATCTTGTTCGGGCACTATCCAATCATTACCCCAATCAAAGTCATCTAGGACTAATGGATCGAAGTTTCTTCCAAGTTCGCGCCTCCTTTGGAACCTATCAACAATTCGACGATTGTATTGGACATGCACCAAATCATTTAACCGTTGACGCTCCTACCTATTTCTCTTCTTCGTATGAATCTGAAATTTTTGTTTAAAAAATATTAAGCAAAAAGAATATATAAAATATTTATACATTTAGTTATGTACTAAATACTTACAAACTCGAAAGTGCTCCAATTGCGTTCACACCCGGAAGAAGAACAACAAAGGTCGAGGATTCGCTTTGCAAACTTTGTAAGCTCAATAGCACAACCGCCAAAAGCATTCCACCAATCAACTACATTAGATGTAAAAAATAAAAAAAATCAAATAGTCTTAATTATTAAACTTAAAAGAAAAATTTATAGTTAATGTAATATGCTTACTAGGATTTTTTGTCTTTCGTTGTCTAATCGCCATGTCTTTAGAAAAGTCATCACGAGAAGATTCATAGACATTGGCTAAGTCGCTTATCTTGTCTGCCAAAACTTGATCGGGAACCATTTTTGAAAGAACATCATTGAAGTTGTAAGCCAAATTAGATTCTTCTTCTTCTTTGATGTCAAAATACTTTCCCGGATTGAGAAACAATACTGTCCCATATAACTTCTGCTCCATTTGGCATGCCTATCTTCGCTCAATGATGTCAATCACTTTCTTATATAGCCTTTGTTTGTTGTTAAAGACATCTTTGATCTTTTTCTTTGCATATTCTATCGCAGCAAGAATCTCGGGCAGAACTGGCCTCTCATCCGAATCCACAATCCTCAAGACTACAAGTAATGGTTGTGAGGCTCTAATATAATCTTCTACGTTGTGCCAAAAAGTAGAAGAAATAATTGTATCATACACTTGTTTCCCCGCCTCTGTACTTGACAGCCTCAAATTTGTCCAATCATCACTGATGAACAAGTGTCTCAAAGCATCCTTGTGTTTGCACAAGCTTTGAAGAGTCAGAAATGATGTAGCAAATCGGGTGACTCCCGATCTCACAAGGTCCCTCCCATTTGTTTTGGTCCTTATTGCCTCAAGAAGGCGACCATGTCTGTAAATGAATCCAGTTATTTTTCTGCCTTTCACGATTGTAGACTTAAATTGCTTCATATTGCCTATGTCCTCTAACATCAAGTCTAGGCAATGGGCAGCACATGGTGTCCATAACAAAGTTGGTCTCCTCTCCATCAACATACGACCTGCTGCCTTGGAAGTATTGTTTGGAATATTAGATGACTGAATTTCTTTTACTTCGTCATGGTCATCAAATTGAATTGGCTTATTCCTTTTGTTACCCATTATTGCTTGATGCATCTCGTTTGAAATTTCTGTTGTAGTTCGATGACACTTGGACACATCCCCATACCCACCGGTAAGATGTTTAAATCTCTTGATTCCTCCATGAACCTTTTTTCCACAGAGAATGTATTGCACAAGATTTTTATCGCTCAATTCTGGCCAAAATGCATATTTCCACCCCGGATCTTTAGACTTGGCTTTTCTTTTAGGATCCTTAGTTGGATCATAACCCTCAGCTCTTGAACTTTTCGCCATTTAACTATGTACAATTCTACAAAATAAAATTAAACAAACAAACAAGACATTGTAATTTGTAAAATTGTAATAACAAAACAAGTAAACAACTAAACATAGATGACATTATAAATTTATTTATAATCAAGAACTACAAAAGAAAAAGGACTAAAATGTAATCCTAGTTGATAACTTCTCTTTCTGCTTTATATTACCAGAATGCATGACATTTTACAACATAGTAATAAAACACAATCCTAATTGATCAATCAATCCCTCAACTTAATTTGTGATCAAAAAGTACTATTTAAAAAAAATTAAAATAAAATATTAAATTGTTGCTTGGCACTTGCAAAAAGAATCGTAGTTAAATTAATACATAATCAATAACTTTGCTTCACTTTTTGTTTCTCCAAATATTAACTTTTCGCAACAGCAGCGACTCTCACTCCCCTCTTCAACTGAACAAAAAGTAGGAAATAAATAAAACAAAATCTAGAAGTTTATTTATCTTAAATCAGAGGATGGGTTTGACGAGAAGCAGGGTAGAAGAAGAAGAGAAGAACTCCATACCTGTAAACTGTCACGTCGTCGCCGCCGGAGTTAGTCGTCGCCGTCGGAGTTGGTCGCCGCCGAAGTCAGTCGTTGCCGCCGAAGCAGGTTCGTTTCTCTCTCTAACTCGTTTGCGACTTGCGATTTTTTGCGATCGATCGTTTGGGTTGATGTAATCTCTGTTTTTCTCTTTTCGTTTCTCCTTCTCCTCTGATGATTGATAACTGAAGTTCCGAGAGCGATCGATTAAGTTTTTTTTACTGGGTCAGTTGCTTTAGTTTTTTTTTATTGGGTCGGAACTCGGACCAAACCCGCTCAAACAAGTCGACGACTTACCAATATAGTCGTCCAAGTCGCTCGGAAGTCGTCCAAGGCGTCTGAGTCGGTGTCTGAGCGCGCGCCTTTCTGCTTTCCCACCAAGTCATCCCACCGCCTCGAAATTTTTTACCGACTTGACGCCTAGTCGTCGCCTAGTCGACGACTTGACAAGCATGAATTCACCAATATAAGCGCTAGGAAATTGTCAACTTTTTGTATATTGACTCTTGGAATATGTTAATATGTCTTGTAATATACTTGACTTTTTCTACTAGCTTTTGGGGATTGATATTTCCGCTCCTCACATGAATAGTAAATGAGATCCACAATCATGTGAGCATGGGGCGGATCTAGGAATTTTTTCTAGCAGGGGCGGATTTTAACTAATTTTTTGTTGTTGAAGTTGAATAAAAAAAACTTGAATTAATCATAATATAGGGGTTTCATTTGAGAGATTTTGAGTAGTCTCATCGACTCGGATGGATTGTGATGTTGATGATTCATTTTTGGAACATTTGAATTTTAACCACATGTCATAAATGCTTAAATAAATCAAAATACAAGTATACAACAACCCCAAACAAACAATTATTTTATGCAACATAAATAGAATTCTATAATATACAACAAATAAATATTTATAATCCAAACTAAAAAATGAATTTCAAAATAAAAAACATTTAAATACAATTTAGAAACTTATTTCGGTTACTTGTCATAATTTAATTTGAATGGTTCCCCAAATGATCAAACCCTCAAACCAAATTTATTTTCTATATTCAAACAAAATCATGAATTAATTTCAAAGGATAAATCAGTTTTGGTATTTTTTTTTATCTCAAATAACCTTTACTTGAAATAAAAGAAACAAGCTATCCAAAATTTATACTTAGAACACCAAAAATTATGCAGGGTCGATTAGTTAGATGCATTCTTACTTATAATTTGCTTTTAATGTCATAACATCTGTCAAATAACAGGAACTTGTATATTATTTTATAATGTCAAACCACATTCCTTTCGAACTTCATCTGGTTCAAATTACAATGGACTTAAACTTAAACAACAAAGACCAAGTTACAACATTTATGATTCAATTGGAGCAAACTTTGAGTGAGAAAAATAAAATGTAAAAATTTGCAATTCCAACAGCCATTTCAATTAATCAGATAATAGCCAATAGTAAGTCTAAAAGGATTATCTTCTAAATTAAAAACCTCTGAGATACAACGCTCTAAAGTGAAATTAGGAACTATATTGAACTTATTCGAATAAAAAACTAGTAGAAATCAACAAATTACAAAGAAACAACAATGAAATAATCGGAATATTGACAATTATACTCACCGGAAGTCCCCAGCCCACAACAAATTCAAATAAATTTAAACTTTAAACTATCAAACAAAAAAAGCCCTAATTAGTTACCTTTAAGTCCAAAATATAACAAATACGTCAAATAAATTGAATTGGGTTTAACCTCTAGTTCCCAACCAACAATAAATTCAAAAAAACTACAAAATTTAAATTATCAATAAAAAGCCCTAATTTAGTTACCTTTATAGTCTGATTACTTTGATATGCCCAAGAGATAGTGTCGTAGTGGAGATGTAGATGAAGTAGAGGGCCTAGTGGCGGAGCAGTAGAGATGTAGAAGTAGTGGTAGAGCCATGGAGGCGGAGATATAGAAGACAGAAACAATTAGCAAGCAGAAGCAGAATGAAAAGTTACAGAATCTGTATTTGTATTTAGAACATGTAAGAATTTTTTTTTGCTCTCTCCAAGTTTAACTCTTCCATTAATCTGCCCTTGAGTTTATTTACTTACATAACTGCCCCTACCCCTATACCTATATAAAAAAAATTCCAGCGTAGGTAGCTGTTTATGCTGCCCTCGAATCGATCCTCCCCCCCCCCTCCCCGCATGTGAGTGAAGTTTTGTGGAAATAATAGTTTCCTAGCTTCTTCCATACATGAGCTTCTTGATGTCTCCACTTCATCTCCCATCACACAAACACACATTTTATACTCTCTCTCCATTCCAAAATATAGGATAAGTTTGACTTTTCAAATTTAATTTAAAATATACAGAATTGATGTGATTCATTTAACTTTTGAAAACAATACATCTTGTAATTAGTAGTACTATTTAGAGACTTACAATTTTCATTATTGTATTGTCTGAAACTAAATTAATTCATAGAAATTTTGAATCTGAAAATATCTCAAATTAACATCAAAAAGTCAATATTGATCCTATATTTTGGAATGGAGGGAGCATATCTGACCATTTTTGACATTGGTACTGGATGCAAATATGGTGTGTGATCTTGATGTGTAATTACATGAACATATGTATGCACAAATGGATTGTATCTGTTGTCGCCAGTTTGGCGCTTTCTAGTAGCTGCAAATTTGATAACTATTTTTGAGATATACACACGCATGCATGCATTGGTAACTCATAATTGATTATACGCTGTCGTGCTGTTTGCAGTATTTGGACCGTAGATCTGGCATATCTGTTGCAGAAGTTTGCTGTTAGTTTTTCCTACTTCACCATAACACTAGGAGCAAACCCAAACTTTTCTGCGGAGATATTTTACAAGGTGGCATCTTTTGTTACAAAAAGAATTCTGTATATCAGTAACCGATTAATTAGATTACTCATTTAAGAGTTTCATTACTTATATGTGCTTTATTTATTTTTGATTAGTTACATGCACTTTATCGTGCAAGCCATAGAGCTTGGCTCGTAGTCTCTAAAGTGAGCATGCTCAGAAATGCTGTTGTTTAACTATTGGCATTTGCAAAAAAAATAAAATTATGCTATGTTAGACAATGCTTTCCACGGATTGTCTGTCCAATGATTTGGTTACTATTTGGGGAGCCTCAGTAGTTTTGGGGGTGTTCATGTTTAACCAAGAAATAAGACAGCTAGGATGATGGTATTTGAGAGCATGTGTTAAGAGTAACGCTAGGTTAATTTCGTTGTTTATTTCATAGGTAGAGTATCTTTCATTATATCCCTCACATGTCATGTTCAGGAGTGTGTAGGTGTAAGTCAAGTCTTTTGGTGCATGTTAGTGTAAGAGGTGGAGTCCATGTTTGATACTTTGATTTAATTGATCAGTCACGAGACTGTTGGGCCATATTGCATACATCTATATCATACATTACAGCGGTTCAAGTTCAAATAAGGCAACAAGAGAGGACTGATGTTTTGAAACAGCTGAATGCATTTTAGATGCACAATCTATATGATCTACCCCTACCAAGGTTGGACTTTTGGCATGCTGTGTTACCAATACTGAGACGATCCACATTTGTAGAGACGTTGTTTATATGCGTATCGATATTTGCATACCTCTATTTCTTATTCCCATAACTGCTGTATGGGAAGATTTAGCTTAATTTACTTTATATAATGAGAGTGACTTGAACCTTTCACGTTGTGGATGCTTCTTTTGCTAAATATACTTCTTGTTGTTGCTTACGGTACTCAAAAGAGTATTTTGCAGGAGCAATTGCCTAACGATCTAGATCGAGTGGATATGCTATTTCAGAAAGCAATGGATGCTGGAATTAATATAGAGGTACAACCTATTACTATTTAAGATGAGCTTTAATGATCATTGACCTTTTGTTTTCTTGACATGCCTCTCTTAGTTTGGTTTGTTCAGTTTGTAAAATTGTTTTCACATATTTATACGAATGACAGTAGATTGAAAATAGTCTTAACTAGGTTTAATCATTTCTTGTGTTGTAACATTTAACTTAATGTAAATTGTTCTCGAAGTTTTAAATTGATTTATGAGTATACCTATTGATATTAGCCTGGGAATTGGTAAACTTGGCAAGGATAGTCAAGCTGAGAGAAAATCTATCTACAGGAAAGCCTTCACTCTTGCGGATAGAGTGGGTTCTTAAACTTCTTGTGTGATGTTGCAGCAGATGGGCTGGTAGAGTTACAGTTATTTTCGGGTTGCATGAGTGGCAGTCACTGGCGGAATATGGTTTAAAGCATGGAGTCAAGTATTCCCGACTCTTAGAAAATATGTACAAATGATTTAGGTTCATCTATTATTAAGAGAACCAAGAGGTGGGTTGAGGAGTTAATGGCTTCAAAGACTTGAGCATGTTGAAGCAAGTCTTCGAAAATAATAGCGGAGTATGTCCATGAAGTAGGGAGTTGTGGAGGAGGGTGATTAAGGGATGCTTTGGAATGTAGCGGTTGCAATTCTAAACCAACACCTAAACCATTAGCTAATTTTGCCATTTGGGGCAATATATGTAGCCAGTAAAATAAATGGGCTTGACCATATCAAGCTGTTTTTCATGACTAGCGCTCATTTCTCTCTCAAATAATTGGTTACTCTTCCTTTTCTCTCCTACCACTTTCCTTCTTTAACAACTTTCTCTTTTTCTATCTAACTCTTTTGTCTCTCTGTGATTTTATTCCTTCCTTACTTTCTGCCTTTGAGTTTTTGTCCATAGTTATTTTTTCTCTCTTCTCTTTTATGGTCTTCTCTCTCTTCCCCCCACTTTCTATTTTAGGTTATGTTTCTTCTCGCTGTCTCTCTGAAAAACAATGCTGATGACTAATTAAAAAAAGTACAAAGAAAAAATAAGGGTGATGATTGCTGACAGGTAGCTTATAGTTAAGATGACAAATTTTATTAAAGTTATAGGCATGCACTTACCATATTATAAGTTCTGGGAGAAACTTTGTTATAATAATTTGTCATGCCCAATGTTACATGAAACTGGTTCGTTTCAGTTCATAGAACCGATATGGAAAAGTGGTACGCTAAAAAGGTTAAAATGCGGCAAGTTAGGATAGCTTTATACGAATGTTATTGTCAAGAATTCTCTTAGAATCTAAATGCAATAAAATAAATCTTATAGAAGGTTTTTATTTGGATCAGTAAGTTGATTCTTCTATAAATAATTTAGTACAAATGTGCTTATTGCGCATCTAATACTAAGTTAGAATATTGATATTTGTGCAATTATTGATTAAAAAACACTAAGAAATATTTCGGTATGCTAAAGTTAGAATATAGGTACGTAAGAGTACCAATATACGGTTCGCTATGTCAATACGAGTATCTGGTTATACTGGTCCTGCGTACTGCATGCATTCTGCAACTAAGTTGTTGCTTAATTGTAAAGTGGAGAGTTTATTTCCTAAATAATATATCAAGTACAAATAAGAGTTATAAGGAAAGTAAATCAATGACTAGCACATATCACTCCACGCATTACTCCTAAAATCATGCTCTTGGAATCCTTTAAAATCCCTAACATTCCCCCTCAAGTTGGAGCATGGATATCAATCATGCCCAGCTTGTTACAAATATAGGAGATTCAAACCGACCCTAAAGCTTTAGTAAACACGTCAGCAAGCTGATCACCGGTCTTCACATGATTAGTGGATAATCCCTTGTATCTTTTCACGAATAAAATGACGATCAACTTCTATGTGTTTGGTTTTCTCATGAAATACTGGATTAAATGCAATGTAAAGAGCTGATTGATTATCACACCAAAGTTGCATAGGTACTAGCTTGTTAAACCCCAATTCGCTCAACAAGTGTTCAACCATATTAGTTCACATGTTACGTGAGTAATTGCTCTATACTCTAATTCAGCACCGGATTGGGACACAACAGTCTGTTTCTTACTCTTCCATGACACCAAGTTACCTCCAATGAACACACAATTCCTGTAGTAGACCTCTTATATGTTGGAGATCCAGCCCAATCAGCATCGGAGAATCCTTCAACTCTCATATGACCATGATCATGAAAGACCAATCCACGCCCTGGTGCTCCCTTAAGATACTTCAATATCCTCACAACTGCATCCCAATGTGAAGACCTAGGACATGATAAGAATTGGCTAACAACATCAATGTTCTAAAAGGTGCTATGCGGGTGGCCGAGAGGGGCCTAGGCGGGATTTTTTTATTTTAAGCCAATTTTAATATTTTATCTTACATTTATCCAAACAAAACAATAATATAAAGAAAAACAATCTATAATAAAGATAATAAAGGTCTTTGAAAGTTCAAACACATCCATATTGCTATTGTCAAAGTTAAACACAAACATGCAATTGTTCAAAATATTAGTTTTATTCATAAACAAGATTGATATTAAATATTAAAATTTAAAATTTCAAAAATTTAATTCAATATTAAAACTTAAGAAACTAAACATAAATTTAAGAATTATATTGAATTAAACTAAATATTACAAGTGTATCATTTATATAATTTGAAGTTGATACAAGTTCAAAAAATTACAACTATAATAAAATTATCCATTTTGACTTGATATTGTTCTCTTCTTGTTGTGATTTGATATGCACTACTAACGATGAAACATAGAGTGATCACTGTCACATCGAAGCAATCCAAACTAAAGAACAACCTGTGTAAATTTTCCAAACCATGCCCGTGGTGATTGATTCAGCCCGTATAACCTGTGTAATTAATACCATGAACTTGAGTATATCATTTTGCAACTAATTGAGCCTTAAGACGAGCAAGAAAACCATCAGAATTTACCTTTTTGTGTAAAGCCACCTACAACCAACGATCGATGTATTTGGAGCAGGCATCACCAACTCCCAAGTACAATTTTTCTCTAAAGCCATCATTTTCTCTTCCATAGCTGTCCTCCAGCCAGAATTAGATAGTGCTTCCTTAACTATTTTAGGAATTGGATGAGTAGAAATAGTAAATAGATAAGTATTATGAGCAGAAGAAATACCAGAATGGGAGAGAAGCAGAAAAAGGATGTTGGGTACAACTTCGTTTACCTTTTCGCAGGGCAATAGGCTTATCTAAATTAGAAAGGTCAGGATCAAAAGGAAATTTACCAGGATCATCGGACGAAGATATTGACGAAGAAACCGAAACATCATTAGGCGTTATATTTATTCTGGGACGACGACTGTACACATAACGAATCTCGGGAACTGGTTAAGATGGAGGTATAGGAGTTGTGACCGAATGATGTAAGCAAGTATCTTTTCATCTAAATCAAAGACGGAACGAGGCTGTGAAGAAAAAGGGGTAGACTCATAAAGGTCACATCAGAATTAACAAAATATCGTTTAAGATCAAGAGAATAACGGTAACCTTTCTGGGAGCAAGAATAGCCAACAAATAAACACTTAATGGCTTTAGGATCCAACTTTGTCATATTAGGACGATGATCACGAACAAAACAAACACACCCAAACACTTTTGGGGGCAAATAAAATAAAACCTGAGAAGGAAACAACAACGAAAAAGGTATAGTCCCATGTAACACAGATGAAGGCATGCAGTTAATAAGATGACACGCGGTTAAAACCGCATCTCCCCAAAATAGTTTAGGAACACGCATTTCAAACATTAAAGAATGTGTATCCTCCATAATATGTCGATTTTTGTGCTCCACAATACCACTTTGTGGTGTATCAGTACACGAGGACCAATGAATAATACTTCTTTGAGTCATAAGGGTAGAAAAGGGAGATGAAAAATACTCGAGCATTATCACTACGTAATACACAAATAGTATTGCCAAACTGAGTTTGTATTTCAGTCACAAAATTGGAGAAAATAGAAAACAATTCAGTGCGATTTTTCATTAAATAAAACCAAGTAACACGTGAATAATCGTCCACAAAATAAAATAACGAAAACCAAGTTGCGACGCTACTGGGGCAAGGACCCCAAATATCAGAATGAACCAAATCAAATAGGTTTGCATACTTTTTAGTGACTCTAGGAGAATATGAGACACGATGGTGTTTCCCAAATTGACAAGATTCACAATCTAAACTAGACAAGGAACTGAAACAAGGCATTAATCTCTTCAAGTTGGCTAAGGAAGGATGTCCCAACCGACATTGAACTTGAAGTGGTGAAGCAACACTAGAACAAGTAATAGGTCGAGGGATATCTGCATATAATTTGAACTCGATTTAGTTAGTTCAATTTGTGAAAAAAAGATATGATTCAAAGAAGAATCATTCAAAATCAGAAAAGAAACAAGAATTACATTCTATCCAATATTAGGCCTTTAAGCAGAACGTTATTTACAAAAGTAACCTTTACTCTGATAGAATGGATATGTCCTGGGACGGAAGGATTCGAACCTCCGAATAGCGGGACCAAAACCTGTTGCCTTACCACTTGGCCTATGAGAGAGACAAAGCAGCCAATAAATATTTTGTTGGAGACCTGGTAATCTATATAAATTATCGAACAAATATAAACCTCCCGATATGTACTGACCATGTTTAGTTATTATTATTCTTTTCATATAGTAATGCACATTCTCTTTCTCTACAGTGCAAGTCAATTAGTCAAGAACAAATTTCTCTTTTGAACTTGTCAGGGAAATATATTGCAATTGTTTTAGTTGACCAGTACATATTAAGGTACTTTTTTATTTTTGCTTTACTCTTTTATTTGACATGGCTAAATTATTTTTTGGGATTGTATATTTAATATAGTAAATTATTTTTATTAATTGGTTTACCATTGTTAATTTAAAATTCTTCCCTTTTCTTGTTTACTGCTTCATGTTTGATCCAGTCGGTCTTGGCTAGAGGATGTTTGTGTCTCAGGCTTGTACAATGACAGCTTTGGCTACACGGGTAAGGAGTGATATTTCTCCTAGTATGCCTTTTGTTCTTTAAATTGGCACAACTACTTGCCAGTGATCCAGAAGCTGAGAGTAATCGTTGTGCATTTCTTTTATATCTATTACTCTGAAAGAGATGGTGTTTAATTTTATACCTGTATCATCTTAAACCAATGACCCATCTGATGAATTTGCAACTCAAATAAATTAGCTGAAGACCTCTTAAATACTGTTGTAGTTAAGATACTTGTTTAATTTGTATTGATGCTTTGTTGAATCATGTGTACTTAAATACTGAAGTAGTTACGATACTTGTTTAATTTGTATTATTTTCTTTGTTGAATCATGTTTGATATTTTCTTTCTTATAAA